>VZSC01019470.1:101894-116206 GCA_013398225.1 Steatornis caripensis
AGCTCAAAGGGTCTCGCTTTAGAACCATTATTTATAGAATCGCAAGATGATTGACTTTGGTCAGTGTTACCATTTCGTGGCCACAATTCTTACCAGATAATTAGTCTTGGCGTCTCTCAGATGTCGGCTGCGACCCATGCAGGAGAAGATTTAGGTACATTTTCTGGGTAACAGGAGTTCTGGAGATGGTCAGGGAGCGCCTAATCACTTCAACTCACTGTGATTGCAGCAGGAGTTCCAGGTGCAATTAGGGAGTGCAACACAAGGACACCTAACACACCGGTGGCTAGAGGTGTGGTATGATTCAATTACACCTGACACTGAAGTTGATGCCTTGATGAAATAATTACTGAAGCTTGCAGGAAGCTGCAAAGATTCATACATATACATCAGGAACCCTATTGAAATATGGGAGAGCAGCAGCTGATTTCAGTCGAAGTCATTGGGAACAACAACAATTTTTTTCTGTCTACCAATGTTTAACAACTAATTATCCTTGTCCACTAATTACTATCTCAAAAATTAATAACCTATACTGTTCCTGTTTTGTGTACTATCGTCCTAGAACTCCTTTGCTTTATACACGTGCAGACACAGAAGTCTACTACAGAACTTTCTGTTGAGATTCCCACCAGCTAAAAAGCACTAAGGTTACCACTGATGGAGGGAAAGCAGGCTGCAATGGGGACAGATGAAGCTTGGAAGAACTGGACACCAGGTTGGGAAGAGATATGAATCATGTTGAGAAGCAGCTCATCTGTGAGCTGAAGGGAACACAGCCCGAAGTCAAAATAGTGCACGAGGCAGCTGTAAAGTCTGCTATTATTTCCCCTCCCAGTACTTGTCCTAAATATAGAAAATTATTTCTTAGCTTTGCGTTTCAGACAGATAAGCTTGGTTTCCTGGGAGGTAGAAGTTTGCCTAGTAGACCGGTAATTTCAAAGGACCTGGTAAGGTGCAAGTGGAATCCCAGTTCTCTCCCATGAGGGAGCATCCAGCCTCTATCCGGGAGTTCCAGCAAGGTGTCGAGGCCCTGCTTCCCAGCACGGCAAGGCCAGATGGCAATTTGGCAAGAGAGGAGAGCATCCCATGGGCAGGGTGGCAGGGCTTCCCTTGGCAGACAGCAGGGAGTGTGGGGACAGCTGAGGTTGTCATGCCTAACTCCTTACCTCCACCAAGTACAACCCTCAGGTGAGAAGCAACACTCATGACCTACTATTTTCCTGCAGATAATAAAGACTTGAGTCCTATTTTGTCAACTATTGTATGTACGAACGCAAAGATGGCCATGGAAGATCTTAAATCATATACTTACATCAAGCAAAGATGGGAATTCTGAGGTCAGGAGCACTTACGTTTCCCTGACTGATCATTTTTATTTGTGGCTCTGGTTTTGCACTTACTTTCCATGTCAGGAGTAGGGTGTGGGTGTAGCAGAGTGACGGATAATGTGTGTGTTTGCAGTTGGGGGGAGCAAGTGGCTGCCAGATAACAATTCTCTTAATTCTATTCCCCAGCCTCGTCCCTCCCACATACTGTTTCTGCAAACACGTCCTTTATTTCTTTTTTACCACTAGATGGTAGCAGCAGGTAAAGGCTTGCGCTTTTTTCCCCCCTTCTCTCTCACTCCCTTTTCTTTGTTTTACTGTCTGTGAATTGTTTTAGGATACTGGTTTCACTAAAAGGTTTATTGTTTTCTCTAAATGGTCAAATTATTATATAGATATTATAGATTTAAATTTCACTCTTAGCAAAATAACTGTTTCCTACCTTCTCTAATCCTCACCCCACCTCTCCCCACACATCCTTGCCGAATCCAGCGTGGGTGCAGATCACAGGCAGCAACCATTAGGAGCAGAAACAAGCCTCACTTGCCCACAAAATCACACTGAGGATTTTCTTACATACTGCAAATTGCACTCAGCATCTTCAGCAATTGCTTCTTTATGCGTATTAAGGGGCCTGAGCAGCTGTTCTGCAGCCTCCGAAGCAACCTTGTGCTCTCCCCCAGTCTGCTGTGCCTTTCTTTCCCCACTTGCTGGTTCTGGGTGGGAAGAAGCATCCCCATCCCTGGCACCTCTGCAGAGGGATGCTCACCACCTGGCCAGGGTGAGGGTGCAGCCGGGCAAGGGGACACTCGCGTCTCCTGACATTGTCAGCCTCTGAAAATTTTTAGGAGAGCAGGATGGGATATTGCAACTTACTCATGACTCCAAAAGTAGGCTCATCTCTTTTGTTTTTAACGAGACACATTTTTGCTCTGTAGATGCAGCCAACAATTAATAAAACATTGTTTTAAATTAGTGAAAGCTATCCCAAACCCTCACTAGCCTTTCATCAGTGTGCTCTGTATCAAAGCTGTTTTGCACAATGATTATCCTTTAGAAAGGAGGGAAAATACAATCAAGTACAACTGTCATTTGATATTATCAAATATTACCCTTTGCTACTGATAAAGTATCACAAAAGTATCATTTAGCAAGTGGTTTATGACCAAAATTTGGATATTAAGACTGAGTTTTCTCTATAGATATATATTATAAGTGGACCAGAACAAATTAAGTACTACACGTAATAAGTACTATGTACACTCTCCCAGTCCCTGGCGTACATGCTCATATTCAGTTTACTTCATTTATGTGACCCCAAGGAGGACCCATGTGTTAAAGTGCAGGTCAATTTACTTAGAGCTGTATTTACTTTTTAAGTGGATGGCACCAACCTACAATAACGATAGCTGAAGGAAGAGCCATCCTTTCATTTAGTGAGAAAGAAGCTTTTTGTAATTTTCTCAATAGGCCTATCTCACAATCACGTATTTCTACACAGATAAAAATGCATGTTTAGCAGATTGTTCAAGACAAAGTTCTGATGAGTATTCTCATCCTTTTTACGTAATTACAGACACAAACCAAAATAACACCCAAGCAAAACAAAAGCATATGCTTTTCCTACATCTATTTGGATTAGTCTGGATTAAAGCTTCCATTTTCCCCACATCCACCTTTGTTTTTGCAAGGTATTGAAGACATACATCTTTCCTCTTTCATGCTGACTTCTTTCTGCCTCTTCTCCTTTTCTGCCACAGGAGAGGAATGCTTAAAGAAAAAATAAAGTTAAAACTCAGGGACAAATCCTCAGATGTTGAAAATCAACATTGTTCCAATTAATTTATGCAGATTTCTATTAGTTGCAAAATTGGGCCCACTGGATTTTAATTACACTTCAACATCACATGCGCTTTTTGATAACAAAAGCAGAACGTGGGCAGTTCTAAGCAGCTCTTTAATTTTCACTAAAGGAAGAAGGTTTAAGGTTTAATGAAACATTTTTCAGCTAGAATTTCTCCTTTCAATTCAGAACTAGATATACGCTCTCTTCAGTAACTTCAATACTTCGCATTCATTTCCAGGTACCTGGTTCAATTATAAAATATTCAGAGAAATTACTTCATTAATACTGCAAATCTCTATCAGAGGATAAATATGTTCTTACATTTAAATCATTTGTGCTGGCATCAGGCATTTTGGACGGCCTTGCTGCTCTCCCACAGGCTTGCTGCGTGTTCTTGAACAAACACCCACAAAATGGCTCCTCCAGCCTGACGACGGGCACTTAGTGAAAGCTCCAAACTGAGAGTTTCACAGCCCTGCACTTCACCGTGGTCTGTAATCACTGAGAATTCTGCTTCTTGTTGTGGAAGGCAGAGTTGGGCTCCAGCAGTGACAGTTCTGGTCTGCCTGACCCCACTCATGTATTTTCTTCCCCAAAACAGTATGAGCTCATCCATACTGCTTGGCCCCAGTGGATCAGTCTACACAAACCATGGGCGCACGCAGTGCTAGATGGCACAGGCCAAAACCAAGCTGGGGGACCCTAGCCTGAGCCTGTTCAGTTTATTAGTGTAGACAGAGCACTGTAAGAGGGAGCAAAATATCTGTTAATGGTGCATCAGTGCTGAGTCCATGGTATGGAGGCAGGAATACCTGACCCGCCTAAAAATACGCTGTCTTGTCTAGTTGGGTTTGTACAGCCTCCAGTACCATCAGGGCACTGTTGGACATCAAGTAAAACAGGCACCTGGCTGCTTTGAGTCAGAATTACTTTCTCATGGGAAAACAATCCCCCAGATTTTCTATGGAGGAAATTGGCTCTGTGGCTTTTCTTTGAGGCAAGATATTGTGTTTTAATTTGGTTCAGTAGGAACCTGGTTTCTGTAACAAGACTATATTGTATAATCGGGTTTTTAGTTTTAGCCTCCTCTCCCTCCAGCTGTTCGCTTACACGTTAGGCTCTACCAACACTATTGTACACAGGTACAATATGCTCACTCCTCTCCATCCCTACAGTTGCGATGAGGCGCTGGAGACATGGCCTGAGCTCATGGTCTTACCCACCAAGGACAGAATGACACAATAAGCGATTCAAACTCCAAACCCCATCAGGCAACGTAACACTGCAGAAATACGCTGCTTTTGTGCTCAGCTGGGAAAAGATGAAATGTTTAATTGTTTCTGAATCCATGTTTTTCAGAACATTCTGTTCCACTGGGCATGTTGATGTTTTGACTTCTTGTCTCAAAGCGGATGGAAATTCCAACTTTTGTTCAGCCCTTGCTGCAGCCTTTAGCTCCTGCTATAATAAAAGCAAACCAATTACAATAAAAGAAAAATAGCTTTTAACAAACAGTTACACAGTTTCCATGATGCCTCGTACAACAGTTGCAATATTTTAAAATTAAGCTTTATTCTTTACAGAATACAGAATACAGAATACCAAAGGTTTCTTCATCACAGAAAATGGCTAGTTCTTATTTGTTGTGTTACATTTTGTGTGTGCTATGTATTTCTTCTTTGCCTGACGCATGACACGACTTCCAATGTGAAATATACAGTACGTTCTGCTCTCACTTACTCTGGTGCAATCACATTGATTTCAGTGGCTCTGCTGAGCTTTGAATTCTGTTCCCACAACTGCATGATCGCACACTCTGCAGTCAGACTTGCTCTCTGTTGCCTTCCTTTGGGACACAATTTCAAGAATGAGCCAAGATGCTTAAAAAGTGCAGTTGTTGTTGTTCAACATAGTTTGCTCCTGACAATAGTTGTTATTAACTGGAGCTTTTCACTCTCACTGACATTGTGCTTACTTCTGAGTTTTGGGTTTGGGGGGGGGGGTTTGCATGGAAAACAAAAAGATCATTTTTTAAAATAAATTCCTGGAAAGGTTATTATACTGTGTTGTGTTACTGCTCAGAGTGCTTTAAATTGGCAGCTAGGTTGGGTTTTGGGATCAGATTGCTGTGCTGTTTGTTTGCAGAGAGGTAATAATTTAGCAATATAGAAAGCACTGCCTAAAGGATAATGAAGTTAATGAATGAACATGTTCTTAGGAGTAGAACTCTTTCTGTCACGTGGCATATGAGAAGGTGAACTTCCTAAGAAGCTAGGGTGGCTATAGCTTTGTAATTCGCAGAATTGTTCCAGATATAAACATCTGCCTGTATGCTCATGGTATCACAATGAGATATTTTTTAAAATTCAGCTTTGATTTGTTGTTGCTGTTGTTGACATGTGAGTTGGTTAGCATACTCTCACAGCAGACTATGACACCCAAAATGACCATTTTTCAGAAACATCATTCTTTTAATGCCTAGGACTTGAAGCATCTCATGCTCTGAGGCACTCAGGGTGGCTGTTTGAAAGTCAGTGACTTATCAAAGAGCAAGAGAAATAGTAAGACAGCACTGGAGTACCTCTTGATGTCTGAGGACTCAGCTATATAATCAACAACAATGAAAAGGAGAGGAATCTGCTAAGCAAAAGTCTTCCCCGATTAAATCTTTTCTTTACCATTTTTACAATGCTTTATCAACTTTAAAGATCAGATCTGATTTGCATGTGCAATGACATTGCTTTTTTATTTCACAGTTGGTAGTTATCATATAGAAGGCAAATTTCTGATGAATAGATCAACTTCCAGCAGCTTGAGTTCTCATGTGTTCAGCTTTCCATCAGAATTGCAAGCATCCTTTGCTCGTTTAACTGAGTATTGGGAAAATTGCAATATGCTCAAATTAACTTTCAGTATAACCGTGAATTTTGTGGGGATGTATCACAGGGACGACATGTCAGGAAAATTTTCCAACCATTTCTACAGGCTTAAGGCAGGGGAAGATTTACAGAACATATCAAAAGCTTCATCTGCAGTGTGAGCACCCACATCCTGCTCAGATTAGCCCAGGCTCTGTCCTCAGTGTGCACGGTTCCTTGCTGTAGATAGCATGCACTTCAAATACCTACTCCTACACTTACACTCTGTGTACATGTGCTCAGCACTAAGATTTGAGTGTGAATGCTGCAGTTTTCCTGTCGTCAGAAAGTGTGATCCTTAAGAACTGACCTGTGGTTTTGTGGGACACCTTACTTTTTCTTCACAATTCCAGCACANGGAAAATGGCAATATGCTCAAATTAACTTTCAGTATAACCGTGAATTTTGTGGGGATGTATCACAGGGACGACATGTCAGGAAAATTTTCCAACCATTTCTACAGGCTTAAGGCAGGGGAAGATTTACAGAACATATCAAAAGCTTCATCTGCAGTGTGAGCACCCACATCCTGCTCAGATTAGCCCAGGCTCTGTCCTCAGTGTGCACGGTTCCTTGCTGTAGATAGCATGCACTTCAAATACCTACTCCTACACTTACACTCTGTGTACATGTGCTCAGCACTAAGATTTGAGTGTGAATGCTGCAGTTTTCCTGTCGTCAGAAAGTGTGATCCTTAAGAACTGACCTGTGGTTTTGTGGGACACCTTACTTTTTCTTCACAATTCCAGCACAGAGGTGATTTGGGTCTGCTTTGCATCACAAGTGAAAGTCCAAACTGTAGATGAAATGTTCTGTTTTCAAGATGAAGCAGGGAACAGATCCTTACGGGCTTGCTAAGCCTGAAGGGCAAGTATGGCATGTTCGCAGCAGACTGGACATGCTTTAAGAAAAATGCGATTGCTGTGCAATTCCACTGCATCCAGTGGCACATGTCAGGGATAAGAGTAAAGTTAGAGGATGGGATCATACCATTTTGGATATCAGCAGTGGAAGCAGGGCCCCCAGGTGAAGGATCAGGCTTTCCCAAAACTGCTAGAGGAATCTCATCCCAGTTCCAAGTGAAGGCAATTACACCAGTGCACAAGTGAATGGCTGTGTACTACTGGAAGTGGATAAACTGGACTAGCACAGGTAAGTGCATAAACAGTTTGGTACTGGCCAGTCAACTACTGGCAGTTTGCAATGGGATCATATCATGGTTTACAGCAAGTGGATGGCTAGATGGGATAAGGAATATAACTTATAGTCGGTGAAATTAAATTTTCTGGTTGTCATGGGTATGGCCAGAATTTGCCCTGAGGAAGGAGGAACCAGAAGTATCAGAGGCAAAAGATAACTTGCCTTGCATCTGCAAGGCATAAGGTCTTAATTGCGCAAGTTCATTAACACCCACGTGAGAAGCGGAGGCAAGATGTGTAATGCCGGGGTATTGAGGAAGCCTGGCATTTATAGACTGGGACAAATAGGAAGTCATTTTCCTCTTAACAGTGGTGTTATCAATGAGATGTTAGTGCCAACAATCATTCTGGAGGACTGACTTTGGCTTTATATCCATCGGAAAAAGAAGTTTAGGTTAAATACAAAGCAGTTTCAGTAATACAGTGGAGAGCACATTTATCGGGTTAAATGGAATATGCATTTACATAGCAGACGTTAACTAAAAGAGCATTTGGATACCACTGTGACAAATATCATTCAGACTGTAGCACTCTGCACAACAACTGCAGGAGTAAATTCGAGCACTTTATAAAGAAAGAATCTAGGGGGACTCACAGTTTTTTGGGCTGCTCTACACACCCAGAAAACTATAACCCTCAATACCGAGCCAGGTTCAGAGCTAGCACAGGGGAGATCACATCTTCCTCCGATATCTGGACAGTATGATAATGGAGAGAACTGCTCAAAAAAACATGTGATACTTTATTGATTGAATGGAATGGAATGGAATCCTAATACATTCAATTTGAAAAAAAAAAGTTGTTACTCCATATTTTCTATAATATAACATTGTACTGGTGGGGTATTTTGTAAACATTTTGTGAAGATATCTGTACTGCATGAATGATAAGAATCCACAAGGAAAGAGCTATTATTATCTCAGGATGGATAGAGAGAGCTGCTGTTACTCTTTGAGGATTAAAGTATCATTTCCGAATTTCAAGTCTGTTGCCTTTTATCTCAATTTTTAGATGTAGAGGGGACTGTCATGATCAATTTTGTTTAACGTCTGTGTCTGAGAGTTGTATGAGGCATCCCATGTGCAGTCTAGATTACGTGTATGTTTTTCAACTTAGTAAAAACCATTTTTATATATTTCATCATAGTTATTTATTTGATGGTAGCTCAAAACCATCATTATGTAGAGAAATGCACATAATAGAGTATGGATGAGCCTGTAAGTAAGGAAATATATAGACCTGAAATACATTCATATGCCAGTAATGGCCATTATACTCTCTATCCTGTTTGTTACTGGTTGTGAAAAATTATAGTGGAGAGAGGAAAAGACTTTTGTTTTAAGATATTCAGATGTATCTGCACTGAGCATAGCAGAGTGACTAGAGCTGTTGATAATGGCAATATTTCAAGAATTACTTTCTGTGAGACTAAAAAGAGACTAATCATAAACTAATAATGGGGTGATTGATAGTGGCACAATGTCCCTTCCACACTCCACCCTTCTCCAGTCTCCCTTTTTTTTCTGCTAGCGTGAGTTTCCCTTAGAGGCTGCACAATGACTGACGCCTCATTTTCTCTTTCAGTTCTTCATGGTTCCCAAATTATTTAAATCAGAGCATTTTAAGCCTACTACTAGCTGAGCAAGAAATACCAGCCCTCTGGAACCCCTCCCATGGAGCAGTCAAAATGAGGAGGATAGGCTACAGCTACTCGCACTTACCACCATTGCACGTTATACTGGCAAATATGCCAGTAAAATCTGCTCAGTGCTTTTATAGCAAAGACGTAAAACTCAGAAATGACTGATGTAACCTTTCACTGAAATCAATTATATAAAAACCCTATTCAGGCTATGCAAGTAACTCTATAATCATGGTAAAAATTGCAAAAGTCTGCTTATGAAAGAGTCAGGGTTGTATGATGGGGTTTTTTTCCTCCTCTCTGCCTACTATTTTGAACATATGAGATCAGAAGGGAAATAGCTGGAAGCAGGAGACAGAAAATTAATTATGAAAAGTCACTTTATATTCTCTGCTCTTAACTGAAATTCAGCACACTCTAGAAGGAAGCTGTTTCCTGTAGCACTAAATGTATTGGCCAAAATCCAGGAAATTCCTCCCAAATAATTTATATTTATACTATATGTACTTATAGGTATTAACAAATAGGATAGATGACCTTAATGGATTGCGGATCTGTTTCAAGTCCATGCATTCCCTTGCCTCGATCCTAGTGTCATTCCCAGATCTGTCCCTACGAAAGTCTTCCGTTTTTTTAAAGTCATCTACTACATCAGCTTTCCTACTTAGCTGTCTGAGTCTCATTGGTTGCAGCTGATCCGTGTTAGCTCTACTGAGAACCTGGGATTCCTGCTTGAGATCATCTTCTTGTCTGTATTAAACCACCCAGCTGAAAAGTAGAGTGAGGGGAGAAAAAGGCTGTGTACTGTGGATGCTGAGTAGGGCATGTTTGTACTCCCTGTTGCAAAAACACTAATCATTGTAAGTTTACAACAGGGTATTTATATTCCACATGCTTGATGTACACACAGTGTTGAACTCTAATTCTTGTGTGCTTTCCCAGATAAATTCTTCGCATGCCAGTAGGTTGTCTTTAATCTCCCATAGCAGGGATTACCTGTGTCTAGTTTTGTGGTTCAAATGGCAAATAGGGTTTTCTCAGAGAGAGAAACCTCCCTGAAATCAGAGAATTCGAAAAAGCCAATGGATATAACATAAAAGGAACAGAATATAAATTCACACAATCTCAGAAATAGCAGTGGTGACCTGTTTGCGTGCAAGTCCAAGTACATGCTAAAGCCATGAAGAATAACAACTTGCTGATGATCTTTAGTATTAACACCTGGCTAAAATAGCTGACTGTGAATGCACCTAGTCGCAATTATGTCCAGAAACAGTACAAGGGCAAGGGCATCTTGATGAAACTGAGCATAGAGATAGCCCATTTTGCTGTCATCCAGAAACACTCATCCAGAAACAGTGCTCAATGATCATATAGCACTACAACTGATGGGCCCAATCTTGTTTGCAAAGATATCCTCACTAGCTCCAATTAACATTAAGTCTGACCTACTGGATTAGCAGTGAACCTTTTTACTTCTTGAATTAAGCTGATGATAATAAAAAGTTTAATGACCAGCAAGATTATTTGCAATGCAAGAAAGATACAAATATTATCAGGTAAAAGGAGTACAATTGAGATTATCAGGGAAACAGAATAAAACGGCAACTGATGTGGTTAAACTCTTAAAGTTCCCATTTTGTTTAGCTAAAAAAATATTTGAAAAAAACATCAACAATAGAAGCTACAGGTAAAAGCTGAGACCTAAGAAGTTGAAAATGAAGAAATGGGTATTTCCAAAGTAATACAGCCATGGTAGCCAAGGAAAATGCAACCTTATTATATAGGAGATGTTCTCAGCAAAAGAAAAGATCACAGAAGACTAAGAGAAGTTTCAGTGGAGGGAAGAGTAGAGAGGCCACAGCAGAGGGAGGTCAGGCCAATGTACATGAAAGCTCATAGACGGTAATTCAGTATAGTGGTTCTATGTCTCATGTTTGATAAACTGAGACATGAAGAGAAGCAAGGAGAAGCAGTAAGGTCAAAGGCACGTGAGGTCTTGGTGCATGTCTGAGACTACCTTTCATTGCCTTTAGGTATGAGAAGATGGTGGATTATGATAGCTTTTAGGAAGGAGGGAGGTTCAGAACTGAAAATAGAAAATCTTTGTGAATTAGGAGTGCCATGAAGGAAGCAAAGAGCATAGACTTAGGAAAACAGGAAAGCTTTTGACTTCCTCACTACCTGGTCCAGAAGGAGGTAGTCATATGACATAAAAAGTATTTTAATTTGATAATGTCACATTGGAGGTCTGTAGGACTAAAACCTATATCTCTTAATGCTAAGAGAATATCTTAACCACAAAACCATTCATCTTCTGCTATGTTCCACGGTTTCATCACCACAAACTACCATGAATAATTCAGGAAGCGCTTTGACACTGGTCTCATTAATAAGACGTATAATCAAAGAGATGTTTAAATAATGATGTAGAAAAGGCAGAAGAACTCAATAAAGATCTAATTTCATAAGAAGGCAAAGAAGTACTTCCCAGACCATCCCTAGTAAAGAAGAACGATGTTAAACTGAATGCCTCTGAGGTGTGGACATTACAGAACTAATGGATTATGTTAATTTTTAATAAATCTCAGATTATTAAGGAAATTTGAGAAGACAAAAACAGTGCTAATGTTATGTCAATGTTCAAAAAAGGTTAGTACATTGGCTGATAGATCTTTTAGCATGGAGTCAGCCTGAGCCTAATCACAGAAAAACTGATAAAATATTGAATTTCTAGCAAGAGATGGGAATAGAATTTCAAGATGTTAAATCAGTCTGGTCAAAACAATCTCATTTTTTGTACTACAAATTTGTTTGACAAAGGATGTATGGCAGAGGTTTGTGAAGTATTTGCCTTAGTATCACATGACAATCTGATTAAACAAGTAGCTCCGAAAGCTAACAAAACCTAGCTTTCTAGGGAATCGTGTCTCTCTTGGTTAATTGACTGTTCAACAGTATTACAGTTAGATTTTCTGTTTACTCTGCAGTTATCAACACAGGGCTATTACTTCTTGCTGTAGGGTTTTTCAAAATGACAAACGTGCTGTCATTTTCAACTGCAGAAGCTATCCAATGGATTCAGAAATTATTGAGAGAGATATCTGAACTTTAGTAGTATTTTCCTACAACTATCTACTTTTATGAAATATATTTATAACTTTAGGATGTTTGTCTCCTTGCAAATGTTTTTGAGAATGACAGACAGCCTCCAAAAATATTGAGGGGGAGAGGGCAAAAACAAGTGCCTTGCTTCCATGGGAATAGGAGTACCGTGAGCACTGTAAAATCACAGCAACAGTTCTTACATGGGTTGGAAACTCTCTATCTGACAGATCTCAGAAAGCAGTGATCAGTAAGAAACCATAAACAAATAACACTATTTCTAAAGAAACTTCTCAGATGTCAGTATTAGAAAATAGTAGATTATTCTACATCATGAAAAAGTAGTAACAAGCATAGGAAAGCCATGAGAGACATCTATAAGGTGGACTGTTAAAAACACATTTTAAAAAAGCCAAGTTCAAGCTTCAACAGCTAGGAACAAGGAAGCAAGCAGTAGCACAGAGCTGGGGGGTGTACCCTGGAAAGCATTAACTTCAAGAAGGGTTTAGAGATCACAGTGAAGAAGTAACTCATTATGAGGTAACTGTGTGACGGTGTGGGGAAGGGGGCTTGTTCTAGCTGGGGTGTAATATTAGAAGAAAAGTATTTTACATCTACACAAGGAAGGAAGGACCAACAGGCTTTTAAACCAGACACAGCTAGCAGGTTACGCCACACGGCTATGAGTAGGTATGTTTACACTGCGTTACCTAAGTGCTTGCCTTTGAAAGGAGGAAACTTCAACAGTCAGCAAAGGCCCCTGAAATCCAGGATTTTGAACTTTCTGCTAGCTGCACAGTGCCAGGGTCTGTTCTTTGACTTGGAGACAAACCCGCATGCTCTACCCATGGCCATACTATTTGGCTCTCTTCAACTCCAAGGCACGATAATCACATCCAACCTGCCTCTTGGGCATGGTCTCCGACCCAGCAGTTAGCTAAATCCTGAACGCCAAATCAGCACCCAGAATTGCTCCAACGGTTTAACTGAGGGCATTTGGGGCATTGTGTTTTTTGCAGGTGTCAACTCAGAGACTCAGAAGTCATCACAATGTAGCACAGACAGCTATGTGCACTGCAAAGAGATGTCACAGGTTTTTTCTTTTAAAACCCCACCCAGCCACCATGGATCAGGGTTCTCCTACACACCTAATCCTTTGACGATGTGTTTTCTGGTGTGCTCTCCAGCCCCTGGCTCCCAGGCTGACTGTATCACATCAATCACTGAAGCACCTGCACCATCCCCATGACATCTTTATCCATGCCCATGCAGGTGGCTTTCTACAATGAAAGCCAGAGTGGGGTCAGGCTCTTCATCTCAAGCCCTTGTAGAAGGACACAGGAGGTGGAAAGTTTAGCCCAGGGAGGCAACATTTACCTCAAAGCATCCTAATTTCTGAGGGCTTTATTGTGAAATGTGGGATTTTTGCCATTTTTGCTATCATCTACTAAGTCTGAGAGAAAAGAAAAGAATGTCACTTGTTGCTATTTCATAGATAGTCATATAATTAGTGTACCGCACTACATGCTAGATACTCATAACCATGGCAAAAATGTCTTGGCATTTCTGTATCACGCAAGAAGAAGTATTTTCTGGAGGCCAGACCTCATTCATACACCCTTTCACAGATCTTATTTGCAATCCTCAAATAAGTAGTAAATTTCATCCACCTTTTACTGCTTGCAGCTTCACGGCTAATGGAATCCTGAGACATCATTTAATCAATATTCATTTGTTTAATATATTCAAAGAAGTAGAGCACCATAAAAAATGGAAGATTTTTGCTTTTATCCATTTAACATAATTTACTATCTTTGTATAAAATATGTTATTAAAACACTATAATCTTAAATCTGTTTTTTCAGCAGACCAATGAAAGGCATATCTACATTCCAGAACTATGTCTCTGACAAATTTCCATTTTTCAGCGGTTTTCATTGCAATATGAGCGCTGTCCAGATGAAGATTGAATAAAAGGGCTTTCTCACCTTCTCCAGCACTTATTTCCGTCTAGAAAATAATTTAACACATTCTTCCTTAAGAACACCGTCTCATGTTTGAGAATAAGTATACCAGGTTTCAACTGAAAAAGTAAAACTCTGAAAAAATATGTTCATAAACAACTGAACATCATCTTTTACATACCTAAATAAATAATTTTAGTATAGTATTTTAGCAAATGTTAGCATATAGGTCACCTTTAATTTATCCTATTAACATACCACCAATCACAGTATCAGCTAATTTTATGGCCCACTAATCTTTTAACATATA
>VZSC01019470.1:116315-158691 GCA_013398225.1 Steatornis caripensis
AATCTTTTAGCATATAATGTAATGATAGTATCAGTTACTAGACACCTGATAATATGCATGGATTTATGGGAATAACTGGCCAACATCTGTTGGAATTGAAAGTAATGGGTAAAATTTTCTGCCTTTCTAACTTGCCACAACTTCTTTGATATCAAAGAGATAAAATCCTTGATGTCATTTTAGGACCCAGAATTTGCTCTTATTCTGTTTATGATGTATGGTACTATCGTTGTGACTTTCCAAAACCCTGACAATCGCTAAACTTACTGGAATACTAAATTACCAACACGTTCTAAATGAATGAGTTTTATTGAAAACAAACATGGAATTTTCTCTTGTTACAGAAAATATGACATAAGAAAGTCTTACTATCTTATTTACTTGACAGACAAGGTTTCATAGTTGCCTGCTAGCCATTTCCTTCACCTCTTGAATTAACAGTAGAAAATTCACTAGTAATTTTAATTTCTTCACTCGTGACAGAGGGTTTTGGATAAAACTTCACACAAACACGTTAACTGGAATACAACAGCACATCCATTGTTATTTGTTAAATAATGCCTTAAGTGCTAACATGCCAAAACAGCATGATACATGCATGCATAATCCCAGTTTGTAACATATGTCAAGATACATTCTGTGAGCCATTTGATTCCCAAGTTCAGCATCTCCAGTTGCTTTATTTGATTCCTTTTAGCTCCTAGCATCAACAGTGATAAGTAGGCTCTGTTGTACTATTGCTTACATTTTGTAAGTGTACTACACTTTTGAAGTAATGTTTTATGCAATGTTCTGAGCAAAAAGTCAGAAGTTATGGGAATTCACCGACTGACTGAAATGCGCTTTGAATTCAGTTCTTAACAAAAAAAACAAAAAAATTCTTGCAACTATCTTTCCCGAATTCCGGGTGCCTTCCTTCTCTTTCTGCACTAAGAACAAGTCCCGTATCAGCAAAAAATGTCAGGAAAATATATTCTACTCCTTTATAATTTTTTCAGTCACTGCTGTAAGATGCAAACACACCAGTGAAAACAGTTTTTCCAGCCATCCAAGCTGCATACTTGAACTGCTTTTTAATTGTGTTCCGGATTACAAATATATTAACAATTTATTATTTTATTATTAATAATATTAATAATAATAATATTAATAATATGGTAAATTGGGTGCTTTGTAGAATCGGGAAGAAATGCACAGCCAAAATGAAACGTAAAGTTATATGCAAGATATGTGATGACTCATCCTCCTAGAAGCTATGCTAAGGCACATGAAGGACAAGGACGTGATTTGAGACAGCCAGCATGGCTTCACAAAGGGCAAGTCCTGCCTGATAAACCAGGTGGTCTTCTATGATGAAGTGACTACATCAGTGGGCAAGGGAAGAACCACAGATGTTGTCTACCTGGACTTCTGTAAGGCCTTTCACACAGTCCTCCTTTCTAAACTGGAGAGAAACGGATTTGATAGGTGGACTTTTCGGTGGATGAGGAATTGGTTGGATGGTTGCTTCTAGATGGTAGTGGTCAATGGCTCAACATCCAGATGGAGATCAGTGACAAGTGGTGTTCCTCAGGGTTCAGTATTGGGACAAGTACTGTTTAATAACTTCAACGACATAGACAGTGGGATCAAGGACACACTTGCAAGTTTGCAGATGACACCCAGCTGAGTGATGTGGTTGACACACCTGAGGGTTGGGATGCCATCCAGAGGGACCTTGACAGGCTTGAGAGGTGGGCCCATGCAAACCTCATGAGGTTCAACAAGGCCAAGTGCAAGGTCCTGTACCTGAGTTGGGGCAATTCTTGGTATCAATACAGACTGGGGGATGAAGGGATTGAGAGCAGCCCTGTGGAGAAGGACTTGCAGGTACTGGTAGATGATAAGCTGGACACGAGCCAGCAATGTGCATTTGGAACCCAGAAACCCAACTGTATCCTGGGCTGCATCATGTGGCCAGCAGGTCGAAGGAGGTGATTCTACCCCTCTGCTCCTGTCTCATGAGACCCCACCTGCATTACTGCATCCAGCTCTGGGGCCCCAAAATAAGAAGGACATGGACCCATTGGCGCGAGTTCAGAAGAGGGCCACAAAAGTGGTCAGAGGGATGGACCACCTCTCCTATGAAGACAGGCTGAGAAACTTGGGGTTGTTCAGCCTGGAGAAGAGAAGGCTCCAGGGACACCTTATTGCAGTCTTTCAGTACTTAAAGGGGGCTTATAAGAAAGATGGGGACAGACTTTTTAGCAGGGCCTGTTGTGATAGGACAAGGGGTAAAGGTTTTAAACTAAAATTAGATATAAGGAAGAACTTTTTAAAAATGAGGGTGGTGAAACACTGGAACATGTTGTCCAGAGAGGTTGTTGATGCCCCATCCCTGGAAACATTCAAAGTCAGGTTGGACGGGGCTCTGAGCAATCTGATCTAGTTGAAGACCAGCTCCAGCTTGGGATGCCATGGGATGCCATGATACGGCCCTGCTGGGTTTTTTTATCCTCCCATTCACTTATGTAGGGATATGGAGATGGAGGGACGGATGGGTAGCTAAGCCACGGAGACAAGCCATACTCTGAGAGGCAGGGATGGAGCGCAGGCACCATCCAGGCTGGGCCGGGGAGCTCCTGTGGGTGCAAGGGCAAGTGTTCAGCGGGTGCACTGGGTCAGGCCAGCTGGGGGAAGCGGGAACAGAGAGGGGTGTGTGGTGAGGGCGGTGAAGGAGCTAGAGCCAGGAGCTGGCAGCACTATGTGCAACTCAGCGTCCTGCCTCCCGCGCCCTGGAAGGGGAGTCCCCCTTGTAGTTGGGCTGGGCAGTGGCTGCAGCCCGACAGGGAGGGTTGGACCCTGCTGTGGTCCTGTGCCGCCCAGCAGCATCATGATTCCCTGAGCCTCCCTAGGACCTACAGCCCGTCTTCTGTATCCCAGTGTAAACCAGGCACGTAAATAGGAATTCAAAGTTTGTCTCCTTGGGGCAAGGCCAAGGGTCCGGCAGGTGCAGGGCGGTGGGGATCCATCATTTAGGAAGGGTTTGTTCCCTCACGAGCCCCTCGCATCCTGGCCCCTCAGGGTTTTTCAGGTGGAAGTTTCTGAGGCCAGTGGTCTGCCAGCCCAACACTGCCCTGCCTATGGCTCCGTTTTCTTGAACTTCTCAAGGACACAGACTGCAGTTGCATTTTTTTACACTAGTCCCAACACCAAGCTGCTGTCTCTGTACCGTATCTTAATGCCGCATGCCTGCCTTTGGCTGTCAGAGTGGCATACATGGTGTTTAGGCAACTGTGAGAATCTGCCCTCCCAGAGTTTTGTCTGTTTAAATAACATCTTTCTCTGGCACATTATTTCCAGTTGGTGAAGCTGCTCACTGCACAACTTTGATGGATGCTTCACTGTGTGAGAGGAGGAACAAATCCCTGACCTCAGGAAGGGTAAAGCCCTGACCTAACACATGATAAATGAGCCGTGGATTGGAGAGGTCTGTGAGGATTGTGTATCTGCCCCCTTGAGAACCTTTACAGTTGCTTCATCCTTCTTTCCAGAGGAGTTTGGCTGTGGAGCCTGCATGCTTGCAGATTGGTTGGCATACCTCTGCTCCCAAGTTCACGTCTCTCCTTTCCCAGACTCTCCCAAGCCCTCTGCCCTGTGATTTGGCGGAACAGACCTTCTGCACTGTGTACTGCAATATGGTCAGGAGTTTCTCTAACAAGATTGACACTGGAGAGCTTTATGTTTGCCCTTGCATTTTCTTTCTTCCTGTAAGCATACTTACTTTACTTTCTTGTATCCCTCTATTTGTATTCCCCACTAATTCTTCTTCCAGAAAGAAATCTGTTTAGAGTACAAGCTGTCAGATGTCATTACATATTATCAGGGAAATATGTTGCCATGTTTTAAGAACATGCATATTTCAGGGCACACTGATCCTTAATGTTTGCATATTTATTACATATTTGCATTTATGAATCTCCATGCCTTTTGGAGCGTTGCCAGTCATGGAACTGCCTGACCGTGGAGAGAAAGTAGGCAGCCAGAATGAAAATGGTTCAGTACCCGATCACCTGCCCCGTACGGTACAATAAAGCTCATTGTTTGCCGGTGTTTCTAAAACTGTGATGTTAATACAAGCAAAACCAGAGCTCGTCTGCCATTGTGCTTAAAGTAGTTTATGTTCCCCACACATCAAGCGGTGTTTAGTTGAACTTAACAATAAAATAATAGTAATAAGCACTGGCCTTGATGCCATGATATTGTTAACACCTGTTGATTCTTGGTAAACCAAAATTATTTGAATTTCACATTAAAAAAAAGGCATCTCAAACCATAACTGGAATTAAGCAGTGTAAAATACGAAATGAGTCTTTATTAGTTATTCCAAGGTGTAAAAACCAGTTAACAACTTTGTTACCAAGAATGAAGTTTAACTATGTATGATGCTATATAACATTCTTTTCTGTACATTCTGCTTGTTAACTTTCTCTGTTGCTCCTATAATTTAGTAGAGCTTATAAAATTGGTTGTTATTTTGGTTTTGAGCACAAAAATCAATTTTCCACTGTTAGACACAGTTCTTTATGAAATGTAAATGTAAATCTATATGTGTATGCACTTACACACGAAAGAGAGGTGCATATGCAAAGAAAGGTAGCCTTGTAGTTAAGGTACAGGACTTCAGGGGCATCCTGTTTTATGTATTTTCTCTTTGACCTTAGGGATAAAAGTTCATGTGGTTCACTTTCTTTCCTTATCTGTAAAACAGTGATTTAAATATGTGCTTGTGTTGCAGAAGCATTGTTTACGGTAGGTTGTTTCGTCTGGCAGTAAATTGCCTGACACATACTGATTGATAGTTATGTTGTGTATTACCCCTTAGAGAACACTGTATCAATATGAAATCTAGTCAGTTAAGAGCGTTCTTTCACAACAGGGATTAACTGACCTCCATTTGCACCGTGTGATGCCCTTGAAAGGGGTAATTTCAGTCCCGCACCGGGGTTTACATGGCTGGTTGCGTGATTAGCCAGGTCTGGAAACTCATCTGCCTGAAAACTAACCTGGCAAAACTCAAAAACAGAAAAATAACTTTTGGCTAGATCGATCTCCTAGTCTTCTTTTAATACCACCAGAAGGGAGTTGACAGAAACTTGCAGACTGGGGCAGAAGGGAAGGCAAGAACACTCGTGGTTTTGCAATAGTTTGTGGATTTAGTTTGTCTTAAGCTGACCATGAAACTTCACTTTTAGGCAAGTATGTTATGGCAATTTATATACTGCAAGTACCTATTGAAGACTCCCTGATCACTTTTCATGGGCTTGCAATTACATTGCTGTTTTGTGCTGTCTTGTTTCCCTCTTTGTGTTGCTATATAGACGACACACGCAGGCACTACCGGTGCAAATGATTGCACCAAAGAAGGGCCATCTGCAGTGGAGTCAGTTGTATTTGGAAGTATAACATGCAAGTATACATTTCAGGCTGGCTGTGAGAAAGTAGAAGAAAAGACCATTTTGCATTTCACGTCCACTTTAAACAGATGGTGACAATTTAAATACAACAGTAAATCATGATTTACATCTGGATTAAGAAAGCATATGATAGATTTTTTTAAGAAATAAGATACTGTGTTAGCAAGTCTGGCCTGTAACAAGCATGTTTATTTAGTGTTTATATTGTAGTCTTACAGAAAACCTTACCAGGCTGGGGCTCTGTGGGACATATAATAAATATCCCCAAAGGGTTTACAGGCTCTGGAGTGTGTAGCGAGGCTACGCAGGCTCAAGAGCGTGCAGCAAAACAGGCAAACAAGCAGTCAAGGGCTGGTGAAAATGTTTGCAAGGTAACAAGGACAGGTACACGTGCACAACTCCTACGCAGTCAGAAACAGTAAAAAAACCCGCATGCACACACACAGTGCCTTCTTTTCGAATGAACTGTACAGGGATTCAGCTTTGGTCACATCTGGAGAAATTCACCAGATATATGAGCACCAGGTGGCCGGTATGGAGGTTTTGATGGAGTTTAATGTGGCATCATGCCTGGGAGCGCTGTCAGGGGGCTGAGGCAGTCGGCCTCGATTGACACAAAACCCCTGTGTTGTGAAATCGCTCCTAAAGGGTAGGTGGAAGAGAGCGGAAAGCTGCCAACATCTGTGTGTTCTGGCCTCGGGGTTTTTTATTAAGACCTTGAGGACTGTATGTTTCATTTTGTTTCTGTTTTGTTTTTATTTAAACGTTATGTAATACTGAAATAAGAATATATTGTAAGCTTCAACCAGGCACTGCGTTTTGCATACCGTAATCCATCGTTCCAACTTGCATGGAATATCCCCTTGGAGCCATGGAAGTTGCTGTTCCCAGGACGGAGTCAAAACAGTGCTCCTGTGATTGCTAGCCCAAGCTCCGGGAGGCTTCTCGTGCCATTCTTTGTGGTGTTGCTGTTTTCAGAGGCTGAACCCCAACAAATTGTTCCACTCTGCAGAGAGGGTTGCTATGGAAATGAACAGGGCTAACATCTCTGAGAACCCTACAAAAGAGCGCTTTTGTAGTGCAAGGGGTGTGGGGGAATTTAAGAAAGTACAGCATGCAGGGGCTTAACATCTTTAGATTTGTGCACCATTCCTGTGGGCTTCAGAATTTGGCCCACCGCACAGAGATTGGGGGTTTTTTCCGGTCCATTCTATGGAAATTTAATGCAAATTGAATTAAACAAGATGCAAGCAAATGATTTTGAAAGCGGTCTCTGGAATTAAGCTTGTATAGACATAAACATCTGTATTGAATTATTTTTTGTTAATAGTGTCTAGCAGAAAGATGTGATTATAATGGAACTGAAGAGGTTTTTGAAGCATAACGCTTTACGTGATTTTTTGGGATAGTTACAGTTTGCCCAAAACCTGAAGCAACTGTGGTGTTCAGAGCATTTGGATGGAAAAATATTGCTATGGCAACAAATTACTTTTATATTCACATAAAGCAAAAATAGATCTCTCTCTCCCTTTGTGGGAAGCACATATTTTAAAGTGTATGAAAGATTAAAGGTGATAGGCAGAAACAGCTGCATGAATATATTTTCATTTTTCTTCGTTTGGTTTATGCATATTTCTGTACAAATCTGAAATGCAGAAATAATTTACAGCTAGAAGCGTTTTGCAGCAAGAAAGTAGAAATAGCTAAGGAAAGGGGGAAAAGTATAATATAGCCGGAACTTCTTATTCTGATTGCGGTGTAGGAACATCAGACTTTAATTGATTAAAACAAAATGTCCCCTGTGTCATTCAAAAAGGAGAGAGATAACCCTCTCTCTTCTGGGTGTACCCAGCAAAACTGAAATCGCTTTGTATCCATAACTTAAGAAAGAGAAAATATTTTTTATTTTTGATCAGTCAGGGACCTTGTCAAACTCAAGAAACAGACCCAGTGGCGAGATTGTTGATTGTTTCATTTTAGCTGTGTGGTGGGGGGGGGGTCTTATTTAGAAGGCATGCAGCTTTTACTTTTGTGGGGTGAAGAGCTTCTGGTACATCTATATGCCGTGGTGTGCGCCATCTGCAAAGGAAGTATAATGTGTCTACATTGATATGTAAGGTCTATCCTGAGGTTCCCTCTCAATTATTCTGAACCACGTGAGCTGTCTTACACCATCTGTATCTCTCTTCATAACGCACAGCAGAGCAGCCCACATTTTGTACTTCTTAGCAGCAAAATAGAGGCATTCTCAGAAGTGGTGTGTGAATTTGTTGGTGCTTTTTCCATCTGATCTCTTCATGTGGACAGCAGAGAGACGTACCGGCGAATTGGGGGTCAGAAGTGAGGAATACGAGGGAGTTTGTGGGACTGTCACTTACTGACCTCCCATTCTCAAAGCTTCAGTCTAAGCCGAACAAACTGAAGGAAGAGGCAGTCAAGGGGTGCACTGGGGTGAGTTGGATGCGTGGTAGTTTCAGACTGGACTGCTTTAGGGCAAATATAGAGGTTTATGGGATAGACAGACCTGCAGACCTGGATTTGAGGGCCTCTCTAAAATTGGCTCAAAGTACCAGACAGTTCAAGAGGCATCACATCCCTTCTGTAAATGCCTAGAGCACAAGAGGGTCTGTAAAGGATTTGAAGGGACCACTAAACTGAAGTTGATACTGCCCTTGCTATGAATGTTGCAGAGGACATTTTAGGATGAGGAAGGGAAAGCTCTAGATGTAATGGATGTAGAAAGGGGAATGGAAGAATCAGTTGGTTATTCTGCACCTCTGCAATACTTCATAAGCTGTTTCTGTACTGATTAATAGGAGGGTGCTACAGAGCAATTTGCGGTAAGATGGCTCACATCCAGATTACTCAGGGCAACCTCCTTAGCTAGTACACTGACTTCTTCCAAGCTGTGTGGTACTTGTCTGCGGGTCTCCCTGGGCCTCAAATGGTGCTTTTGAGGACCAAAGATGTAAATATTATTTTGTGGCTCTTTTCAGCTTGAATTGCCTGAAATAATACGCATGTATTGTAGTTCTCTGCAGTTGTGTTTGCACAGTGTGAAACAAGGAGCGCGGTATACCCTGAGATGCAACAGGAGAATATATGGAACAGTTTGAAAGTCTGAAGCTAGGATTGTTGTAAGCCACCCCTGGTGCAGTTATACCTCTATTGCCTGTTGCAGACAGTCTCTGGGCAGAGAGCTGTCCCTGGGTGTCTTGGAGAGACCCAGAGTAGCTCAAAACATGCTCTAAGAGCAATGTGGATGAGCAGAGATCCAATCCCTCAGCCTGATTGCTCACTTCAACACCATGCTGGCGCAGTTTGGATCCTGCTTGTACTTCTACACAAATCCTGGTCATGGATCAGGAGTCGGCACAAGTCAGGGACCCTCTGAGCATGCACTATGGGTGCAGCCATCTAGTATAGAGGGGTAAGAGGGTTTTTGTGTGGCTGTTCTGTCTCCATTGGCTGTCATGTCCCAGTTGGCCTCAGTGCCAGCATGGTCCCAAGCACATTTAATTTACTGCCGTTGGCTGTGATACTAATGCCACTGGACGTGGTTTCACAGTACTATGGTCAGAAAAATCCAAATTAAGAGTTGTATCATTTAAGAAAAAAAAAAAAACAACTGCTGTGGCTAGTTAATCCTGAATTTGGAAAGATAATTGAGTTGAATGCGTTCCATAATGGGACCCAGTCTGGACAAAATTTCAGTTTATATTTTCTGTCAGCATTGTTAGAAAACATGTTGGGCTCCATCCACAGCTACAGTGCTTTGAGTAGATGAACTAGACATTTTAAAAGCCGAGTATATCCACACAATCCAAAATTATGCCTTTGAATGCCGTGTTGACATACCTCAGTTACACTAATGCAAACTTGTTTGCATCAAAGGAAGAGAAGTGGGCTAGAGATATTTTTATACATGCAACCCAGAAAGGGACAGGAGAGACATGTCATGTCATCCTTCCTTAGTGCAGTCCTCAGAACCATAGAACTCTTGGGTTTTGCATATTCTCGTGTGTGTGTGTGTGTGTGTGTGTGTGTGTTCAGCTGCGTTTTTGCCCTCTGTGCCCTGGGTTTTGTTGTGCAAATTTAGTCATGTTACCAGTTTAGAATAAGTGGTAAGGGTCTTACATGCCTCGCTATGTCCTGTGGCCTTTTTCTGAGAAAGAGAGGAGTAGCATACATTTCTTTTCAATCTTTGTGTCTTTTTTCTCTCTGAGAAGAAAGAAGATTTAGGAAAGCGTGACAGAGAGGGCACACATAAAACTTAAAACATGTCTGAAGTAATTCACCCCATTTTGTAAAGAGAAGTAGGTCAGAACGAGCTATAAATCTATCCTAAGCTAATCTTGTTTACTCACTTGGTCCTGTCCTCTCACTCTCTCTCCACCCTTACTGTGTGATTTTCTGGAGTCCTTCATGTTCTGATTGGCACTATTTTTTTAATTACTTAAGAATAAATAGAGTTGGATGTGGCTGTTTTACTTCTCTCCACATGTGCGCCAAATGAAGATGAGTCTAGAGTATTTTTAGTAGCAAGCATTGTCTCCCAGTGGTATTCCAAGTGGTGGGATCTCTGCCAATGAAAAGTCAAACACAGGAGGTGTTCACAGGTAGTGACAACTCCTATTTTGTCAACCAAAGTCCAGTGACTGTTTTATTATCGTAGCCCTTGCCATATATTACCTCTAACATAGCATTAGTAATACACCTATGCATGATAAATCTTCTTCTGCATTAGGCATAAATCAGTACAGTGGAAAACAAGGAATTTTGGAGAGAGACTGCTATAGACTGTGACTAGTATATTCATTTATTCCTCTATTGTTGGTGTAATCTACCAGAATTGCTGCACAAGTGTTTTTCGTTTAGTTTAGTTTAAGCAAGTTCTTGCAGAACAATAAACAAAGGGATTGGGGGATTTATACATTCTATTATAAATACAGCAGCATTTCCACGACCCTGTTTAGAAGAGTAAAGCTTCTATTTGTCTCCTGCTGATTCTGTTAACATTCGCACGGTAAGTTCAGTAGAAATCCCTCAGGTATTCCGGTGTCAGACCACAAAGTCATTTCTGCCTTTTAAAGAAAATACTATGTTTCAAGCAACAGAGGCTTTGGGAAATATTCCTCTGAAGTGGAGACTTGATGCAGCAATGAAGAATCGAAAGGCTGGGCACAGAATGGAAAAACAAGCAAAATAAAAAGACAAAATATATATTTATGTACCTCCTGAGCTTCGTTAGCTTGGTGAAAATCTGCAGCAACCCCACAACATCTACAGAATTCCCTGGAATAGTTCAGATTAAAATATATGCCTGCCTGAAGATAAAATGAACCTCAGTAAACAAAGAGAGGAGAAACACTAACCTGTGCTGACAGCAGATAATTGGGGAGGAAAAATAAAACAGAACGTGAGGTTTTCTTCTCTCTTCTCACAAATATTAATCCTTTGGGTTAATTCAAAGACACTAGACACGTAAGTTATTACAAAATCCAATTACTTACTTAATTTCCTGGGTTCCAAAGGATACTCAGCTCATGCAACTGTGTTGTATTGCCTGCCACTCATTCCTTTCCCCCGTAATTTCTTAAAATGCTGGCTCATTTTAACCAAAAGCGCAGACAGGTACCAGGCTCACAGGTACTGTGTTCCAACATGCATGTGAAACTCATGTGAGGGTAAAGGAAAGAAATCCAGACCCACCAAGGGGCAGGTGGTCATAGTTGAGCCTTTTCACCTTTTTGACAGGCACTGACAATTGGCTCTTTCACGTGTGTTTGCTGCTCACCAGGGCATGTATATGGGGTTTTGTGATGCAGTGGGACACCTAGAGCACAGAAGTGATGAGGTTCATGAAAAATAGAAAGTGGAAAGCTGGTTGTTGCACACACAGATAATAGCTGAAGTATAAAAGAGGGGCGTAAGATTAAGCATGGCACAGTACTGGTGCCTGTGGTACGATTCGGGCACAGTTTACTGCCCGTTGAACTGATCTCAGGGCTTTATAGGCATAATGGCACAGATTAACGGCAGAAAGGGTCTGAAGGATGGAAATCACGCCTACTCATATCACAGAGCTGAATTTTATTCTGTTGCTAGGATGGGTACTGAATTGCGGAAACAGCAGAGGAGAGGGCTGTGATGGAGTAAGCTGCATCTCCCTCCTGCTGGGCTCTGGAAGTTTTGCAGCACACTACAGCCTGAAAACTGCTGAAGGCTGCCCTGTGACCCCAAAGGGAATTTTTCTCAGCCTGTGACTGGCAGAACACAGCACATTCCAGCTGCATTCCTCCCCCACTTTGGTAGATGGCATTTCCCCCCGTAAGGGCTTTTGGTATTCATAAGGTACCAACAAAGATAATCTGCGACAAGCTGGATTCTTTCTCAAATTAGAATTTGGATTTGATTGGGATAAATTCTCATCATTGCATAATGAGGACAGGGCTGGTATTGATTCTGTATAATCTTCTTTCCATATTACCTGTACAACTTAAAGGAGCAACTGTAACACTCTTGGATTTTCATTCATGTAATTGAGAAGACAGGAACCTTTTCTTTCTCTTTCAAAATACTCTTTTAAAGATTTTTTTCCATTCTTCAGCCTTTTGAAAAGGTATATATACTGAATATTTTTCTCTAAATCGCTTAACTTTTGGGAGCCTGTATTAATTGAAATTTCACACTCTTCAGTAACTCTTTCTGTGGCTTTGCAAAGGGGACATGCAATTTTAAAGCTTTGTGTGAAAAAGCCTGTGATACGATATCATCTGGAGATGAAAGCATTCAAAGTCCAGATTTCAAATCCCATTGCAGCAGAATATTTACTTGTCAGATCTTGCTTGTTGTCAGTGTTGAAATGCATGTAATTTCCTGCAAGGGAGGGTTTTGGAATGTGAGGCCGCAGTAGCAATGAAGGGAATTTGTACAGTGGTTGAGCTGATAGTGGGAGTGTGAGAACTCTTCATTGTAAAGTCAACACAATGCCAGCATTAGTATTCAGATGAAATTTAGGCTTCCGTGAAGAGGCTGTCATGCAGTCAGTTTGTAAAGATAAAACCTCGCTGTGTTCATGCATCCTGCGAGCGGCTCTGTGGTATTTCAGAGGTGACGTGCAAGTACTTTTCAGAGCACCAGCGCTGTTCATCCTTGGCATGGGATGCCCTCTAACAGGAGAGTTTTTTCTTGTTGGTCTGTGTCTATGCAGGCTCCTGCCTGTATATTTCAAATATAACCGAGCACTGTTTTTAACTGGGTTTGGTTGGATGGTATGATTTTACTTTTTTAAAATCCTGTTAAAAAAGGACAGCGCAGAACATTGTATAAAATCAAAGCTTAAAATGAATGATACTTTCCCTGCTAGCATTAGTAATTGTTGTTGCAGAGTTATAGCAGCATTTTGGGGTCCCTGTTGTGTAAGGCAGTGGTAAGCCATGAACAAAAGAGCTTACAATTCGGCTCCAGAGTCTTTTTTGCATGCGAACGTGAATGGCCATGCTCCAGGGACTGAGTTTTTCCTTGGCATGTGCTGTGCCCAAAGAAGGAAAACTGTACTAACTCAGCTAATGCAGTTATTCAATTTCCAGTACAATTGTGTTACCGTTGTATAACTACATCAGAACGAATATTTTGTAACGAACATGAGCAGGGAGCGGTGTGCTCATGTCTACCACAAAGGCGGCCTGGGCTGTGATTCAAGAAACAGCACACGGCTGCTGGCAGGCAGGGGAGTAAAGGAAATGGGGAGACAATTCTCGGGCAGCAGCAGTCTCAGACAGAGGCCTAAGTATTTTGTGGTGTCGAGATCGATTCTGTACCCATTTGCCAGCCTTCACTTGGCATACTGCATGTCAGGGAGATAGGGATAAGGCTGGAAAGTCACTTTATGCTCTCTGCAATCCCGTGCTGCCTCCTTTTGATTCAGTGTCTTTGTACATCAGCCTGCGCGTGCAGATGGGCCCAAGGCAAGATTCGAATGGAGCAGGAGGTGGAAAAAGATGGGCTATGTCTACTCAGAAAGAAGTCCTTCATAGCAATGGCCACATGGTTTCTTAAGAATTGTTCTACAGCAGGAAAACGGGAAATTTCCCCAAAGCGAAAAAAATACAGGCTTACAATGATTTTAACCATATATCTCAGCTGGAGCCCAAGGAGTTTTCATCTGGCCTCCACTGTATAGAGGTATTCTTCTAAGTGTAGGGAGGCGGTGAAAAATAACAATCTCTCATTAACAGGTAAACTCATTGTGGTGTATGCTCTCAGGTCCTCCTGCACCATCGCCCACCTGGAATCCACAGCATATGCTTTCAGTCTGGGGAAAACACATCTCACAAAAACTTTCCTGAGTAGTGGTGAGTGGCAAAATGAAAACTAGAATACAGTCAGCTACTGAAAATCATGTTTCTCTAATGTATTGGTGTTCTTTGAAAGCACCTTCAAGATAGCGTGGAAAGAAGAACACATGGCCATAGTTATACCCTTTCGAAAAGGTTTGATAAAAGTTTTTTACAGGAGTTTGTGAGTAAACTTAGAAACAACAGTGTGATAGATGAAGCCTTGTCGTGGATTAAAAACAGACTAATGCATAGGAAAAAAATGGGTGCAGTAATAAGTTGTCCATTCTAGGCAGGCAGACGAGCTCATGGTGCATTGTCCTGTGAGCTGAAATAATGGTAAATGTATTAATGGGTTAAACAGCCAGTAGGCAAATACGCTAATGACATATATAGAGGTAAATGTAACCTGTCAGATAAGTATTGGGTGACAAGGCAGACTAAGCATTTCAATTAAAATTTTAACCTATTTTTTAAATAGTTGAGCAATTTGCAGAATTGCCTCTTCTCTAGTTTATATTTGTACATAAGCCAAATACTCAGAAAGCAGAACGCTTACAGGTAAAGGGGCCAGTGTGTATTTTGGCTGCTGAGACTGAGTCAGCGTGTGCCCGGTCTTCCTATAACCTGTCAAAACCGCAGGATTTGTCTGGTTGCCTTGTTTTGCAAGGGCTTGGATCTGACCACACATTGGCAACCTGTTCTAGCCTTCTTCAGAATCACGCAAGCGCTTGTGATGGGAAGCAGCAAACTGCAGGAGCACAAGGCAGGCGATGGGAGTAGGGGAAAAATAAGTTATCTGGCAAATGATTAGAATTCTTTCTGTATTAATATTCTAAATTTAACAGCTAGGCAATAGCTCTCTCCTTATTGACATGACAAGCCTATTGCCTGGCCAACATTGATTAATTTAGAGGACAATTATTTTCCCATTGGCATCAATGAGATCCAACTAGCGCCCCAAATGCTTCTGTGTAGGACTGGTGTCACAGTAGATTTAATAAAGCTGGCATTTATATTCCAGGTAAGAATAGAACAGCAAGATCCAGAGGATGCAACACAGTCAAAAGTCACCCAGAACAGGTAGAAACAAGGTAAGAACAGAAAGTATTTCATAAAATAGAATGGAAGTAGCCCATTTTTGTAGAAAAGTGGCAAATATTTTTGAAACAGAGGAACAGCTATGTAATGTGAAAAAATGTCAAGTTAGTTTCAATGTTAAAATTAGTAAGTAACATTATTTTTAAACATATAAAACTTGATTTAAAAGCATATGTAATACATATATACTAATATATATGTCAGTAAGCATATTCTGTGACATTTAATACGTGGCTGCCTTTTGTAGTTGTTTGTGGTTTCATTCCAAGTGAGGGGAAGGAGAGGGAGCAATGCCAAATTTATTTGAAGTTGGATGATGATAGAGATTGTCAGTCCCAGGAATTCAGGAGATGGAAGACGTTCTTCCCCTCCCTGCTGTGGGGCCGTCATGGTTTCACGGTGTCACATACAGGTTTCCCCGAAGGTTTCTGGCACGTGCTGCAGCCGGAGCCAGACCTCCAGACAGGAGGCACCTTTGGCCTCTGCCAGTGCAGCACTTGTGTGGTTTCTGGGATAAATAGTGGGCCTGCGGAAGTGTTTATGAGCCATTACTGACATAATGTGATCTACATCAATCTTGTTTTATCTGTTCCAGTTAATGATACTTTAAAATTCAGTAGTCAGTAGAGAATAACTACGCTTTTAAGAATTTTCGGTTTTCCAAATGCATAACTTAGAGTTTGTCATTAAAAGAAATGCACCTTTACTTTCTATGAAATAATTTTTTGGGCCTCCCAAGATATGAATTATACTGAAAGATTGAATGCTGTATAATTAACACTCATTTACATGCATACTAGTGCTCTGAGCTAGTGGAATCAGATCCATTCGTCCATGTGTCTCAGAATCTTTACTGCTAAGAGATAATTGAGGTTTTTCTATAATACAGACAGAAGAGAGGGGTGAAAAAGTACCTTTGTTCCATCTCTTTGGCTTACAGTCCTGCAAATAGGTACTTCTCTGGCATAAGTTGGTTCTGCAGCTGCTTCATTCGCAGTTGTCTGTGGCCCCATATACAGCCTTGACCCGCCAAGGTCATTCTTGCCATGGAAGATCAGTTGTGCAGTGAGAGACACAGAGACGTAGTTATGTTGCTTTTGCCCAAGCCATGAAGGTGGGACCAAACCACTTGCAGGAGCCCATTGTGCAACAAGGCCAAGCTCTCTTCTCCCCAGAGTCCTTTCAACAGAAAGTAGAACCCTTCAGATGACTTACAGATCTGAAACGTCTGTATTCTATTATTACAAAAATTTTTCTTTTGCGTCTTGCTGTAGTTCACCAGGAGTTTCATCTCCTGAGTGGACTCTGAAAGTTTTATTGACTTATCAAGCTCTTATAGGTTGTAATATCAAATGTATCCATCTTTTATAAACATTTTCAATTGTCCTGGTTTCATCTGAGAGTTACCGTAGGAGACAATTCTTCTGAAGAGCAGGAATGACTGTTCTAATAGGGGACATATATTTCAGATTCCAGGAAGATTTAATATCTGTCTAAGCAGCAAAGGTTTTCCTTTCCCTTAGAAGCTTGGACTGATGTCATCCTGCATGGAGCAGATGCTTTGACATTGAACTTCTCTGAATATTTTGCCATACAAGAAGATATAGGCCACTTTATTCACGAGCTGGTTATTATTCTATTGTCTTTTCTTATTCCGATGAACAGCAAAATGTGGAGAAAAATTATGAGAGATTTTCTTCTGCAAATTTTTCCTTTAATCTCAGAATATAATGTTGCTGAATTTTTGGCACCCTACATTCTATCGCATTTCTTAGTCCAAGGACACCAAGTAGGACAGATTGCACAGGCAGGAGAATTCTTTGTCATTAGTTATAGTCCCGTTGGGGACATTGACATTTTCCTTTGGCTTCAGAAGAACCTTCTTTATTTTAAGTTTTAAAACCATATTTATTACAGAATAGATTTCCTACAGCAGACTGTAATATTTTTTTAATCTCTTTATATTGTTTTTTAAAAAATGACTGAGCAAGTCACTTGGACTTGGTAGCAAGTTCACTCAGGAGAAATAAATTCCTAATAATGCCTACTAATTTTTTCCTCTTTCCTGTTGTGAGGTTTGTTTTGTTTAGTGATTTGTATATCAAAACTCTAGAGTATTCATTTGATTTTAGAACTTAATGCTCAGGATGATGTAGTGCAATATGACTTGTAATTTTTTGTCTTCACACATCAACAAAGATATTTTTTAGAGGTGACATCACATTTGTCTATTTATGAGGACTGCTTTGTGAATTTTCTAATAAATGAAAGACCTTCTCTGACTTTTTGACTAATTTTTGCCAACATGACTGAATTGGGTAGAAAGGAAGGGAGAACACTTCCTAGGTTTTATGCCAATGTGAAATTACTTCATATCTCTGCTAATATGGCTGAAAGATTTTGGCCCATCTCTGTAGCAGGAACATACCATCCTGTCCTAACGAGAAAACTCAGCACATAGGTATGAAGGTGGTTTTGGGCATTAGTGAACATACACACACATGCACAGTGTCTTCTGGCAGAACAGTGTTGTGCCACAGCCTGCTGGCAGTGGGTGTTAGCCACCCATCTCACTTTCAGCTCAAATAGCTTGGGACAATGGAGGTAAGGAGTCTTACAGAGTTGGCAGGTGTCAGGTGAAATGGTGTTAGAGAAAAATTAACATGCTAGAAGGAAAGGAGAATGTGAAATCAGATTATGGGATTAACTACAGTAGCAAGAGAGGAGGAGTTCAGCCAGCCACGGTCATTCATTCCGTAAGATGGGCTTTGGTGGTAGTTGCAGTGTTCTCATGGTCCCTCTATTTGAACTTGACCAAACTGGACTAGATGCAGAGAGTGAAGATTTAACAGATGATGACATGGAACTTCCCCATTTGAATGATTTTGGGGAAAAAAATTATGAGATGAAATGAGGTGAAGACATTGAGCATTCTTCAGGCAATAAAGTCTGACTCTTTCTGGGTTGCCTACAGATTTGAAAGCTGATTTACTACTGTGAGGCCAGGTCCTCTATGCAGCTTTAAAAAATGCAAACAATAGATTTATTTCTTATAACTGTGATGCACAAAACAGAGCTCTGACTTCCCATGGTTCCCTTCCCTCCGTTTTATCCTGCCCTTCTTCCTTCTTGATAATCTCATTTCACTTCCACCCCCCACCACTTCTCCAGAACAGCAGCCGGGGCTTCTTTACTGCAGAGAGCAAATTTATGAATTTTGCATGGCTTCCAAAACTCTTGCACATCAAGGCTTTAATTGATGGGAATTTAATCAGCTTCTTGGCTGAGGGACACGAGACCCTCACCCTCATCAGAAGGAAAGGGGCCCCCTGAGTCAAGCCCAGGCTTCTGCTGCATGAAGTGAAGAAAAACCCAATAAGCTCACTGAGCAAAACATGGCCTTTACCTTAGGCTAGCTTCAGTCACGTGCTGAAGGATAGGATTCTGCTGGGATATTCGGAGTCCTACGGCTGAATCTTCAGTGATCCCGCATTTAATTTTCACTGCTGTCATTATGCTATTTAGCACTTTGGCAAGGAGATGAGAACACTCTACAGATGTGTCTTGTCCTAACTGATAGAAACAACACACAGAAGGTCAGATGCAGAGCTCAGGTCAGTCAGTAATAGGTACAAAGTTACATCAGATTAAGATCTGGCCAGTAGCATTTTGGCTAATATCTTTCACTATATCCGCATCCTGGAAGTAACTACAACTCACTCAACAGTTTTAAAACACCTGTAAACCTGAGGAGTGTAGCAACTGCAGTGATGGCTTCAATAAAAATATGTTCAGTGCCAGATTATTAATCCAGTCATGCTGGTATAGAGCCAGAGTAATTCTGTTGATGCAATTGGAGTTACTTTGGCATTACATTGTCATGACACAGATCAAACCTCAGCTCACAAGTGGCTCCATATTGCCTTGAAATTTTTATGGATTCCTTTTTGTCTCGCCTGTTCTCTTTATATCATGTTTGTTTGGTTTGGGTTAGGAAAATAATTCATGATTTATCCATAGGCCTTCCATATTTTTTTTGGTCTGAAGTCAGATGTAGAGGGTTTCGTTTTGTTCTGAAAACACAAAAAAATAGCAAACAAGCTGCCGTTCTTTTCTTTCTATTTTATGAGCTAGCAGCCAAGAGCTCCCATTCTTTGGATTTCTGAAGGGTTTTTAAAGTTTTATCTTTTTTAAGCTGAAAGGTATTGCAAAGTGAACCTTGTTTTGTCGGTTTTCGTGCCAGCAAGAAGAATCTGGAGGCTGTGCAAGCTACTATTTGCACACAGGTTAAATTCTGGGGGCCTGCAAGACTACGACCTTGCAACTCCTGTAGCTGTCAGAAGTAATTCTGGCCAGACACATGGCAGCTTTGTATTCAGCATAATTAAAACAGCAACTTGGAATTGTTTGTGTGTAAGGAACAAAACAATAGGCATTGAGACTTTATTATTGAAAGCAGTTGCAGGAGAGGAAGTCCTGCAGCCAGGGGTTAGTTAGCAAACCCTGCTTGGGACATTTTAGTACTGCAATTCAGATTCTCATGATCCTTTCTGTGAGTCTGGAAGCTACTTTGCACTGTCTTCTACATTTTCTGTCCCATTCTTCCCTCAAGTATTAAATCTGTGAAACCAAATTCAGAAATATTGGACACCCCACTGTGATCCCACAGCTATCTATGAGAATATAACAGGTTGTATATACTGCCTCTGTAACTTTGACGAGCTGAGCATTGTAAAACCAGCCAGGAGAGGAGGCTGCAGCTAGAATTAATTGTGGAAACTCTTGTGAGCTTCAGTGGGGTGGATGCACATATTTCAGTGGGCTGCAGTTGCTGATAATGAAATCCTTTCTGCTTAGCTGGAGCACTGTTACACCAACCAGACTTTCATGTTGCTTGCTCAGAGGTGGGAAGAGCAAGGAGGAAGGGGGAGTGGGTCAGGCTATTCAACAGAATTGCAAATTTGAAGTGTCAGTGGGGAAAAGTGGATTCCCCTAGAGACCTTCATGTGGAGATGCATGCTATTTAACTTCAGTACCTTTGTCTTTCCACTGACTGTACAGAGTCTGTGGACTCCTCGCATGTTAATACTGTGTTGCTTGAGAATGCTTCTCATGGCCACCTCCATTCTGCTTAAATCCACTATTTGGCTGTCTGCGTGGAGAGGATGAGGAGCCAGAAGGAAACGTGAGGTGTCTCCATCTTCCTGGGGTCTATACTGCAGAACTTCCCTCCAAGGAGACTTCAGGGCAACATGAAATGTCAGTTCCCAGCTTCAGAACTTCTCAGAGAACTTAATCAAAGTGTTGATGGCTCTACTCAACCCCTCTGCCCTAGAGTGTCTCCTAATGACAAGGTAATAGGATGAAAACACCGTGCCTTTTTGATGTTTTGGCTGTGTCTATGCTGGTAAACGAAAGGTGAGGGACTAATCCCTGACACCAAAGCCAACACTGACTGTTTTGTACCCCCTCTGTTATGGGCCACCCCTTTATAGCAGGTAAGACTTAGAGAAAAAAGGGCACTGAAACCCAAAGCCAGGTAGTGAGACAGTGGCTACACAGCATCAATGTACCTGAAGGTTATGTCACTAGTGCTGAAGAGATCAAGGGAGTAGTCCCTGACCCACAGTCTGGCTTCCACCCATGCTGCTCAGGGCTAGCTTCTTTCAGAGCAGGTTGGCCGCATGCACGCTACACAGTATGTGGATTTAGCTGCTTTCTGACTCCCGGGTGATGTTTCTATGACCTTATACTGTGATACTTCCGTGTGTTTTTTCATTTCAGAGGGGGATCTTATTAATGCATATAAACCAAGATGGGAGGGTGTAAAGAAGACAGACCCAGACCCTTCTCAAAAAATCTGCTTGATCATAAGAAACATCTTTTTATTGGAAGGGTGATTGAAGACTGGAAGAAGTTGCCTAGAGAGGTTGTGGAGTCTCCATCTTTGGAGATGTTCAAAACCTGACTGGCCATGGTCCAGGGCAACCAGCTCTAGCTGACACTGCACTGAGCAGCGGGTTGGACTAAACGATCTCCAGAGGTGCTTCCCAGCGTCAGCGGTGCTATGGTTCTGTGACAGTAAGAGATGGCAATCGTCATCGTATCAGGAGAGAGGTTTCTGGCATCCGTGAGTGACTGAGGTTCAGAATTTGAGGGTTTCCAACTGAACAGTGACACACCTAACGTTTACGTGCAAAGCACTGAGCAGGGCAGGAAAGGAGGCACAGGTCTGTTTACTGGGACTTACATGGGATTTATCTGCCTATACCCCAGTTCAGACGGGTCCTCTCCTTAAGTGAGGCCAGAGTATACCACTACACATTCTGCTTAGTTGTATTTGGGCTGGGTTTCCGTTAGAGTACTAACAAATTTGAGCAAACATGGCAGACCTACAGCCAGTGGGGCTGTGCCCTGATCCCTAGCCCTGCCTGCTGTGGCAGGTACCTGTACATGCCATGGCTGCGCTGCTGCACGGCTCTCCCCACACTGCCTCCACTCTCACACCCATATCTTCTTTGAGATCTCCACAGCAGCAGAATTTTAGCATGAATATGGGGCGGCCCCTAATCTGTTGGACAACTTTCTTTTTTCTGCCCTTACACAGATTAAATTACACACCTGCCCCCCAACTTTGTCTGTGGATGTTGCAATTGTATTTATTGGCGTAGTTTTCCTTTCTCCCGCTCTCTCACCTGCTGCCAGGTAGCCATTCTGCCATTTCAGTGTTTTGGCTGCCTTTTCTGAGCTGGATTCTTGGCATGCACCATGTAAGCATGCATGGTAGCGCAGAAGAAGCAGCGGTGGGGAGAAATGCTTCTGGCAGTTTAGAATGGCTCTTTCAAGCTGGGCAGCTCTGTCTTTTCTAAATGGATGTGATGTTTTAATGACATTCTAAATGTTCTGAAATCAGGTTATTGACTTCTGTTTCAGGACCTGATGATGCTTCCATACCTGCTTTGCTGTTTCATTTTCTCCATGTTTTTTCAGTCTTTGCAGTTAAAAGAAGGTAGTAATAGAGGTGGGGAGAGGGGAGACTTGTTAAAATGATCTTAGATCAAAAGCTAAGAAATTAACTCTTGCAATGCCAAAACTGCAGCTGTCGCTAACAGAATTAAGTACACCATTCCATCAGGCTAAAATTGTGCAACTTAATCCACTTTATTATTCAGATTCTTGTTTACAATGCTGAGGTGTTAATGAAAACAGATTCATTTTAGTTCCATCTCTTCTTCTTTTTTGTCCTCAGTAAGGAATATGAGGCAGGGAGCGCCCTTTTCTGCTCTGTGGCAAACATTCCACGGGCTAAGCAGGGGAGTTACAAAGCGGGAGCTTCCCCCCAAGCTGAATTGGCAAGATTCAACATAATCTTTTAAGCATGAAGCAGACTGGTTTTCTCTCCACTTAAGTAAATCCATAATGCTTAAATCCATAGTCCTTCACTGTTGAATTACTGCCAGTTCTTTCCAAATGAAAACTCGTTATTAAATAAATAGGGATCAGATGACATGTATTTGAGTGCAGATGACCAGTGCTACTATAGGTTGCTTCCATCTGAAAAACACAGATTTGTAAGGCGATGCTGGACACATACAAGCAAGGATCACCAGGCACAGATGGCAGTGTTCATTTATAGCAGTAGAGCAAAGATGTAACAGTACTAACAAGTGAAGGGTCTGATTTTGTACGTGAGGAAAGTGAAACCCATCACATGGAGGTGCAGGAGAGAAAGTCACTGATATGAGCAACTAGCAATATTTTCCTGCCTAGTTCATTGTCAGCTACATTAGTGAAGACGCTTGAGCTATTCCCATGGAAACTAGCATTTTAACCCATCTTCTGTTGCTGCCTTGAGCCCAAGCTGGGGAGGAGAAGAAGGAATAAAGGAGTATAACATCATGTCGGTAGGGAATGTCACAAGTCCATCTGCATTGCCCACGCTCTACCATCATCTTGTGTGCCAGGGTCTACATGAAGGCCAGTGTGTTTCACAGAGATTCTAAGAGCTAGACAGGCAGCCAGTCCCACTCGTCCACAACATTGTGTCCTTTACTCCAGAGCAACAGGTGAAAGTATTGAGATCTGATACTTCAGTGATGCCTTGGAAAACAATTCCCCATGGGGGTTGTGCCCATGTTGGATTCTCTATTAAATAAAACCTAAGCAAGCCTATTTATACCCTCTTCAGACCCTTTTATAAAATCTGTGTTTACTCATGATCCTTACTAAACTGTGGGGTCTGTGAGGATTGAAAAGAACAGAGTAAGAACTTTCCATGTCTATTAACCCAAACCAGAAAGTGTAGGGATTAAGGTAGTACAAACACAAGTGTTTCCAAGTACTTAACTGGCCATTTTCAACAGACTATCAGACTTTTCAGACTTACAATGTGTAAGCAATTCATTCTGACTTGCTTACATCAAAATGGTACCCCTGAAGATCCGCTAAGGAAAACCGGCCGGTTACTGCTTAATTCCAGTGCAAGTGTTACAGCTGCATTTTCAGGTGGTTTCATCTCTTTTGTTTGCATGCTACGAAACATAAAGCCTGGTACTTGTTTGCAGCGAAGAAATTCTCTGGGTTTTTGCAAAAAGAAGTGTTGAAAACACATTTTTTTCTGAAAATGCCATAGACAATTTATTTTCTTTTTTTAGGAATTGTCATTGCAACAGTCAGCTCACTGAGCTGCGGTCAGTGTCTGGGGGTTTTTGACTGTCTGGTTATTTGCCTTTGCTCATAGTTTACTTTTTTGTTTGTTTGTTTCTTTGTTATTAAACAAAAAGTCATCTATTGAAAATTATTTCACATGATGTCTCTGTTCCCATCAGTCCCTGAACTGTAAAATGGTGTCATGTACTGTTTTGTTCAGCTGACTAACTGCATCTATATCTATGAAATGATTCAGTCTTCAGCAGACAGAGAGGCTCATCTTATTATTTTCTTCTCCTTAAATAACTATTTAAATAAAACATTGAAAACAAAAATGCGGTTTATTGGTTATTGCCTTTTTTTTAATAAACTATTATCTCTCTGAATATAATTCACTTCTTCAAGGTTGAAATTCTGAGTGTAAATATTAGCTCAATTAATGGAAATTGTATGCATAAAACCTTAAGCACGGTGCTAGAAATCTGTCCTCCTCTTTGTTCCCAGGTACAGTCCCTTCTTAGTACCTCAGGCTTGGGGGGCAGGATTTGGCCATAATGCAAGTTACAGAAATATATATTTTTTTCAAGGTCTCTGGAGCAGGGAGAGGGAAGCACTAAATTTACAAGAACTTCAGTTTAATACTTTTGATTTTATGCGTTCCATTTGTTTAATCATGTGATTTTATAATTTCATAAAGTAGCACTAAAACATTCAATCCAGCATAATCCAATCACTATTTCACTCTCTCAGACATGTCTTGGATAGAACACCACCAAGTGTGATTATTTTATGGATTCGTATGTACACGTGGTACCGTAAGAAAGCCTTGTCAAGATATTTGCCTTTGTTTTCCCATGTAGCTGATACTGAGAGGCTGTCTCAGTGCTGTGACACAGAGGGAGATAATAGTTTCAAAAGGTTATTTCATAAACTATGAAAGGAGCGCGCTTGTTCAAAGCAAGTTTGCTAGTGTCTCAAAAAAGATTTTGCAGGGTTAGTCGTCTTCTTTGGGGCAAGTTTCTTCTGTCTGCACTTCGGGTGATGCCTCCTGAGCAGCACCAGCATTCTCAGGGATTCACAGATGCATCTCCAAGGGAAGTTTTATTACTTAAGCCCCACTTCCAGTGACAGCTCCATGTCAGGAAGAGCAAGCTGTGATGGTGATGTAAGCTTGGTTTATTACTCATAGCTGTTGCCAACATGTGTTTGTAAAAGTTCTCCTCGGATGTCAGATGAATTGGACAAGACATGAATTCTGTGTCACAACTGCAGCTGAGGAGAATAAGCTGTAAACGGCACAGCAGCACGGCTTCTAGAGGTGACATCCGCACTCCACCAGTAGTTTTTCAAACACTGTGAAGTTCATTTTTGTTCCACATTAGGACTGGGGGAAGAAGACTACTTTTATTATTTTTCAGACTCTAAATTTGTCCCTTTCCTCCTTTGCTGTGAGACAGACATTCCATACTGTGTTTACTTAGAGTCTTGCAAGGGATTCCTGGAAAAGACGCCTTGTAGCGCTACACCTCCAAAGGGCTGGGATCAGCAGACTGCATCCTTGTGATCTGAGCTAGTGAGCAGGAAGAGATCTGTCCATCTGTGAAGGGACCGTGAACAGGTAGAGGGGAATCTTATTACTGGTTATGGCTGAGTAGGTCAGGGCATTGCAGCCACCATGGAAACAAAAGTCCAAGAATGTAGCATTGATACCTCAGGAAAAGTGAATTAATACTTATTTTAACACTTAGGTATCTAGTATCCCAAATTCCCAAAACAGGTTTTGCCTCCATTACAGAAGCACTGGTTTGTTTTTTTTTTTTTTAAATCAGGACCAAAGTTCGAACCTTTGGTGTGCTCAGTGTGTAGCTCAGGTCTGCAAGGTTCGGCACCTTCTCTAGTCTGAAGGGCCACAGAGTTCTTCTGTTGCATCCAACCCTGCTGCCAGGTTGCTCTCCAGACTCCAGGGCTATGGATCAGGCTCCGCACTCCAGCTTTCTATGAAGACACCCAGAAAGCATCACCATCTCCTCTCCAGAGTTAGCTTTACCCTTATTTTCCTTTCAAAATATACTGGGCCTTTTCAGGTGCGCTTCTCTCCTTGCTTGCACCTGCAGCGCTGGGAGCGGTGTTGGTTATTGGCAATTAGTGAGGCTGCCCGTCGAGGTTCATCTCCTCGATGAGGTGAGCCTGTCCCCATGTCAGGTTTTCCAAAAGTTGTGGCTTTTTCTGAGTGAGTGCTGGCTCAGTCTCACAAATCCCATCCTTCCCTTCTAGTTTTTCCTTCCCTGCTTCTCTTCTGCATGTAACCACCTCCCCGTCAGCGCTTGCAACACGGAGGGAACTCAGAAAGGCACGTACCGACCTTACGCTGCGGCTGTCCGTAGCTTTAGGAAGGTGGAAGAGATGCAGCTCTGCTGCCTCTCATCCCTCTAAGAGGGTGAGGATAAGGGGAGTAAGATGTGCTGCAGGAACCGGGAATATTAATACAGCATTATGAGGAATCCCCAAATGGCTGATTAACTGTCAGGTTGCGGTGCATGCTATCAGCATGCATGATGAGATATACAGCCCATGCATGATGGTATCTGGGAAAAACGCAGCGAGGCAAACTACTTAAAATACAAACCTGAAGTTTCTCTATATGTCTTTACTTTTTTATGCCCTCTTCTTTTTCTCATTTTTTTCTCTTCCTTTTCCATTTCCTTCTTTGCCCTTTATTTTCCCTCTTTATTATTTATAAAATTTCCTTTTACCATTTTCTTCCCATCAGCTTCTTCCGTTGCTCCTTTTGTCCTAGCCCCTCTGTGCCCCCTATTGCATTTCCCTTTCTGTTAATCAGTATTTCCCCAGATCCTGACACCGCATGGGAACTGTTGTTTAAGGGTTTTAAGGCCAATTTTACAGTTTTTCCTCTCTTGTTCTTTTCTTATCTGCTTGGCAGGGGTAGAGTCTGACTGGCAGAGGGCTGCTGTTCTGGCTGCTGCTGCTGGAAGAAAAAAACTTGCTGAAGGTCCCTGAAGGGTCCCTACCAAGGCCCAGCTGAATATTTGCAGTGTTTCACACGCACACTAGGCACTTTACAGAAAAGCTATTTCAATGCAGTCGCGGTCTAATGTTTGTGTGTAAGATGGGAATGATGACGGTGCAGGTGGCACAGAGAGGGAGAAGAATTAAGCAGGCTTTCCAAAAGCATCGCCACAAAAATGCTCATTTAACTGAGAAGAGGAAGGTACTGTCGTCTCTTTCATAAGGATGAGTAAAAGTGTGTTCCTGGAAGTGTTGATGTGGGTTTTGGGCTATGATAGCCCAGCTGTTATGTCATTTGCTGGCACTAGTTACTGCAGGACTTCAGCTAATCTTGTTTCTGAAGCAGCCCAGCTCAGCTTGGCAGCTCCGCTTTCCTCTCTCCGGCCGGCGCCAGGGAGGGCTCGGCAGTGCTGGGACGCATCTCTGAGCCAGCCCCATTTCTGCAGCTCTTCCATGGCGTGGCCCATGTGCACGGGGCTCCGAAGGGGCCAGAGGGGCCTTGGCAGAGCTGCTCTCAGCTCACAAGGCCAAGCTTGATGAGAGCCTCTGCGCAGCCCCGGGCAGCCCGGTCCTGTGGCTGCCCCCACAGCTGCAAGTGCTCAGGGGCAGGGGGAAAGAATCGGCTTGTTTTTAAAATCAGGAATTACTTGTTACATTCAGGAGGTCTCTGATGACATGCCCTTCTAGAAGACTCTCCTTGTCAAAAACAGGCGTATTACCGATTCACAGAGCAGCTGGGTTAAACTGACATCATTGGGTATTACCCAAAGTGTGACATTATTTAGAATTAAAAAGCCTATTCCCCTCCCAAACAATTTCATTTTAAATTCAGAGTTAAATTTTAGGCACTCGTAACACAGTAGAAGCTGCTGTGCTGCAGCCAGAGGGTGAGCTCCTGCTCTGGATGTAGGAGCCAGAGCCCCCTCCAGCAGCTGCCTGCAGTACCCCCTGGGGAGCGGTGCTGCGGGTTGCCAGGGCCCCCCGAAGCGTGGGGCACAGTCTGCACGAGGCTCACATCCCACACAAACAGGCGGAGGCTTCACAGTGTTCAGGAAGTTAATAATCGCTTATGAACTCAGAAGTTTTTAATGGATTTTAAACTCAAATTTAATTTCACTTTCAATCAAGTTGTGTCAAATTTAGCTAAAGATTAGGTGACAGGCAGTCAGGCAGAACAGCTGCTCTGTACCTCTTTGTTTTGCTTTCCTGCCAGCTCCAGATGAATAGAATTATTTTTTTTTTATTTTATTTCGCATACAAGTAGAGGCGAGTGTGCTCAAAAGCAAATATCTGCATTCCCCAAAGCCTTTGTTATGCAAGTGAACAAACACCACCAATGTAAAATGCCATTGTGTGACATTTGCAGCACTAAATATCCAATTTTGTGTTGGGCAGAAAATGTTTTTTATCCTGATGCACAGCTTGATTTCTAGGTTATTTTCTGGCTTTTCCTGTGACTAGAGAAAGAATATTGGGGTTGACAGAGAAACTGGAAAGTCTCTGAGGTTCAGATTGGCATGTATAAATCGTATGTCTGAACCTGAGTCAATCCCCCAGAAATTTTTTTCCCCCGGGCTAAACTGGTGGGCATCCCTGTTCGGTTTTTGCTTTTGTTTTATTTCTTGCTTCTGCAATGTGGGTCGTAACCAGCCCCCTACGATTGTATGAACATCTTTACTTAGTAAACTTAGTGACTGTGCCCTCAAACATCTCTCTGCTCTCTTCCTCTGACACACTGTATTTTATATGGTTTTCAGTCTGTTGTACTAAAAGCCTTAAATGGAGTGTTGACAAGCATTTTGTGGTTTATGGCTTAGTGAGCGTAGGAGATGGGCGTTCATGGGACTTATCTAGGCAGAAATGCCCATAGAGTGGCTGCTGGTGGTTGCTGGGGTGGAGCTGACTGGTCTCTTCCTCCGGTCTCCCCCACGAAGGGTTGCTATCTTGTAAGAACCTTATAGAAAATTTATTTTAATAACGCCTTGCAGAGTGGAACACTTAAATTTCAGAGTCCAGATCGTTGCCCCCACTCTTGGAGCTACTGCTTTAAAACAAATGATGTTGTCTTTCTTAATTCTATTTGCTCCTAACCTATTGCATCTTTCTTACTCCTGTTCCAGAGGAGAGACTGGTTTACACACAGATCATGATGGGTTTTTTGCGTTTAAACAGGTGTTTGCCTCAGTTTGAAAAGGTGTCTTACTATGTGGTTTCTCTTCCTAGGTGCTTTCATATGCACGTTCTTCCTTTTCCTGGTAATTAAGTGTCTCCAGCTGGTAGCAACTTTGAGGCTTTCCCTCCGCCTAAGTGAGCTATCATGAGGGTAAGCCTAGAGTTANCGTTTTACACACAGCTCATGATGGGTTTTTTGCGTTTAAACACGTGTTTGCCTCAGTTTGAAAAGGTGTCTTACTATGTGGTTTCTCTTCCTAGGTGCTTTCATATGCACGTTCTTCCTTTTCCTGGTAATTAAGTGTCTCCAGCTGGTAGCAACTTTGAGGCTTTCCCTCCGCCTAAGTGAGCTATCATGAGGGTAAGCCTAGAGTTAAACAGAAACAGCTCCATTCTCTTTACTCCTGTGATCTTACCTCAATTCACCAGTTATTATTTCCTGTTGTCAAATGAAGTGATAGCGAAGCTTTGAAATGTTGTGGCTTTTCCAAAGAACGATTTGCCTCTCCTTCTCTCACCTCCATCTGCCTTTCCCCGTGTATTTGATAGTACATCAGCTTCCTCTTGAAACGATCCCCAGTAGACCACTTCAGCTATTTCAACTACGGTTTTTTCTGAAGGTATTTTTTTAAAACTAGCTTCTACAGCAGAGTTTGGTTATAATGAAGAACAATAAAAAAAAAAGATCTTTCTGCCTTGGAGAGCTAGTCTTGTATGCACTAATGCATGTGGTGAACTCTGTGCCTGGAATATCCCCGGTGAATTCAGTCAGTGGTATTGTTTGCACACACAGAGTTAAGCACCTGTGTAAGTGCTTGTAAGGCGATGGCTTTAAATCTTGCTAGAAGCTAAAAAGACATGCGTTGCAGTGCAGGAGAGACTAAACCAAGGCAGCTCACACTCATCGTCTTTTTTAAAAATTTATTATCTGTGTTTCTAAAGTGGCTGTTAGTTAGCAACACATATAATGAAGAGAACAGCGATGATCTTCCGAAGAATTTCTTCACCACGGTCCAATACTTGCCATCACTTTGATCTAGGCGGGATATGCAGGACACTTGCAGTCTGGGCAATTTCCCAGTGATGCTGAACGAATATCTGATATGACAGAAGACAACAAGGGCTACAGGATTTAATTCTAGCACAGTTTTTCAGATTAATAAATGACATAACCAAAAACCCTCCAGACTTAGTTTCTTGCTGTTACTGCAGGATTGAATTTGGCCTTAGTCTGCTCCAGTGTTTGACGTAATTGTGTAGGAAATCACAGAACAAAAGTCTTTTGAGTTGGCAAGATTTTAAATGCTTATGGTTTCGAAAATAAGGACCAGATAAGGACTCTATCAGGAGGCAGATTAGTGGCCAGGCTACAGTGCAGAGGTCTTGGGTGAGGTGCTGTCATTGACACTTTGGCTCAGAGGAGAAGTTATTCTGCTTGGAGCTGTTCGCAGCATGCGAGTGGAGCAGGAGCAGCCTGTCTTGGTGGTCCAAATCTTCACATAAATCAATGGAAATACTGGCACGGACAGCATATGTCCAATGAAGTTCACAATTTTTACAGCCTTTCTATACAAAGCTTCATGGTGAACTGAACAATTCCTTAGGATGCAATAGGCTATTCACAATACCACAGAGCTTTCCTGGGGGCATTGCTAATACAAGTGCACTATGCCAATCCAGAACAACCGAAAAAAAGGACGCTTGGAAAGCTGGAAAGATTTTTGTTCACAGTAACACGTAGTGTCAATGAATTGTGCAATAGGAAGTCTGTAAGCATGGATCTTTCTGGGTGCTGAATGACACGGAGGAGAAATGATGCCGCTCAGAGCTTTTGTTTCAGACTGGGCAGCTTTCAGTATTCATCATCATTTTCAGTTGCTGTTTTTTAAGATGCATCTGTAAACAAAGGACTTCTTAGAAATTATTTTTTTCAATGGTAGGCTACAAAAAAGTGGAAGACTTCATGAAGCAGAAGTTAACAGCTTCCAAATTATAAGAAGTTAATAAACCTTGAGTAGTAGGTCATAAAATTCCTTTCAGATTTATAAAAGAAAACAATACATTGTATAAAATCATAGAATAGATGACCTTTCTTCCTTTAAAATTCTCAACAATTTCTCTTTAATGACAACATAGTATTTGGAAATACTTTTTCCTAAATAAACAATGCCATACTGCTTAACTTAAGGAAACGTACTTTCAGACAAGAGTTTCAGCACTTCTTTTTCTCCCTTCTATTTCTCTAGGATGTCTAGGATGTGAGTTAAGCTCTGCACAAAATACAGGGTATTATGTTGGCCCGATGCACCTACCTCCCTGATCTTCATCTGAACTAAGATTTTTATGATGCAAGTGAGAAGGCAAGTTCTTAAAATCAATAATCTACTTTAACATGCACTTTGTGTTAAGATCCATATAATTCTGCAAACAAATTATCAAAAATTTAGATAAGATCTGTTTTACTGCTGACATTGAAGTCAGTCTTAACTAAAGATGTCTGCCTTTATTTCAACACAAGAAGTATTTCCATTTGGGAAGATGTGCATTTCCACGTCGCAGGCTCCGTTATGAAAAGGAAACTGCATGGAGATACAGGAAAAAAAACCTCCACTGTTGTCATGGTGACAGCAATTAGCAGCAGTTAAAACAGCAAACAATGGATTTAATGGTTTGGTCTAACAGTGACTTAATTACTTTGCAGTCTAGTTTGTCTATCAGCATTTCAATACACAGGAATAATTCAGTGCTGTGCTCCTGCTACACGATGCTTTCACTTAACGTTTTGAGTCTATTACAAGCAGAATTGCGGTAGCATCATTACCATAAATATTTTAGATTCCATATGTGGCGCGAAGGCCAAGGTAAATGCTCTCTAGCAATCCCACTTTAACACCTCCTGTCACGCAGCAGAGAGCCTGCTAGATGGAAAGGAGCAGTCTGTGCTCGTTGTACTATGATGACAAAAAATAACCTGAATTCCACTGCAGTTGTATCATCTCCTTTAAAATGGGTGCAGAATTTCAAGCTATCAGGCCAGTCAGGGGCGTGCATCATGGCTTATGTCAGGAATACATTCTCTTTTGTACAGACACCAAACACCCGCCTTTCTTTCTCCTCCTCATTATTTCTTCAGGCTGGGGAAATGGCAGAAACCTTCACATCAGTTCTCAAGTCTATAAACTGAGTTGCAACTATTGTTTCCCGTTGGTGGAATTGGCATGAAATGAAGGCCACGAAGTAATGGTACACTTGTATCTGCCTTGTCGAAGTGAGTGCTTTGCTGTCCTGTCCATTGCTGGTAAGTTCTGTCTACTGCCAGCGTCTGTAAGTCAGATCTTTGAAAGGTCTAAAGCATTTAGTCTCTTCTAAGTTTGTTTGGGCTTTTTTTCAGTGACAAACAGAATATTTTGGGTTTCGAAGACCAGGTAAATCTATATTGACCCAAGAAATTTATATTTTTGCAAACTCAGTGAAAAACTGCAAAATGGGTAAGTCACACAGATATGAGCTGTTTTATTGTGGTCCAAGCACAACTAAAGTACAATACACAAAACAGGAAAGGAGAGTCCTATTTTTGCTTTTTTGCATGGCAGAAATTTGAAATGTTTTCTCCATCAGAAGGAAAATACAGCAATTGCTTAGGAACACGGACCATATTTGAAGCTCAGTACTAAATCCTCCTGTGCCTTTCCAAGCGCTGATTTTACTCCAATGCTCCATGATTTGTCAGTCAACACAATCATTTTTGTTCTGCTGATGATGACCATGACACTGATTCGGCTTGAAAGTAACGAGCAAAAAGAAAGGTTGCTTTTAGCTGAATCCGTTACCCATTGCTTCACTGCAGAGAGACCTTTTTCAGCAAGAGAAAGGAATAATGCAGAGAAAGAACAAGGAGATGATGACAAAGCAAGAAGTGACTTGTCTCAGTGGCACTGCCTTAAAATGTTCATCAAATAACTTCAGATTTCATTTCTTGTAAGATTTTTCCTAATTGTTTGGCTGACATTTTCAGTCTAACTTAATGATGGAGGAACTGCCTGTCTTTCCCACTCTTAAAGCAGACATTGACCAGTCGCTTTAGCCTTTACTTTTTTCTGTTTTACATTTTGAGGGTTCTTTTTTTTTGAGAGTCTTGAAATTACTCAGCCACCTTTTAAAAGTTAGGTAATAAGTTTGTACTGATTAAAAGTTGGACAATACTGTAAATAAAACAAATTGCAATGTTCAGCAAACTTGATTTTCCTCCAAACGAAAAGAGTGTGAAGTTCTCTAAGCCTTGTTAAATCAAAAAGAAATGTTAATACCTCACATCTCTTGAAGTTAGTGAGTAGCCTTACACAGCCTCTTCTCCGTGTCTTGAGTGACCTTTCTTTAAGCCCTGAGGGACTTTGCTTTTCAAGTATGTCATATAATTTGACATTTGATGGAAATCTGAGATTGCGTTATGGTCTTTGGTACCTCATTGCACAGGGCAGTGAACCATGCTCAGCTACGCTGTCTGCAAATTTTTCAGTTGTGACTTCAGAAATGTGACCGATAGATAACAGTCCTTATTATTGGGTTTTCACATCCTTTGCCCAGATGGAGCGACAACCATTGTGTGCCCAAAGCTGATTTGGCATTCTCTGGAAATCCAGGGTAACAAAGTCAAGGACAAGCCGGATTTCTTGAAAAGGACATGTAACAATGTTCAGAAGTTGCCTGACTCAAAAGAGTCTGTGCCCCAGGAGTACTTCTGAATAGTTTACAGAAAAGCAGAGTTGCTGGGCTGAGGTTGCTGCTGGAGATGCAGAACTACAGACCTTCCCATCCACAGCAAGCTGAAAGCCCTGTTTGCATGGCAGCTGTGCGAGAAGCTAGAACTGGTGAGGAATCCAGAAGGACACCTGGGTGACAGGTGGAACTGTGTGCTTATGGACTGTGGCAGTTTCAGCACTATGTCTGCAAATTACAAAGTTATTTCTGTTATAGCCTTTACCATCACAGATCATGCACGAATCATAGTAATGATCATGTTTCCTTATTATTGCTGAAAAATATGGTTCAGATGCAATATAAAGCTTCAAGTAATATGTTGAATTATTATATATACTAATATATAGTATAATACTAGGATAGTACATATAAACTATAGTTTGGGTAAGCATATGTTCTCTTAATCTTCAGGAGATTGTTAAAGGAGACAAGAAATTTCTGTAGGTGTTCTAAAGCCAGGTCTGTAATAGGAAATACTGGCAGAAGAGGCGTGTCAAGCCTAACTTTGATGATTTTGACTTGTACTCAATATTTATTGCGTGTGCATATATAATGAAGGATTTTTGCCAGTTCCAGGAATGGAATAGCCTCTACTAACAAGAAACAAATATAGAGATGATGTATCAGCAAAAGTTTAAAATGTGCTGCTTTCAAATTCTTAACTTTCTGTTCAAGGAGACAAATTTGCTGTGTGAGTATTAATTCCACAAAGTTTTCACTGCCTTAAGAAAGAAATCATGCTCACCAGTGTATTCATAGCATAATTTTATCTGAGATGTAGTATCACTAAACAACAGAAATCATCCCCTTTGCCATATACTGATGGCTCTGTTATTCTTAGCATGATGAAGCCATTACTGTATTACTGAAATAAGTAGGATTTGTGCCACTTGCAGTAATGGAAAGAGGACTGGCACTCATGACACTTCCACTTTCGCTAAGGAACTGTTCTGAATCATAATGCAGGGCGGATTTTTTAGCACGGTTTTACCTCTGCCAAGGTGGCTTTCTCCTTTATGTGGAAAGGTTATGTTCTTTGTTAATAAAATCTTGTATATGCTGAGCTCTTGGACTCTGGGATAGGCAAGAGGAAACTTTTTCTATTAGTTTAGATAAGTAATTTCTTTCCTCCAGATGCAGTGGTGAAGACATTGCTTTTTCCTCTCCTATTAGGAGTCAGATACTCAAGTCAGTAAAGTTATTACTGAAATATCTGATCAGACTTTTCATCCCAGTGGGTAAAAAGTGTCCCTGGAGTGAAGAGCATCAAATAGTTTTCCTTGGTGTTAATACCAGTATGTGAAAATTAACTCACTTTACTCTGTGATTTGGTACTTTAAAAGAGAAAGTGAGGGCAACCTAAGAGACGTAAACCTGTCTAGTCCTCTAATTTACACTGCCTGAGAAAATGGTCTGCGTAATTGCATAGTTTAATTCTTAAAGACTACAAGGTGGAAGTGTCCCTTGGGAGAAAAAGGAATTCCAAATAAAAGGTCCAGGAGAAGCTTCTTGCTATATAAGGTTCTGTCTTTACGGTAAAATTCAATGAGACGCTGAGCAAGAAGAAACCAAGTGTTAGTATCAGATGATATCAGTGTAGTTGCATTGCACTGTTGCGCAGTTAATATGGGCACAACACTGCAATGACATCATGACATAGTTTCTTTACCCCATAAAGAAACCTCCTATTTCTGTGCAGCCTTGGAGATTTCTGCACAACACTGAGTTTTCTCAGATAGCTATATCATCACTACCCGCCAGCTCTCCTAAATTCTGTCTTTCCTAAGGATCTATCGGGATTACATTCTAAGAGTTTTTTAACTTTTTCCAACAAAAAGGCACTATGGCCGGAAAATTCTGTTCCCTAAGAGAAGCAATATTAAAGGCACAACAAGCAACCTGTCCCAGTGGAAAGCAGAGTATTACAAGGTCTGGTATGACAGCATGGTTATGATGTTCTTTAATGACGTAGAAATTGAACACAAATCATCCAAAAACATGACTATCGATAATTATAAGGGATGGTGTGAAGAACCAAAGTCGGGGTGACTACAGCGTAACATGAATTAGAACTAGGATATGGTTTTATAAATGCATACAAGGCAAGAGGAAAACAGAAAGGAAAGAAGAGCACATAACAGATGGCTGGGGAAGTTGTACTTCTCTTTGTTCTTTACAAAAAGTTAATAGTAGTCATCAATGTTAGTAGAGTTTCAACCAGAGGGCAGGATTTTAGACTGTAAAAAGGAAATAATGTCTTAAAGAATATTTAGATAAAATAGCTTAGGAAATAATGAAATTAATCTTAAACCACTATGCGCTAGTAGATAATCTTTGAGATCTCCAGCAAGTGAAGAAAAGCAAACATAATACTTGTTTCTGAAAGAGAGAGAAAGGACATCAAGAGGAAGCCAGCCTAACTTAGATTTATGCAAAGATACGAGAATAAATAATTTAAATAATCTAATTTAAATAGAATAAATTATTTAAACCTACAGAATACTAATGTAATAGGAAACATCCAATGTGTATTTGTCAGGAGCAAGCCAATCTGCTTTCTGTCTTTGACAGGGTAATCATCCCATAGACAGGGTAGCAAGAAAAGATGTCATTTATCTTGACTCTCGTGTCAGCATTGCAAGTAAAATAAGTAAATAGAGCTAAGAATATGGGGAAAAAATCGTTCCTGAAATGGATCAGTGGTTCACTGTCCAATCAGGACATGTTTCAAATGAGATACTCTTGGGACCCACCCTACATCTGTTTCTATGCAAAATTTTAATTAATAACTTTGATAGCAGGCTACAGAGCATATTGAACAATTTGTGAACAGCTCCTATGTAGAAGAGTCGGAATTATTTTGGAAGATGGGATTTGACATCCAAATGATGGAGAGCTGACTGAAATCAACAAGAAGAGATACAGAAACCATTGAGGGAGGCACGTACCATGCTTGGGAAGGAAATGTGCTTGGTACTTTTGAGGTCCTGAGTGGAATGTTGGGAATCATGTCTTACAAAGTTTGCAGTCAATATGGAGATGTTTTAAATAACTGATGTTTAGAAAATCTGAATTATTAGAGTGAGCTGAAGGAATTGGGTTTGGTTCGTTAAGAAAGAAAAAAATAAACAACTGAAGGAAACCTAATAGTCTTCAAATACACAAATGATTTTTACAGTAATTTGATCTTGATTTGACATTGGAAGAAAAAAAATCATCTTACCTTTCAGCAAAGGTTTTTTACCTCAGATATTAAAAGGCTTTTAAGAGCAGGTTAGACCAATTTGGGTCACATTTGGACCAAGTGTTTAATTCTGCATTGCAGCTGGAAAATGAACGACCTCTATTTTTCTGCATCTATTTTAATGTAAAAGCCACCTGGCATTTCTGAGAAAAATCAATTGACTCTCCCACAACCAGTTGCTGCCTAATGTTAATACAGCTCCTCTCGCAGTGGCGAACTCTCCTCCCTGATGGAAGTCAGAAGTGCAAAATACTAGCAAAGTCTAAATATCGCAAGAGGTCTTGGAGACAGAGGAGAAATGTCACCTATAGTGGGATTTTCTGCTTTTGACAAGACTACCCACAGAGTACCTCTGCTTCCGAGACATCTGCAAGCCCTGGTTTCATCTTTGGTCTCACCGCTGTTAGTGTTTTATTTAAAGCAAATAATACAGTTATTTCTAAGGTAGTAATCACAAATTCTTGGAGATGTGGAGAAGCTCCATAGGACAGCCAGAGCCTGTGGTTGACACCTGCAGGCTTTATCTGTTGTTCATGCGGTTGCTCTCACTGGGCTCATACGCTGACAGTGTTGTCTATCGGTACAACTCCCACGAACAGCGAGGAGCCTGGGTTTTAGCTCAATTAAATCAGGAGCTTTGTGTTCCCTGCACCGATATTTCCATGCAAGTTATAAATGATTTATCAAAAATATCTTAATTTTATTTACAGTGGATGGTATATAGTTATCCCAGGACGGAGTCAGGTCAGAAAACTTTGACTCTTTTTGTTTTTCCTGAGAAAAACGTTTATCAAAACAGAATAAATTCTTCCTCTTATTGCTTCAGGTTACTGTATTGCTTCAGGTTACTGGAGTGCAGAACTGATGCAAACTCTGAATATACCTTTTATTTAGTTTAATTTTCCCAGTAGCAGCCAACAGCCTGCTCAACGTGTTTAAAAGTAATCATTTATTCTAAACCACAACTGGCTATCCATGGTCATCTTATTGTTGTCATGTTGACAGTGTCTTTGTTTCAAATCTCACCTACATGTGCTTAACGTTACCTGGTTGCAAAGTCTTGACTAGCTGTTGGGTGTCATTAAAAGAGGTGACAGCTTGTCACCAGCTGCACAACTTGCTCATGTACGGCTGCTGTTCTCTTGGGGTGCAGAGCAGCATGGCCATGATCTTGGACGGAGGGATGGCTGACCAGCTTCCATGTGATGGGGTTAGTAAGTTTGTGTTGTCACCCAAGAGGAAGCCCCCAAGCATGGGGATTTCACTCTGTACTACCAAAAGTTTATTCTCTCGCCGAGTAAGACATTGAGGTCCAGAATGGATCATTCATTCAAGCCATTCAAGCCATCAAGCCACACCATTCAAGCACCTGAACTGGGTGCACACTTAAACCTTCTGCACTAAATAAAGATCTGTAGTGACAAGGCCTCTTTTGGGGTTGGTGTCTAACAGAGCATTGCAGAGTTTTGCTTTTTTCTCTCTCCAGTGCAGGCAAGTCCTCAGGGCATTCACCCAGAAAGCAGGAAAGCTCCATTCACCTCCTTCCTCATCTGGATGCATTTGAAACACATATTTCCAATACTCAGGGGTGTGCCTCAGTCCTCAAACACTCAGCTGTGTGGGGTGGAGAAAATCACCACCACCCTCCCCTTGGACCCTGCAGCCAAAAAGCCCAAAGGAGGTGTAAGCAGAGCCTAATCCTGTAGCCCAGCGCATAGGAACACACCCGGGAGGGAAGGAAAGTAGTAGCCGCCTGCGTTGTCTCCTCTATATGTGGTGACTGACTAATGTAAAGTGTATAAGTGAGATCAAATGGTGTTTAAGAGCCAACAGAGTCAGCTCTGAGAGCCCACCAGGTGAACAGCGGCTCCAGGTAAAGCTCTGCTGATCTGGGTGGGAAGAGGGGAGGAGTAATTCAGGCTTGGAGCAGATGCCTCAAGGATGGCGCGAAGCAAGGTGAGAACTGCTCCGCATGACCTTCCTCTTGCTAGTTTTAGCTATAGGTGTCCCTACTTCTATGCTGCTATGACAAGCGTTTCAGAATTTTCTTTAATATAAACGCAAAAGTAATCCCACTGAAAACAGTGTAGCTACTCAGATGTTTAAAATTAAGCATATAATTATATTCCTGAATCAAGGCTTTAAGAAGTTAATTGAATTTCATAATTCTAATGATTTTTATAAAGTCAGCATCCTCATTTGCTAATGGTAACCATAAATGTGAGGAAATTAAAGAAGGAACAAATTTTCTAACCTAAGCAATTAATGAGTTATGGTTTTGATAGGAAAAAGTTTTTAATTGAAACATTGTCTGAAGTTTACTCAGTAATTCTTTTAAATAATTATTTGGCATATTAGTATTTTTCCTTCCCTTTTTATTTTTGATACCACCATAATGAAGATAATAAAATCATATTGAACTTAGAATCATGTCTTCTATATAATTCCAATTGTTCCTATTATTAGAGCTGACAGAGATAAAGTGACATCTGAAGTATATATACAGTATATACAAAAGAGCCTACGCGATACAGATTCTGTGATCCTTAAATACTTTCCAAATGTCTCTGAAGGGACTTAACTTCAGTAAAGAAATTTGACAGAGAAAAGCAATTTCTGATTACGCAGATTTCTTTTTGCCATTTAACAGGGTTTAAATTGAATCACTGACCTAAAATATTCATTTTGAAAATGACTTCTAAAAAAAATTCAGACAAAATTGTTGATGCTTTCAGTTTTGCTCTCTGAAGACAGCTGAATGACACAAAAATGTATCTTGCATTGTCTGCTTGTTCTAAATAATCCCTTTTAGTAGGATTAGTCACAGTATTAAATTAAGAGAAGGAGAAATTAATTATATTCTTATGAAATGAAGAAGAGAAGAGTCTTTGAAATGTTCTCCTTTCCTCCCCACCCCTCCCTTTGAAATCAAAAATTGCATTATGTATGTTTCAGTTATGGAAAACCTTTCAGTCTTCCGTTTAAACAAAAGTGGTGGGAACGAGCAGTACATGGCATAAAATTAATTTGGATTGACTTTTACGTACACTAGGGGAATGTATGACCAAAATGAAAAGGAGTGCTTGATTTATAACAACTGTTAACCCATGAAGAAACGCCTTGCTGCTGCAAAGAGCTGCCAGGGGTTTTGGACAAGCACCTGTGCTCACCCCAAACAAATATTTTTGTGCTTAGATTTCTTTTTTGCAATGGTTTTTTTGGATGTTTAAAAATTTGTATGTGGTCCTACTTGTCCTCATCGCCATGGCATGATGTTGCTTAGTACGATAATGATACAATGTTCATTAAAGCCCTTTTTGTAGTGAACTTAAGGGGTTTTTCTAGCTTTTGTTACAAGGGTTGCATAACAGCCGAAAAGCTCTGAATATTCTCCTGTGAAAAAAAGCATGAGGATAAACTTCTGGAAGAAATGATAGTAGGTAGACAGCTACAGAGGAGAGCAGTGCAATAATAAGGCTGTATCACTAGCTCTCTGATAAACTTGGGAAAAGCTACCACAGATTATTAAGAGAGATTGCGAGGACTATGAGGGCAGAAAACTCAATATTTAGAAACCACAATTATCCGTGTGTAGGTTGTGTAAATGATACACAGGGGCACAGAGCCTATTGGAAAGATTAATCTGAGAACTCACAAAAGGGAAACAACTCTTATTAGTCTGAAACAGTGCATCAGGCCCACATCAATAAATAATTGTGCAAGAACCACATTATCTCACTGCCTGTAATGTGACCGTAATCGAACCTCCTGCTAGGAACAAAAATGCTGTAAGAAATCTACTGCATAAAAGTTTACTACCAAAAAGGAAGAAACTCTTAAGGAAAATTGAAAGGGAAAGCCAGAAGGGTAAAATGCCAGCAGACAAGTGTGGAAAGTGCTGAAAGACTCATCGTTGAATGCTTAGTGTAGGTGTATGGCACCTATAAAAAGGCAGCTGTTCAATAGATTCCTATGTAATTTAAAATTACAAATGGAATGAATAGGCTAGTGATAAAGTTTGCTGGTGACATAGACTTATTCAGGACTACTGACTGCAAAGAATTGCAAAAAAAGGTCTCATGTAAAACTAAAGACTGGGTGCAAAATTGCAGAAAAGTACTTGTAGATATATGCTAGGTAATATGCATAGAAAAGAAATAAGTATACAGTCACAGTGGTACCCTCTATTCTTGTTCAGGAAAAAGAAACTGAAGTCATTATCAGAATCATTTTCATTGCCCTGAAAAATCTTAGCTCAGGTTTTGACCAAACCTGGTCAAAAACTTATTCAAATATTAAGAACAATAATGAAAATCCAGAAGAATGGTAAAAGAAATACCTGGTACCTACATATCTTGAATACTGCATGAAATTCAGGTTTTCTCCATCTCGGGAAGGACGTAGATGAACTAGTAAAGGTCCCTATAATGATAAAAGGTACAAGCTGGTTATGTATGAGGATAGATTAATGGGCTAGGGTTCTTCACCTAAGAAAAGAGAGTATCATAGAAGAAGAGTATACATCATGCCTCTACTGAAGCATAGGGGGATAGCATCCTGGAACCCACAAATGATATTAAATTAGTGAATAATGAGTAAATTTCTGTGGTTTCTTACAGCAGGAAAACCACAGGAAACGATTTAAAACAGAAGGAAACGTTTTTCTACAAAATATGTAATTAAGTTGCAGATTCCTTTGACATGTTAATTTGTGTAACCCAAAGTACGAGTGAGTCCAAGAAAGTATCCATGGAGGACAGGTCCATCACTGGCTATTAGATACAAGATCCAGCCTGTGGCTGAAGAAGCTCTTAGGCTGTGGACCTCAGGAGGCGAGGTGAGAGAGCATCACTATTCTTCCTTTCTTTCCTGACCACCTGGTGCCACAGGCCTGTGCTGGAGGGATGTTTGCTCCAACCCAGGATGAGTTTTCTCCACCGTGATGTTGTTTTCACCACCTGCAAGTTTCTGTATTTACTGTAATTTGGGACAAAACTAATTTTCATTTCAAGTACTGGTCATTATGATAAATGCGTTTTCAAGCATCCAAACTTTTGCCCAGAGAAGTTGTGGATGTCCCATCACTGGAAATGTTTAAGACCAGGTTGGATGGGGCTTTGACAACCCAATCTAGTGGACCGTGTCCCTGCCTGTGGCAGGGGACCAGACTATATGGTCTTTGAAAGTCCCTTCCAACTCAAAACATCCTATGATTCTATGAAATATCTCCCCTAGTGCCATCTACTCATCAGTATGAGAGGAGCTGCAGGATAAGCAGATCTTAACCATTTCCATCGGAGGGGAGGAAAGCAGGCTCATGTCGCTGCAGGGATGCAATCAGACCCTTGGTGAGAGTTTATGCCTCACTTCCAGCTAATGTGAGCCACTCCATCTCTGAAACAGCACCTTTACAGTGCAGTACAGATTGTTCTGTTACAACACAGTTTCAACATACCAGGAATTTAATGTCAAAGAATTTATTTTTTATAAGCCTCCTGCTTTAGGTGAATGTGGCTGTGTGGTGATCTTGGAGTCTAACAGGTTCAGCTTTGGTTAAAGACAATCACAGAATCACAGAATCACAGAATGGCAGGGGTTGGAAGGAACCTCTGGAGATCATCTAGTCCAAC
>VZSC01019470.1:159436-177404 GCA_013398225.1 Steatornis caripensis
GTCAACCCTCAGTCTGTACTGGTACATGGGGTTGCTCCTCCCCAGGTGCAAGACCCTATACTCGCCTTTTTTGAAACACATGCCTTTGTTTGGCATGATAATCTGTGAGTTTAGGATAGTGTGATGTTGCCCCATGCAGATGCTCTGTTTCCTGAAGTTATGCATTTTTAAATGGAATACATCCCCCATAGCTTTTAAAATTATCTGACAAATTTACCTTGGCAACACTGAAGTTTTGATCATCATGAGATTTTATTAATACACTGTAATTTCTTAAATTATACTTGATGCCTTTTTAATTAAAAAGGCCATAATGTTTCGATGTCAACATATTGGGTAATGCTAGAAGACCTAAGCTTTTGGAATTGATTTATGTTCATCTCAAACAAGTGAAATCTACAGGCAGAGCAGCTGAATAACTAAATGTCAAAAGATCCTATTTCTTCAAATCTTGCCTTTTGATCCTCACATTACTGCCGAGGCTCTGAAAGCATCATTCATTGCAGAGAGAGTGTTTTCGTATCTCAACTGGATTGCATGGTATTATTCTTTTAATTGTAAAGTGTCTCTTTTTCTGAGGCTAAATGGATCTGATGGTGAATGGCCGCCCTGACGGACACAGAGGGGCTGCACATACAGAGCTTCTGCTAGCGTTTTCTATACTTTGTTTCTAGAAAGTATTGAAAGCTTGCACATTCTTTTTTTTTTTCCTTTGAAAGATCTGTTCTTTTTCTGTGGAAACCAACACCTCAACAGCTTAATGAAAAACTGTTTTATCATTTTAACCTGAAGTGGTATATGTAGAAGTATCTGCCCAAATCAGCACAGGCATTTTCACTGAGGAAATTATAAGGTTGGATAAATATCACAAATTCTATTCCTTTTCATTTTCAGCATCCTTATTATGTGCCCTTTCCTTTCCAGCACTATTCCAGGATTGTTTCCTACTCTTATTTCTCATGTAACGTTAATTTGATGTAGCTGAAACTTTGCTGAAGTCCCTGCTGTGCACCAAGACCCGAACAACCTCGACGGCTGTTATGAATTGCTCTAGCGCTGCACCATCCGAGAGCAGGAGCCAACCTGCAGAGCTGCCGTCGGCAAATTCCTGCCAAAGCTTGAGACCAATTGCCCTTTTGTGGGCTAAAATTTTTATTGAAATGAGAGTCAAATTTAAACTCGGTTCTGACCCGAGTAAAGCTATACTGCTTGAGTTTCATCATCGTTAAGGATGAGGTATTCTCCATACCATGTGTGTTTGTGTGGTGTGGGGGCTTATCAAGCAAGAGTAGGATTATCTAATTATTTGTTTTCATGAAGAATGTTTATTAATGGCAGAAGTAGACAAATACTAATTGGCTAAGTGTCTTTCACTCATATGTTGACGATTTTAATGTATCCCAGGCTAATGGTGACTGTTCTTTACCCCTGCTCTGTTACTGGCATCTATCAATTAAGGAGGAGAAATGGCAGGCAGTTTTAACTTAGTCCTTTTTTAAATGGGTATCGTCAGCAGGATCACTAGCACGGATGTTGCAAAGACCATGTATGGCCTCAGTCTTTCAGAAGTGCTTCTTTCAGGCTGCAGATGAGCATTAGGTGAGGGTAAAAAAAGGCCAGGTTGCTTTGCCACTGAGCCACTGCTTTTCATTGAGCAAACGAAACTGTTGCGTTGTTTATTGCCAATCTGAAAGCCATCACTTGTTACAGCGTTTCTAAATTCTGATGTGTTTTTTAAAAAAAGTCAGCGTGTTATGAACTCTTTTCACATGTTAGAGAGAGTACAATAATGCGCAGCACAGTGGAAGATAAATGACGTATTCCTGTGGTGCAAAACACTGGCTGCCAGTGTGTCGGAGCAAGTCCCTGTCCTTATACTCTGTATTCATTAGTGCCTCGAGGGATGCTTATTCACCTTATCTGTTCTGTTCTAGTGATTCACCATTTTTCAATGGAAGAGAGGAACATACAAGCAATAAAAGAGATGGCTTGCATCTTGAGAGTAGGAGGCTAGATAATGATATACATGTGGGCAACAGAGCAAAAATGGAGAAGATTTGAAAAGCAAGATGTCTTTGTTCCTCGGAGTCCTTCACCTCCTTCCTTCTCCTCAGGTGAGCCTTGCTCACATGGAGTACAAAAAATTAATTCTTCACAAGGACAAAGAACTGGCTTTGAACCAGCCCTGTCATAGGTTGGATGGGACTTCAGAGGTACACAGGACAGCAACGAGCTCATCCTGTGGAGGGGAGAAAAAAGTGCCGTGCACGGTGTTAGAGAAATCTCTGAGACGGTCTCTGTTCTCAAGATCACTTGATTTGGGTGGTCAGTGGCACCAAGAAGAGCTTGTTAGTTACCGCAATTACGGTGTTCAGCTGAATGAATTAAACAGAGGAAAAAAAGTTGAAAAAACCAAAGAACGTGGCACTCTGAAACAGGCTTCTGACATTGTTCTACATTGCAAACTGAATTTTGAAAATACAACAGCTTTTGAAGTGGCTGTCAAACCTGAGCCGCTCACGTCCAGCTGCTCAAAGGCTTTCAAAAGTTGCTATTCAGAATTAGGGCAAGCAACTATACAGGTCGCTATGGCTGCAGATACTCTGCACGATTGCAGCAGAGTGTGTTTACCTGACCTGATTTCACATCAGAAAGAATTAACTGTCAGACAACAACTTAAAATAGACCATAACCCAAAACACAGAGCTTTCCACCAACCTCAGAACAAAAGCGGAGTAGGCCCTTGTCTGCGGAAAGCAGTCAGTGAGCGTGCCCTGGCCTTGCAGAGCAGACGGCGGACGGGTCCTGGTGGGGCAGAGCTGAGGTATCACCACTTTTTTAAGAAAGGGAAGTTAGCTGAGCTGATAGATCATCACATTCCTGAGCTATCTGTTACTCATTCTTACTTTGACCACATCAATTGGCGTGTGATGGCAGAAAAGACTGAAGTGTGGAAGATCTAGGGGAAATATCCTTGTCGAAATGCACGGGGAATGCTTAGGGGCTTTCTTCCTTTTGAAAGCTGAGTGACTTTGAAAATCTTTCCTGAAGCTTTTTATAGCCTTGCATTTGTTTTAGGGCAGTGGGGAACATATGAGGAGGAGGCTACTTTGAAACTCTCAGGTACTGTGACTTTGTTTTCCTTGATTTTGTTCTTAAAATACATTTCTCTTGATGGTTTTTTTTTCCTGGAGTGATTGTTTCAGACTGAGCACATTTTAGCACACAGATGTCTTTTCATAAACAGTTGCGAGCTGTGTTTTGTAGCTTGAAAATAGGTAACATACTGTTGGAAGGTGAGTGCTGGATTATTTTTTACACGTGCATTAAAATTCTTTGTTACTCTTTTACAACTATATAATCATTCATGTAAACCTTTTACTTTAAAATTTCTTGTGCTCTACCACTTGATGTAACATAATGCAGGAAGTAACTGAAAGATGCACTATTTTACTACAGCTCACTTTGTCATCATAGCTGATGCTTCTAGTCATGTGAGACAGACAGTCTTTTATGAGAATTACTAGGTGTATAGAGCCCTCATGGCAGAGACAGTAACTCATGACACTGTCATAGTCTTGAGATCTTTTTCATTGCCTTGTAGCAGTCACAGCCAAGAAAGCAAAGAGGTATTTGGCTCCATATATGCTGCTACGTGACCCCCCAAAAAATAGCTTTCAAAGTGAGCTGGACATACGTGCTTAAGAATACAGCGTACATAAATATGATAAACCAGGTTAAGAATTGCTCTTTCTCCCTCAGCAAAACTAGGAGGAGTCGGGAAGATTGAGTAACTCATTTAAATCTGTACAGTGAATGAGTATAGCAGAAAAAAGCGTTCCAGTGACCGTTAGTCGACTGAGAAAATATTTGTTAACATCAGCATGCAATACTAATGCTTTTATCTACAGATTTGCCTTTTGCAAAGAAGAACAGATTCATTATCCGATTTGTATAGATAAAGAAACTAAGATAATTAACTTTGCTTCAGGTTGAGATGTAAATATTAGGAAGGAAAAACAAACAAAAATCCAAAGCAACACGGCTGCTTTGCTGATGATTATGTGCTAGGGAGGTCTGTCTGTAATTTTACTTCCTGTCTTTATTTCTGTGGGTTTGCGGCTCACCAAGTCATACATCAAACTAGTCTTCTGAGAAGCAAGCCCCTGTATGTTCTTTATGTGTCTGTCAGTAGCAGATGCATATCATGTTTTCGAACGCAGCATGGAACCATGCCGTAATCTGAGTTTTTTAATGCAGCTTTAATTCAATTTAGATATAATATCTGTAATCACATTTCCTTTTCTTCCTCCCATGGAGTTAATGTCAGCGGTATCATAGTACATCTTGTATTTTCAGGTGGAAAAGCTAGAGGGGCTAATCAGTCTCCTCCATCTGTAATTACTTCCTCTGCAGTGCTCCTTTTTTCCCCTAAACGTTAATATCGTTGTGCAAGTGAAGAAAATAATTTTCAGTCATAAAATGTTACTACCGTTCAGCTCTGATGACACCGTTCCCTTAAGTTTGTACACTTCTTTCCATTGCCATAAGGACTTGACAGCACCTCCTTGTTTTTCAGCGCAGCTTCAGGTTGCGTTAAGCAGCGGCAGTAGCACGTTGCAGCTCTGAGTCTCTCCATCATGTCTGCTCCTGTGGTTCAACAGGCTGTTAACGCACACAACACACCAGAAAGATGCCTTGGATCATAGCTGCAGGTCCTTGCCCTCAAGTACACCTAACGTTTAGTTTCCCTGGAAACGAGCACAGGTATTTTAACCGAACCTGACTGGTCTTCTTGGAAGGGTTTAGCCTCCTCCAGCATTCCCTGAACAAAAGGGGCTCACCATCTCCAGTTCTTCCCTAGTGTGCAGTGAGTCACCACTAGATTTCTCCTCATGCTGACACCCTTGGTCTGCCTGCTCCAGGTCGGGTGTTCCCAAACAAGATCCATGTCACGGGGACAGTACTGGAAGGAATTTTAATCTCTGGACAACTGTCAGTGGCTCTAAAAGCAAACCTCCCCTTCAACAAGGACTTAATGTCCTTGTTTGGAATGAAACAAACCATAAAGGCCCACTTCATGTGTAGCAAAGCGCTGCCTAAGGCATGGGTTAGACCTGTTTCCACTCATGATGGCTCCCACTCATGATGGTGGAGGCTGCCTGGAGGGTGCCAAGTGCTTCCTGGGATCAGAGCAAATTCAACCTCTTGCAAAAGAAGCTGCCACAGGACCATGCCCTGAATGTGCAGGGCAAAAAAGTAAAAACATGGATTTGGTTGGAAGGATCATGTATTAATACTTCCTCACATTTATGCATGTCACAAATGTTATAAAGCCATAAGCTCTATTTGACATTCCCATTTTGATCTGGCTGCCAGCAGCAAAACCAGGACTGAGGTCATTCCTTCATCTCTGCTTCACCGTATGCGTTTGTAATCCTCGGGGTCAGCACTACCTTGTGCCAAAGGATGTAGCAAGGAAATGCTCTGTGCTCCTGAGCAGTGCTCGGTCCCAATCTGTCTGCTTCTTGTGCTCTCTGCTTTGCTGAGCTGGATTTTCGAATAGAAGGATACAATTTTTCTGGCCTCATTTAGGCATCTAGAATGCAGATCTGTAAGTCTAGCTTTTGTGCTCCGCATTGCCTATGGAGTTAATGGCAAGAAATAGCCCCTTTAGAGAACAAATAATAAAATACACCTCAAGCAATTGTTTGGATTAGGGGCCTGATGTTCTGCACCTGCTCATTCTCTCTGTGGCTTGTGGAAATACTTAGGAATCACTTAAGTTCTAAAGATGATAAAAAAGAGCACGAACAAAAGCAAAATCTGACGGACTCTTCCCCCACCCTGCCTTTCGGTCAAGCAGTGCTGCCTACATATCCCTATCTCGTAGGAACCATGCGAAAAAATTCGTTGTTAAGCTGGAAAAAAAAAAGACAGAAAGCAGCAGCCTAGCTCAGCTCTTCTCTACAGCATCTGCTACTCTAAATTTATGGCCATTTGAGGCCTCACCTGTCCAAGGGACACTTTCAGAGAAGCTTCCAATGTCTGACTCTATCTCTGATCTACCCATAATGATCAACCTTTCAGATACTATTATTAATAAAGCCGGCGCCTTCTTGCCTTTTCTGATTTGCCAGTCCCTAAGAGGATTTCTCAGTCAGAGATTTCTCAGTTTTCTCCACAGACAGTTGGTTTGTCATTCCTAATTTCTTTCATGGACCCTTGGAAGTTGTCCAAAGCCATCGCGGGATCCACGAGCACAGCCTGGGGTCCTCTGTTCAGTGCTTGCCACGTTAAGCAGTGTCACATTGAGTCCCGCACAGCACACATGAAGCTGGCACGATAGCTGCAGCCAATGCTTCTCACATCACTAGACCTAAGGCATTGTGAGCGCAGCACTGTTTATCCTCCTTTGACGTAAACAGGTTTGATGAGTGTGAGTCTATTACAGAAGATTTTTGCCCACTGGGTAAATGTCTTTCTTCTAATTGTCTGCTAATTGGCAAACAGCTAATCCCACTTATTGTCAAAATTCTTTCTCCAGAGGAAACGCAGTCAAGAGTTTCATAAATCCTTTTCCATCATTCCTTCTAATTTTAAAAATTATTCCAGTATCATTTCGTAGCTATCACCTAAGGAGGTGTTCTGTTTGAGTTAATCAGCTCCTGCAAGGTTATCTGTGATCTATTTCAAAGTGCCTTAGCCAGCATCTTGCCTTCTGTCTTAATTAGTAATTACTGGCCTAAAACTGTCACTTACCATAGGCATTTGTGCTGACCTCTCAAATTAAGATCACCCATGAAATTAAAAGTGGAAGAAGCCTGTTAGGTCACTATTGGGTGCATTTATTATTCATGGTGCGTGGCAGGGAACCCAAGTGTAGGGTATGATTGAGAACACCACAGTTAACTCGTCTTTGAAATGTAAATACAATTAATGAGTATACCTGTCTTCCCCCAGGATCTGTCCTTGTCTGCTTTGTCATTCTGACTTACTTTCTTCTTTTTAATGGGACTCCTGATTTCCTTTCCTTCCTTCTCACTCAAGGCTGAAAACAACATTTTGCAGGATTCCAAGTGGTAAAAAGCAGAGAAAATATTCCATAGATTCTTGAAAACGTGCGGCTTTACTAGCATGCCTATCAGATCTCATTATGACCAGGACTCTGCTAAAGTGTCGCGTTCATACTTTGGCACAAATCATTTCACATGAACATACTATTGCAAGTTTAAAAAAGAACACCAGCTTGCTTGCAGTGAAAGCCCACATTGGTAACACTTAGCTATCGTTAAACCGTGCCATTCGCTGGCTGTCACAGAATTCCAACTAACAGCATCACATTTAATACAGCAAAGTAAATTGTCCTAGGCAAAAACAATTTAAAAATTTTTGGGAAGCATCGGGTCAGCCAAGAGAGGGGGCAGCACAGTAGGTCTCCATCTCTCAGTCTTCAATTGCCCCATACCCAAACTCTGCTCTTTATAACTGTATACAGAGGTTTGAAAATAGGTTAAAAATACCCAGGAAAGATACTGTAGCAGTAAGCCATGACAGAGTTGCCATAGAGCCTATACGGGAACATGAACAGAAAAGGTACTTTCCACAGAACCAGTCTGGCTAGTAAAATGCAAGCTTCCTAATGATAAAGCCCAGCAGCAATTTTTTCCACTAGACTTTTACTTTACCCCCATAATCAGGTATCTCTACACAGCTTCGAAATGAAAATTGAAAATGTTTTATACTGCAGCCTGCTGATCTATTACATGTTGGAGCACAACCTCTTCCACGCTCCATTTCACGCACAGAAAGTTCAGTGGATGTGGCAGGAGGCCAACATAGCTGAGTGGGGATCTCCTGACCGAGCTCGTGTGTGAAGGAAAATTCCGATTAGAAATGTTTAGAAATTAGAAAATTAGGGATATATTGTCCCTGTAAGGGCAGCGAAAGGGGCTGCCCAGCAGGGTGGTGGACTCTCTGTGCTTGCAGATACTAAAACCTCAGCTGGTGAGGTCTGAGCAACCTGGTGTGGCTGGATCTTCTTGGAGCAAAGTGTTGGACAAGATGATCTCAAGAGGTCCTTTCCAACCTGAAGCTCTGGAGGCAGCAGGCAGACCTTACCTTTCACAGGAAATGTTACTGAAGAACTGTTAGCCCGGGCAAGGCTTGCCGGCCACAGCCAAAGAGACTGGAGCGAGAAAAGGTACGTGCTGGGGCCTGGAGACAAAAAGGGTCAACCCTGGTGCCAGACTGACAGAAAAGGTGTAAGGAAGTTTGAGAGTGGGAAGATTTAATGCTGGTTGGAGGATTACAGCTATTTAAGTTGGGGTATCCTCATGAAAAAGGGACTCTGGATTGAGAAGCAACCAAGGAATAGAAAACATCAGCTCTGGTTTGGGAAGCATTGACTGCACCGGGCAGGAGGACCTGGACCTTGGTGGCGGTAAAGCAGCGGAGTTTTACGGACACAGCAGCCTGGAGCTTCGGGTAGGAGGAGGAGTACTGGGGCTACCTGAAGATCCCATGGTTTAGGGCAAGAAAACATGTGAAAACTGCCTTTTCTTTTTCTGTTTTGGGCATACAGTAGCCACAGTCATATGCCAGGAATCCTTCCCTCCCTAGTGCCTTCTCACACACCAACCCAAGCTCTTTTGCTCACTCTCCTTCAAGCCCATGATCCATGGCTGCAGTGGACAGCATCAACAAAAGAGGCAGAGTTGCCCCCTCCTGAGCCTGCCAACTCCTTGCGCTGGTTGGGAAGGCAGGTGAGTAAGCTGGATTTGAATTACAACTATTAAGCAGTAAGTAGTTCACTGACCTTCATTTTCAGATGTTACAGTCAGTTTGCCCTTTTACTGCAATTTCAAGAGATTCCAGTGGTCCCGTTTCCCTCAAATGCAGCTGTGCAGACCACTAATTCAGCAAATCTCACAGGGGTTTCAAATGAATGGTTGGGTGGGACAGGCAGGCAGGGACACCATCAAACGGATCAGCCACTAATACACAATAGATTATTTCCACCACGGAGGAGGCAGAATCTTAACAGCTATTCTTAACCTCGTAGCTTCCCTCCTAAACGCACTGCTAGGTAACAGTAAAATGAATTAATAAGTAATATGAAAATAAACCTATTAATTGGAAACAAAATGAATCACCCTTGTTTAAATCCCTTCAGATGGAGCAAGTGCAGAATCCACGTCTCCCACTTCTGGCTGACTGCTCCAGCCTTGTGCTATGGATCTCTACTCCACCCTTTGGAAAAGCATGAGCCTTGCCCACCTCCTACAAGGAATATCTGTAGATCCTTGCTAGGTAGAAGGGTCCCAAGCAGAGAGGCATCTCCCCTGGAGCTGTCCTTCAAATGTCTAAAGCCACCCACTGCCTTGTCTTCATGTTTCTGATAGCTGACCTCCTCTACCTGTCCCTAGACACTCTCAACTCACCTTCATGCTTAGAAATCAATTTTAGATATTTCAGCTTTCTTTGCAAACCATGTGGGAACGGAACCTGAGAAGGAGGAGAAATCTCAAGGGCAGCGCAGACATGATTTGAAGGGACGGGACCCTGGGCAGAAGACAGCATGCACAAGGTGGAGCTAGGAACCTCCACTCCAGCAATTATCATGTCATGGAGCTACATCAGGAGTAACACTGAGAGGTCTGTAGAAAAATAGTAACAGTGATTGACTACCTTCTGTGAGATGGTCCCTGAGAAAGAGTTAGAAGTAACTACAGGACTTCCATGGGCCTAAGGTGGTGTTTTGATTAAGAGCTGAACGTCACTTAAAGGACTGTCAGGACTCATTTCTGACAAAAGTACCTCATTGTATGAATGGCAGAGGTTTCCCTTGACACAGCAAAACAGACATTCCTCCAAGCTGGAGGTACTCCTGTTTCGCCGAGACGCCCATATACATTGCTACTGGACAAGAACTGATTTTGATGGAGCACTGTGGTGTGGCAGCAAGGAGACCCCCACCACTGTGTTGCTGCAGGGAAGCAGCAGACAGCAACCTTAGCTTTTGCCCAGCATTTTAAAATATGTTGTTCCTAATACAGGATCCATGGTGAAAGACCAACACCCACTCCGTGTCTTCGGGCAGGGCTGAGGATCAGCTCCAAGAAGGTGCCAGGACACAGGTGGGGGTGGGTGCCCCAGCACCTCTGGTAGGAGAAACACAGACGGGCCGGTGGTGTCAGTGATGAAGTTACATGCTACAGGCTCCTCAAGCTTGTATTGTCTGATGTCTCACTCCTATTTAAGAGATGCCAAACCCATCCGCACTGGTATACCACCTAACACTCAAATGATTGGGGCAGTATTTACTTACTCAGGGATGGCTGAAAAAAGTATATAATTTCTTCCAGAAGTTCAGCACGCACACTGTACACAAATGTAGAAGAAAATCTGTTATGGGAACGTTTAACTGCTAATATGCTCATTTTTCAGACAAGCAAAGCATCCACTGCTTTAAAAAAAAAAACAACAAACAGACCAGGGTTAGGCCCCAGTTGTCCGAGTTAATTTGGAGAGAAAATACTTTCAATTTTGATGACAAAGACAATTCTGAGTCAATTCCTCAACGTGTTGAAGTTAATGGCAAACTCTTTTCATCTTGGTCGTTTTGTGATGCATAGCTAATTCCTGACATGCAACTTGCGTGATGTATTTTTGATTAGTGCAGGGCACATTCAACGATAGAGGTTGATTTCTTTTGCATGCTTATGTTTTTCCATTCTTTCCCTCCCTTCAAAAAATAAAGATCAAGAGAAGTAAAGTATGTTGGCCTTCAAGAACAAGAAGCACATTTTACTGTCATGTTAGGACAACTTTTGTTTAGCAGACTACAACTCTGGGTTTTGGTATGGGTCTTTGAAATCCAATGCAACAAATTCATACAGCACTAATTGTTAGCGCAGGCATAAAACGAAGTAAGAAGGATTAAAGGCTGCTCAGGCATACTAGAGCTCTTTCCAGCAAGAGAAATTACAGCTATTATTTTACATCAATGAACTGTAATAATCTTGAATTCCCTGCACCGGAAGGAGAATTTGTGATAATGAACTCTTCTCTTATCTACCTTACCTTCCAGCCCGTGATAATCAGGGTACTTCTTTGGTAGAGAAGGGGACATTCCTCATGTCAGCTTTGCTCATGTGAATTTATTCAACAAAATACATTTTTTAAATCAGTCTTCCGATCAGACAATATGTTTATTACGATTAATGCTCAAGTAGAGTTGTTTACCATGGATGTCTAAACATAACGTGATTTTTAAAATAATGTTTCCCAGAAGAGTTAACACTTGGACTTCAGAAATGGGGAATAAAGTCTGAATGCTCCACTCACCCTTTACACAGCTGATCTTTGCAGAGCAGAGGAAGTTTAAACTAAAGTAGTTGATGCCTTTAGTTTCTTGATCATTTTTTTTAAAATCGATTTCACCCCTGGCTTTCTGTCTTAGCATGAAGCTGACTCCTCCGCAACCTCTTAGACTTGTTACAGTGCTTAAGTCTCACCTAGGTGGGAGCAGCTTGGAGTTTTCATTTGGAACTAGCAGGAGGTGATGCTGGATGAAAGCAAGGGTAAACCTCTCAGCATGCAATTCAGAAGCAATTCTAAGCAGGTCTCAAAAGATTAAATCAGCTGAAGAAATGGATCATCTAGAGGTTGGCCCTGTGCTATTCAGTGTTTAAAAGCCCGTTTGCACTGCCTCTTCCACTTCATCTGTGAAGAAACTGTGCAGTGCTCAGCGTAGGCCCAGAACAGCTGTGTCACCGAGCTGTGTGCATGCAAGCTGTGGAGGTAGCCATGCCCACCCCTTGCTTACCAGGCTGAGGTTCTGCTTTTCTGGTAAAAGGGTTGCATTGTAGCCTCAGGTGGGAAAAAATGGCAGAAAACTCTACTTCTGACAGCCACCTGCTCATACATTCCCATCAGCCCCATTTGTCAGTGCACAGCACAAAGGATGGAGTTTACTGGTCCCTGCTTCCTCCAGCGCAGCCCAGGAACTCAGTTCAGCACCACACTGCCTCTAAACAAGTGCTGCAGCTATCCAAAAGGGAGGAGATGCAGCATCCAAGGTGGCTAGCAGCCTCTTAAGATGTTCCCAAAAAAGCACAACGCTTTACCTATCATTATCATAGAATCTGTCATGTTGAAAGGGACCAGTAAGGATCATCTAGCCCAACTCTGCACCTTGTGGGATTACCTAAAACTACACTATATGACTGAGAGCATTGTCCAGATACTCTTTAACTCCAAGAGGCTTGGTGCTGTGACCACTTCCCTGGGNCCCAAAAAAGCACAACGCTTTACTGATCATTATCATAGAATCTGTCACGTTGAAAGGGACCAGTAAGGATCATCTAGCCCAACTCTGCACCTTGTGGGATTACCTAAAACTACACTATATGACTGAGAGCATTGTCCAGATACTCTTTAACTCCAAGAGGCTTGGTGCTGTGACCACTTCCCTGGGGAACTTTTTATGGGTACCGAGGCAAAATTGCCTTAAAAATGACTGTAGGAAAGAAAAATGTAGGCAGAGACTTATGAGATACTGTGCCCATGTGTTTAAATGTATGTGTTCTGGACTATGAAAGACAAAGAGGCAGGAGTAGGATCAGCAGGGGGAAATGCTGGCTTTTAGGAACAGTGATAGCCATTTCTTCTGTCAGTGATCCCTCATCATTAGCCCTTTTTTCTGTCCTTGACTACTCTTGATTCGTCCCAGGTAGAACATGATAAAATGAAACTTCAAGAGGCAGCAAGAACACCTACTGAGATTTATGTCAGGGTTGCAGTCTCCTAGACAAAGCTGATGAGATGCTTTGAAACAAAAGAGCAACCTGCTCCTCTGCCTCCTCCAACTGACAAACCTATGATCCAGCCCCTGCCTCTCCACCCTCCACATCCATACTGTCCTTCTGCCTTTCAACTGTATCTCACAAATTCCTACATACATTCCTCTTCTTCCACACTAGTTTTTGGGGTTGGTTTGGGTTTTTTGGGGGGGGAGGGGAGGAAGAAGTGTTACATCATCCTTTGAAGTCACAGTTTTGCTTTATCACACTCTATAGTTGTAGTATGCAAATGGCAAAGTTTTTCAGCTTTTAAGAATTAGTAAATAAGACTAGGCTAATGAAAGAGCAGGCAATTTGTACGCGCAGTAATTATGCCCCCTCTACCATTCTTGTGCTCTTCTTTGCAATGGGCTTAAGCACTCATTTCTGCTACCACCAACTAATTTAATGGCTTTCTAGGATCTCTTGACACTTGAAAGACACTCACTCAGATAAGCTACCAGTGCTGTGGATTTGGGTGACAACAGAAGATGGGAGGAAAAAAAAAATCCATCTTCTAGACTTCTTCAGTTTTAAGGAGACAAGCTGAGCATGAAGCCAGCCAGTACAGCCTTACTGAGAAGGAATCTGAAGACAAGCTGTGCATTAACACCACACCCGAGATGGTCAAGTTGCTGAGAACAGCAGTGACACTACCTCGTTGAAGATTAATGCCACCTCTTGCGCATTTTAAAGGGGATGACAGTTATTACTTAGTGAGATTCTTTACCAATCACTAGAGGGGAAGACCCCAGCTTCCAAAAAGCTGCCATTACACATAACTAGCTCTGACACAAAAACCCCCAAATACTAAACACTTCGCTGCTAGGAAAAAAAAAAAAAAAGACAGGGATCGGAAACAGTATTTAATTCACTTTACCTTGAAATAGTATCTACTGATAGCCTAAAGGGCGTGAGTTTAGTCATTTTTAGGGTACCATAGTACATAGGCATAGCATGTGGAAGACTTGCAGCGTAACAGGATAGAGGTGGCAGTGGTTGGGTTTTTTATTTTGTGAGGCGGGGGTTTTCCTTATTTTTGTTGTTTGTGTGTTTGGTTTTCTAAACTTCAGTGGCTGCTTCTGGTCTTACAATGGAGGGGTACATCCCATCTTTCTGAAAGACAGCCTACAATCAAAGCGAATGAACACACATACACAGGTAGTCACAGTGTGAAACACTAATTCAGCATTTCATTTGTTTTTCATAGTTTTACAATTTAATTTTGCCATTTAAAAAAATGCCATGTATCATTTAAAGAAGTGAAAGAGTATTTGTCAAAAGTTGAAACCTTACCCTCAGTTAAACCACGGTCAAAGGAATAATCTTTCCCTGAACAGCATTATGTATGTAGTCATACATCCATAATAGCCATAGTAGCCAGCGAGTGGCCTTACTTTATATAGGTATATTCCTTCCAAACAACATGTTCCGTGTTGTCAAACTGATTTACAAGCAACACAAAGGTATTGCTCATCCCCAATTTCAATGCAACTACTTAAAAACTACAGTCAGAAAATTCCGTGTCAGCATGCCGCAGAAAACACTGCGGCTAAAATAACAAGCCAAACAGCAAGACAGATAAATCAGCCGACAGAATGTACATGCTCAGACTGGAACTTACCACAAGGAAAAACTATCCTTTGCTTACAGCCTCACCCACGAACAATCAAAAAGCAAGCATGCAGCATCCCTGTTCTCTCTTCTTAATGTCAGCTTACAAATACAGCAAAGCGACTATGATCTTATACATCTTCCAGGGCAACTTGTCTTTCTGAAAGGCTAACATATTTTGTATGGATCTAAAGATGGATTTGTGGCTGCCATAAGCAATCCATCTGGTTTCTAAAACTGAACAAACATTGTTCTTTAGTTCACTTTTTTTACATTAGTAACAAAATAAAATATTTGACTTTTAACTAGACCCACATCCGATCAAACATGGACAAGCAGACAACATTTGCAACATTACTGGCATCGTGACACAACATTCTGTGTACAATTCTGGGCACAGAGTTAGAACATCATGTCATCTAGTCCGTCCTCCATAAACTTCTTGTAAATTGCCATAAACTTTGCTACAAATGCTTCCAGATGATAAATAGCTTTGCTGCCCAGTTGCAGGCGGTGTTCGTAGAAGGCTGCCATCTGTGTAACTTCTCCTTTCAGTTGTCCATCACAGTTATTTAGAAGTTCTGTCAGGAGGCCCTAGGAGGGGAAAAAAAAAAGTATTCAAAAAACTATATATTTTTTATTAAGAGGATAACTTCATTTCTTTGAAAATAGCCAAGCTATGACCAATAGTTCTGTTGGATTCATGAGTGAAAAGACATTCAAGAATCATTACATCACCTATTCAACAGAACTAGATTCATGGAACCATGTCTCTTCAGAATTTTCTCTCAAGATAAATTCCTCAAGTAAAAATAATGTTACCTATTGTGTTCTTAGACAGGAAAAAAAATCGTATACTGGAACTACTTAGGCCTTAATAACAGAAAATAAATTAACCTCATCTCCAAGTACAATAACCTCTACTGCATGCAGGCAAGTGGCCCTAGGGAGACTTTTCACCAAGACAGCAAGTGTATTAAAATCACCTACTTCCTATTGACAGCAGCCAGCACAAAGAGAAACCATATTAATAAATAATAAGCAAAGCACTTATTTAAAATTTAAGTATATCCATTTATATTTATGTACACATGTATGTGTAGATACACACAAAATACTTTACAACAATGCTTTCGTCATTACAAAAAATGCATTATTTTAGATCTGAGACAGCAATAAAATAATTGCAAATCCATCTCTATTAAAATGGTCAGGATTAAGTGCGAAGTATCTCTAGACCATTTCAAGTTAATGAAGGAGGAGTGGATAGGAAACATCCAGCTTTGGACTGACGACAACAGTCCTCAAACATGACGACACAGGATCCACTAACCTATCATAAGAAAGGAAGGTCAAAGAAACATCTAATTACCAAAACTGTCAGAAAGCAGAAATCAGTTAATGTGAAAAGAACGTTACTATCCTGTAATTCTGTCCGATGGCAAAGTCCACCTAGGGCGAGTTGCAAATATTAGCTTTAATCTGTGTTCTGCTCTAGTTGTTGTCAGCATCCCATCATCCTGCCTAAAATAAAAACATGCACATCCCATTTGCTTTTATTCCTCCCAAGATGACTTCTGTCTTTGAAGAGCCCTCCTGGTCAAGCAAAACTCTTCCACCAGGACATAGTAAATACTGAACTTCACTCAGCTATGATACTGCTGTTCTGTGATCACAGAACAAGTTTTAGTAAACCATTCAACAGAGGTGTGAACAAGGAAGCCTGCAACAAAAATAAACTAGACATCTACATTTCCTCAATTACAGAACAGGATCTTCCTGCCCCAAATACCTACACAACTCAAAACCATCACGCCTAAAGGCATTAGGCATGAACCTAACCAAGCAGTCTAGTATACTGACTGAGGACCATGAGAAGCCAACGCTATGTATCAGTGTGTGCAGGAGCAAGGTCTTTAATTACTGCTTCAGAGCAATAACCTGGAGTATTTTGGTTACTCCAGTGGAAAGAAGCACAAGAGGAAAGGACACAGCTTTTCATCAATATTTGGATAATTTGTGATGTTTTGGTGTGCTGTTTGTTTTTAACTCAAATTGAGACTGTCATAGCATTAATATTTATAACACATTAAGAGCTAGATAGCTGAATCACCTTCATTATAATCTCAGGAGGAATGCAGTGCGTCAGGAGTTCATAAAGCCGTCCACGGACCTCTAAGAGCCTGTTGGAAAGACACCACAAAATATCAGAAGTATGTTCCCGAAGCATACTAATGTGTTTTCGCTATTTGTAAAGTGTGCTGTGGGGCATGGGGGGAGTGAAATTCAACCCGAGCACAGGGTTTCTTTTCTGGTTTTATCTGTTATTTTAAACCCAAAAGCACTGCACAAGTCCAGCAGTTTCAATTTAAGTGCTACATATCACCTCTTTTTCAAATCAATAAGTTAGGTATACTTTACATTTAGTTTACAGAATGCAGAAGAAGGGACTGGCCAGTTGGGAGTAATATAGGAATGTCGTTGGCATGCAGAGATGCAACAATGAAGGCTAAGGCCCACTTAGAATTAAGTCTGGTGAGGGATGTCAAGGACAACAGGAAGGCCTTCTTCAGGTGCATCAGAAGCAAAAGGAAGACTAGGGAAAATGTGGGCCCACTGCTGAATGAGGCAGGTGCCCTAGAGATGGAAGATACAAAGAAGGTAGAATTACTGAATGCTTTCTTTGCTTCAGTCTTCACTTTTAAGATCGGCCCTCAGGATTCCCAGACCCTGGAGGTAAGAGAGAAAGTCTGGAGAAACGAAGGCTTGGTTGAGAAGGATTGGGTTAGAGATCACTTAAGCAAACTGGACACCCACAAATCCATGGGCCCTGACGGGATGCACCCATGAGTACTTGAGGGAGATGGCAGATGTTATTGCCGAACCGCTTTCCATCATCATTGAAAGGTCATTGAGAACATGAGAGGTGCCTGAGGACTGGAGAAAAGCCAATGTCACTCCAATCTTCAAAAAGGACAAGAAAGAGGACCTGGGAAACTACAGGCCAGTCAGCCTCACCTCCACCCCTGGAAGGGTGACAGAACAGCTCATTCTGGAAGTCATCTCTAAGCATGTAGAAGAGAAGGCGTCTAGCAGTAGTCAACATGGTTTCACCAAGAGGAAATCCTGCTTGACCAATCTCATAGCCTTCTGTGATGGCGTGACTGGCTGGGTAGATGAGGGGAGAGCAGTGGATGTTGTCTACCTTGACTGCGGAAGGATTTTGACATTGTCTGCCACAACATCCTCATAGGTAAGCTTACGAAGTATGGGCTAGATGAGTGGACAGTGAGCTGGATCAAGAATTGGCTGAATGGCAGAGCTGAGCACGCTGTGAACAGTCTCTGGTTGGAGCAGTATTTCCCAAGGGTTGGTACTGGGTCCAGTACTGTTCAACATATTCATCAACGACCTGGATGAAGAGACAGAGTGTACCCTCAGCAAGTTTGCTGATGATAGAAAGCTGGGGGGAGCAGCTGACTCACCAGAAGGCTTTGCTGCCATTCAGC
>VZSC01019471.1:4851-35174 GCA_013398225.1 Steatornis caripensis
GGGCGGGGGAGGGGGGGGCGGCAGTGGGAACAGCTGTGCATCCAAGTGCACTCAGCAAACTGCTTCACAGTGTTACGTCTTAAGAACTCAGATACAAAGTAGGCATTTACAATACTTCACCAATACTGTAACATAAAGGGCTAAAATAATTCCTCTTGCCAATGAGCTGCCTACTCACAGGGCAAAAAAATCCTCCACACCCAAAATCCCAGAGACAAGATCATCTGCAAACTGACACACTTTTTTCAAACACCTTTGCTGTTAATGGTAAGTTCCCTCATGTTAATTCCCTTCTGAAAATGCATAATTTCTAAGGTATTTTAAAGTTAACATCCCCTTTGGTTTCTAGCTGAATTAAGAACCACAGCAGTAGACACAACACCAGCGCGACAGCCATGTCTACTTAGGGTATGATGTGCAGCATAAAACCATTTTTAAAAGTTTTTCAATTAATTAATTATCATCATAAACTTGCTGAACTTCAGATTTTCAAATCACATTCCTTGTAGGCTTCATACTCAGTTACAATCACGCTGAATTCCCATAAAGCAAAGCCTCTGCAAGAAAAACTGTTGTGTGAGGAGGGGAATTCAGGAAAGCCATTCCTCTGCCTGCTGCTGCTGCCTCTCCCCAGCCACAGTCATCATGGTATAGCAAAGCAGCAGCAGAGCAGTCTGGGGACTGCCAGGTTGGGGCAGCTCCCCTCGTGGCAATAAGGAAATGGATGCTGCATTTGTATTGTGCAAATACCTTTGTATTAAAAGCTCAATCTTCAGTACCCATACATACACTCCAACTTGATCAATAAGCACAGGACTGGAGCACAGCAATATTTCCAATGTATGAATAAAATAATCTCAAGTAAATATCAAGGAACAATAGATTCAGGAACAAATCCATTGCTAGAAAAAGATTATTTATCTCTAGCTGCTATAAATGTATTTTGATCAGCACCTGTTTGTTGATCTTAAAATTACTTTGCTTCCCTACAGACTGTTCAAAGAAAGTGGAAAACAATTTCTTTGAAACACAACCCAAGAAAAAATTACAGTGTTGAATCTCAGCTCTTGTGAAAGGTTTTAAAAGCATTCACCTAAATTTACTATTAAGCTGTCACGTAAAATAGGCTTTCAACAGCCTCAGTGCCAGTATGTCTCCCACAATAAAGCAACTTCTAGCAGACTCAGAAGTACAGCTTGTGGGAGAAAATATTAAGATAAGAAAGTCTCACTCCAGCTGATTAAGAACAACCTATTCACTATAAAAGCAGGAGTACTGGCCTTTTCACATGCAGGTAGCTCTGCGGCTCTTGTACATGAAAAACAGGCTCCACCACAGCACTCTTCCCAGCAGTGCTGCTTCTTTCCTTGAGGTCTGCAGAAAGCATGAGCAGCTAAAAGTGGTTAGCGAGAATGACAGGAGAGCTTTGCAGGTAAAGAAAAGTACACCTAACCACATCTGAAGAGGACCTCAAGACCATGGATGAACTAGCAACCAAAGAACCTTTGCAACAATAAGTTTTCCACCTGCTGCTTCAAGAGCATAGGGTTGTATTTCATTCGAAGTCCTTACAGGAAGAGCACATCCCTAAGAACAGGGAGGAATGCAGTGTTTGAAGCTAATCAAGGAAGCACTGCAAAGGAGTGACTCATGAGTGAGCGCAGATGAACATCAACCACCCTACGCTCAAAGTACAGGCAGAACACAAAGATCGTACATCATCACCACAGGTTTGTGTGCCCCATCCCATTCAAAGAGCTAATAAAAGTGAAAGGGCTGCACACCAGCTATGTAGAGTTTATCTTAGTAATGTTCATGCATTTAATTAATGTACTACAAATTATCTGAACAGGTGATGAGGTAAACATTGATACTGCTAAAGAACCAGCATTAACTTTCCAAGTCACTAGTAGACTATCACATTGCCACACTTAGCTGTTGAAAACTGTGCCAGCTAGACACCATATGGGTGCATCTAGATCTCCAAACTCACCTCCTATTTGATTCTTTCAGAGTGTGTGATCTCACATTTTGCCTGAGAATACAGGGCAGGTTATTCTTGGTTACTGCATCAATTTCTTTCTTACTGTTATAAAGATATCATTCATCCTAGAGGGCAGGGAGACACTGGAACAGGCTGCCCAGAGAAGCTGTGGATGCCCCACCACNCACCGTATGGGTGCATCTAGATCTCCAAACTCACCTCCTATTTGATTCTTTCAGAGTGTGTGATCTCACATTTTGCCTGAGAATACAGGGCAGGTTATTCTTGGTTACTGCATCAATTTCTTTCTTACTGTTATAAAGATATCATTCATCCTAGAGGGCAGGGAGACACTGGAACAGGCTGCCCAGAGAAGCTGTGGATGCCCCACCACTGGAAGATGTCTCTGCTTGAAAGCGGAGGTTGAACTAGATGATCTTTAAAAGGTCTCTTCCAACCCAAACCATTCTATGATCATGACTATATGTCAACAATGTCATCTACACTGCAGTAAATTCAAAACACTAATTCTCTTTTCTCTAAGGATAATCTGGTATTGAGGCTGGACGGCCTTCCTGCCCTATCCCATTCAATACACATGCACTAGTCACTGTGCAAGCAAAAGACAAAAGTCAAGCAGTAATGCAGTCCTAAAAAAAATTCCCCCAAAATTTCAGATCAAAATAACCCAAACCGCACATGTTACTCTGCAGGTCAATCACTCAACTCTATTTCTAAGGTATAAAGTAAAAATGCAGTTCACATTTGAAAAAAAAAGCTCAAAGCAGGCTGCAAAACAGTGCTGAAGTGCAGAGATTTACATAGTATGGAGAACTGCTGATCTACTGAAATGAAGCAACACAATGAAAGCTCATTGTATAATTATACTAATATACAGCAATTTACTCTAGAGAAAAAAGGATTATGTAGTCCTGCAGCAAGCAACTTGCATTAAATGGAGAGCAAAAAAACAGCTGAGGACCAGCAGAACTACAGGTAGCTAAAAAGCAACTAAAGCAAAATAGATTTGGTACTCCTATTAAAAACACAATCTTCAGTAAACTTGTCAAATATCCACCAATTATCACATCTGCATGCAAAAGATGCCTTTTTAAGTTTTTACCATTTCAAATTCACTGCACCATTGCATTTAGTTAGCAAGCAGAAAACTATGACAACAGAGAGCGGCTCCACTGTGTGCTCTTACAGTTGATCATGATTTTCCTTTCAAAGGTCACGTGTGTGCACATAGTGATGTCCTCTCTGGGCAGGGTTTAGTCTGTGGTTGTGCAAATAATTTTTCATCAGCAACAGATCCTAAGCCTCAGATCTTCCCTCCATTGCTCATTCCTGCTCCACCCTGGGACAGAGGTTGCTTCTTTCTCAAGGCACTAATACTACTCTTTCTTTGGCTGTTCTCTAAACTGGAACTATGAATTCTGTAGTTTTTAAAGGAAACAAAATAAGTCATAAACCCAGAAAAGCTTTATGTATGTTTGCAACCTATATCATTTCAGTTTAGAGAGCTGTCAAACCAACATTTATGCCAGTACAATTAACAGTGTCATCTACCAACAGATGGTGAATCTGCCACTAAGACAGTCAATTGCTTCATATTACACCTAGCTGAAACTTACTGAAATTTTTCTGAAAGTAAGAATGCTCCTCAAAACAAACTAAGCATCATTAAAGCAGACAGGATTTTCTGTTTTGCTCTGTGAGGAGTTACCGAATGTAACTGGAAGCACCGGAAAAAACAGCATCACTATACGAAGATTTGCAATTTAAGAGTCCTAATAATCAAGTACTTTGAATTACAGCAGCAGACATGTCATTCACACCTCACTGTTGTCTTGCAGATCTACTTGCAGTGACTACAACATACTTGACAACGATCCATATACAACAGTTAAGCATTTATTCTGCACACACAGCACTTAGCACAACTAAAGTTTTGATCAACAGATCACAATCATCAGTGCTGAAGAAAATAAAGAGAACAAGCACACTTGAGAAGAGTCCTTATTTTCTGCTTCTCATACCACCATGATGTCTCAAAGCCCTTCAACACCCTAGAGTGAATCACACTGAGGAAAGTAATCTTTTCCAGTAGGCGCTGTCACATGAGATTCACTCCATGCCATGGGATCCCACTAACACTACAGCTATTGTGAGAATACATTCCCACATCATCAGTGCCAGTTTATATTAACATGGGACAGCAGCAGCCACAATCTTCTATCTGGCCACCAGTTTCATTTCCTCAAAACACCTGGTTTCCAAAACCTCAGAGAAAAATTATAGTAGTGGTAAGAAATCTTAACAGATTTCAGAAACTCCCTGTGATTACACTACAACACCATTTTCCACATTTCTAGCTGTTCAGTTGGCTTCTCCATGGTCCCTATGGATGTAGGCTAGGAATACAGCTCATGGAAACAGCCTGCAGAAGTCCATTTTGGTTCTCCTTATCTACAGTAGGTAACAAACAGAAGGGGAAGCGAAGGAAAATCATCCTGCAATATAACCACCAAGGTGGAATGACATTTGGAGTGACTGCTTCTTTATGTATGCATCTGTCCCTTCCCAATCAGAGATGCAGCCCAGATCTTCAAAGCTGAATATCTACAAAAAAAAGAAAAAATTGGAAAAAAATTCCTATGCTCATGTCATTAAATATATGACAAAAAGCATAGTAAAACTAAATTCAGTTGTAACTTTCATATAAGTATGAAGTATCCTAATGCTGCATCGAAGCTGCTGAGATGTACTGCACTGTGGAACAGCTAGGATGGCTCTAACATACAAGGACAACTCCTCTACAGGTTTTCGGCTTTTATTATGAGAATTGATTCCAATAAGAATAACCAGATGCTCTAGTTATGTAACGAACTCTCAAAACATTTCCAAGGGTATTTTCTACAACTGTTGAGATCTTGCCCTAAGTGACACATTTGGTTGTTCCACAGCAGAGAGTGCCTTTACTTTGCATTCACATACACAATCAAATACCACTTTACACAAGTGCCTCAAATACACTACACTTTGGATTTTTTGTACTTGCACACAAATGCTTTGAGAGCAGCAGCGGACATGCATGGCATATATTATTAAGAAAAATCACACCGAGTAAGTGAAACAAAAGAAATAAAGTATTAAAGATCCAACAGATGGGAATGCTTAACGCAGAGACAGAAGTTACAGCTCTATTTGCAATTGTGACTTTGGTCATCACAACCTCCTTCTACCTTCTCTCAAAAAGTAACAAAGAGAAAAGCAATAGAGGCAAGCACTGGGTTTGGGAAGGCGAGGGTGTTGAGCATTTTAAAAGAAAACAGTTTGTCTCAGTGTTAACTAATGTACAGTCCACCCAACCAGGAAGACCGAGTGGATGAGGCCCTCTATAGACAGATAGGATTAGCCTCATGTTCACAAGCCCTGGTCCTCACGGGGGACTTCAACCACACCGATATGTGTTGGAGGGACAACACAGCAGGGAATAAGCAATCCAGCAGGTTCCTGGAATGCACTGATGATAACTTCGTTGGCTCCTCTATCACTTGGAGCAGGAAGAGAGGTGCTATGATGGACCTTGTTCTCATCAATAAGGAGGGGCTGGTGAGGAATGCGAAGCTCAAGGGCAGCCTTGGCTGCAGTGACCATGAGATGGTGGAATTCAAGATCCTCAGGGCAGCAAGGAGGGGGCACAGCAAGCTCACTACCCTGGACTTTAGGAGAGCAGACTTTGGCCTCTTCAGGGACCTGCTTAGTAGAATCTCATGGAACAAAGCCCTGGAGGGAAGAGGGGCCCAAGAAAGCTGGTTAATATTCAAGGATCATGTCCTCCAAGCTCAGGAGTGATGCATCCCAACAAAGAGGAAGTCAGGCAAAACCAGCAGGAAGCCTGTACGGATGAACAAGGAGCTCCTGGATAAAGTCAAATGCAAAAAGGAAGCCTACAGAGGGTGGAAGCAATAACAGGTAGCCTGGGAGGAATACAGAGGAATTGTCCAAGCAGCTAGAGATCAAGTTAGGAAAGCTAAAAGCCCTGAGAGAATTAAATCTGTCCAGGGATGTCAAGGGCAACAAGAAAAGCTTCTACAGATAGGTCAACAATAAAAGGAAGACTAGGGAAAATGTGGGCCCTCTCTGGAAGGAAACATGAGACCTGGTTACCCAGGATATGCAGAAGGCTGACGTACTCAGCGACTTTTTTCTGTCTTCACCAGCAAGTGTTCAAGCCACACTGCCCAAGTCACAGAAGGGAAAAGCAGAGACAGGGAGGATGAAGAACCACCAACTGTATGAGAAGATCAGGTTCAAGACCATCTAAGTAATCTGAAGGTACACAAGTCCACAGGACCTGATGAGATGCATCCATTGGTCCTGAGGAAACTGGTGGATGAAGTTGCTAAGCCACTATGCATCATTTTTGAGAAGTCGTGAGCAGCCCTGAGAAGGACTTGGAGGTGCTGGCTGATGAGAAGCTCAGCATAAGACAGCAATGTGTGTACGCAGCCCAGAAGGCCAACCATATCCTGGGCTGCATCAAAAGAAGTGTGACCAGCAGGCCAAGGGAGGCGATTCTCCCCCTCTACTCTGCTCTGCTCTCATGAAACCCCACCCAGAGTACTGCATTCAGCTCTGGGGCCCCCAACGTAAGAAGGACATGGACCTGTTGGAGCGAGTCCAGAGGAGGGCCACAAAGATGATGAGGGGCCTGGAGCACACCACCTATGAAGACAGGTTGAGAGAGCTGGGGTTGTTCAGTCTGGAGAAGAGAAGGCTCCAGGGAGATCTTATAGCAGCTTTCCAGTACCTGAAGGGGCCTGCAACAGGGCTGGAGAGGGAATTTTTACAAGGGCATGTGGTGACAGGACATGAGGTAATGGTCTTAAACTGAAACAGGGTAGATTTAGATTAGATATTAGGAAGAAATTCTTTACAATGAGGGTGGGGAGACACTGGAGCAGGTTGCCCAGAGCAGTTGTGGATGCCCCCTCGCTGGAAGTGATAAAGGCCCTGTTCGATGGGGCTTTGAGCAAGTGTCCCTGCCCATCATAAGGGGGTTGGAACTAGGTGATCTATAAGGTCCCTTCCAACACAAACCATTCTATGATTCTTCCTACAGAACAGAGACTCTTATTTTTGACATGGCATGCTGCAATATTTGCCACTGTCACTGCTTACAGGTTTTAACTTAATCCCTGCTGGAATAGCTAGAAAGATCCTCCCTGCCAGATGCTTGGCCTCTACATTTTTGCCATTTTAGTTAATGCATCCTTGGGTGATAACAACTGAATAGTAAAGGCACAGAGTTCTCCCCCAATGACTCTCCCACAGTCAGTGGGGGAACAGCAAGCTAACCAGCAGCTTCTCATGACAGTTTGTTCATTCGCACGCTGAGTATTTATTATGCAAATGAACAGCTCAGAAATAGCTAACTGGCTTGGGCCATATAATCTAGATATTTTACTACTTTAAGAGATCTATGACAGAGATCTATTTTTTCTTTCCCTCTTCTCCAGTCCTTTGAGCTGAAAAACTACTTTGGATGTCTTCACCATGTGAGAACTAGGGGGTTTTATGTTTTGTGTTGAAACTTGAAGTTGTTTGCCTACTATTGAGTCTAGCTGTTGCGAAAGCCTTATTTGATGCACACGAAGTCAGCCAACAAGATCAACAGGTCACTGGCACACAGCTCTTGCAAGAGGTCAAGATCAGATCAAGTACAGCTGTTTTTTACAAGAACTTCAGTCAGCTACTTGGAGGGATTCTAAAAATAATTCTTGCACCTTCATATTCGGTTTCAATTTCACCACATCCACTGGTAACCAGTGAAGAGGTGCAGTGGCATAATGTGCTCTCAGTTCAGAAAAGTTGGCATGTGAAGAGCTCAAAGACTTGTAAAATCTTTCATTATTAGCAGTCAGCCATCTTTCTGGTACAAGTAGAAACAGGTACTCGTGAACAGCAGTTGATGGTGGTATTGAACATCCAGAGCAATATCAGTTACCTATTTTCTTTCCCCGAGGTAAAACCACTTGCAAAGTCTCATGATCACCTGAGGAGACAACCATCTGATTTGTTTGCAAAACTTACCACATGGAATCTGAACCTCTCCTCAACCCCAAAAAGAGCTTTTCCTTAAGAAAAATCATATTTTCCTTTCCTTCACAAAACATGCTATGTCTCAGGAATCCACCAGAAAGGATAGTATAGATGTGACACTTAAAAGACATGCTTCAGTGGTGGACTTCTCAGTGTTAGGTTTAAAGGTCTTTTCCAACCTAAATGATTCTGTAACAACCTTGGATACATAGTGTCTTACAAGCCAAGGAAGACGACTGTATTGCCACTTCCCCAACACTAATCAGGAAGAATTTGTGGGGGGAAAAAAAAAGCAACTTATGAATGTGGTCTGAGCTTCACCAGGTCACACATGAGCATTAATGCATGTCATACGTCCTTGCAACAGTGAACTTTCACAAAACTGTGGCTGTACTTGCTCAGAGCTAGATTGAAAGCTCTGCAGTTCACCACCTTCATACTCTGCACAACTGTAATAACCCATAACAGCTGAGGCAGCAGCCACAAAAGGGCAACACGTCCACTTAGCAGAGATCAAAAGAACTCTATCCAGGCTCCAGCAGCAGCCCAGCATCACAGATTCATGGCTTTATGATCTAGAAGGCCTTGCCACTGCCATATGGATGTACTTCTAGACCAGTGGAGATGTACCTGGATATGTCACCACTCTGCTTCACCTTCCATTTACTTCCAGTTCTTGCACTGAAGGCAGTCTTACTTTAAAACTTCACATTTTTTATTTAAAAAACAAACAAACCCCCATACTTTAGCAAGATCTCACAAAGTCTTCTATGCCTTCACTGTAGTTTATTATCAAAAGGTGTTTGGCCTTTTGAAAGTTATAGCCCTTAGCGAAGGCAGTAAGCATGTATTAAATCCATATTACTGGCAAATATGAACAAAGAATTAGGTCTGCTGGATTTCAAACCCAAAAGCAACAACAAATGAACCAAGCTCCATTCCCTAGCACATCTCCTTATTTTGCTCACCCTTCTAGGAGGCTTATGATCATACACTGCTACTGTTACCTACCTGTCCTTCCCTCAAGAGTGGACTAAATAAAGTGATGCAAAATAAAGCTCTGGCATGGAATCATGGAGCTACATGGATTTATCTCATCTTGCCACTATTCCTTTCTCAATGCACTGTGGACTAAGAGAAAATGAAAACTATCAGAAGAACAGTTATCAAGACCTGAAAGAACAGCAAGAAAGAAATGAACTATCAAATTGTGAAGACACAAACAAGCTATTCATCATGTACATGGGGGTAGGATCACCCACCCACAGCAAACCACAGCCCCAGAGCCACACAAACCACACAGCTTGCAGCACACAACTTGGGCATCAGTGCTGTATGTTCTCAAGAGATTGACACCACAAGCTACAGGCTGAGTTCAAGCACTTCAGAAACACCACAATAAGTCACAAATTACGAGATACAGCTTTAAGTTACCTGCACCATCGATCATTGGTCCCTGCGTGACAGTTTTTGAAGCCAGTGTAGAAAGACCAAAAGGGGAACTGTGCAGCACTTACAAAGCTAAGAGCTCATCCCTCTTTGTCACACACCACCAAAAGCTTGCAGATCCCCTTAATTCTTTCTCCTCCGATTTGCTCAGTATTCTCAAAACCCAACATTACTCCCTCCACCATTCTCATTAGAGTTAACCATCCAGTTCAACCAGTGAGACAGTTTATGCTGAGTTTGCCTTCACCACTCAGTAAGATTCAGCATTACCAATCCCAAAACCATTCCCAACATCACAGCTTCAAAATAAACATTTCAACAATTACACCTATTTCTTTTAATGTTGCAACAATAAACATTGGTCTTAAACATAAAAAAAACCAACACACAAAAAACACAGCAGCATGACAAATTGAAGACAATTCTTACATTGAAAAAAGGTTTCCCACCTCTTCCTTGACCTACTCCACTAACATAAATACCATTTCCTGAAGTTCACTCTAATCCCAAAATCTTCACTGCTGTTTCAGTATCAGATAATTCAAAATAAAACACTTTTAGAAATATGTATCTGCATGATGCTCTGCAAGGAAGACAGAAACAACCATTTATTAGTTACTCATTCAGTTCCTTTTAGTATGCATTGAATGGCAGCATGTATAGTAGTTGTACTACGTAAGCCATTACAATACAGATACTCCTACTGAGGAAAATATAAATGCACTGAGGAGTTGCACAGCAGTGTGAAACACATCCTTGTGCTATTTTCGTTAATAAAAATGTTTTGAAAACTCCAGCTCTTTCCCCTTTAAAACCTTCCACCTACAAAAGAGCAATGCTTCAGACAGGCAGCAGCCTCCATACAATAGCTGTTCTCTACTATGCCAGGGCATTTGTTTCCTAGGAAAGAAGGAAAAAAAAAGATAAAAAATATCCCGTATGTTAAATATGCAAACAAACTAGGTCACACAAGTCATATTTGACTCAATGGAGCAAAGAACTCACAACTTATTATGTTTTGGAGTACAGGATTAGTTTTTCAGTAACTGCTCAAAACTAAGTGATCTTAATTTTTCCACAGGCACCTCTGAAGTACACTGCTTTTTAGGAACAAATCTGAGATCAGCAAGGACGGGCTTTACCTACACCATGAAAATAAATGTTATTTTAGTGCAAAAAAACCCCTCTTAATATAAGTATATTCTAACTAGCTAGCTATGTGCATAGCCTACCAAATTCTGAGGAAAGCATTGCCAAGAGCAAGTCACACCAAACCAAAGCCTGTTATTGCAGTCCAAAACCTCACCAAATTCTAGGAAAGTTTCCACTGTGCTTGTCTATAGCCCATAAAAGAGCTCCAGTCTTAGAGGAACTGGCTTCTTAATGTACAGACCAGGCCAAGCCTCACTGCAGTAGGAAGTAGAGGAAACAGAACAGAGCAAACTACCCTTTTGAACAATACTTTTCAATGTCCTGAAGGTAACATATCAGCAGTTGTTTCCCAAGCTCCATGGAAAAAATGGAGAGGGTCCAGGGAAGGGTGAGCAGGTCAGTCTCAACAAAAAGAAAAAAAAATAATCCAACAGTTGCATGCCTCATTCTTTTTTAAAAAGACTCCCAGCTCCCTCTGGCTTCTAGGGAATTCTTACTTCAGAGAAGAAAACAAAGCTGCACAAGCACAGTAGAATATTGTTAGTAACTTGCTCTTCATTATTACACTTGGAATGACGCTTCAAGAAAATACTTGGTCAGAAGCACAATTTTTTCTATTATTACAGCACCTGCACTAGTACCCAGAAGAAAACATAGGCTAGTGCAGTCAACCCAAACCAACTGTCATGAAACTCAAAATCTCATGATCAGTCTGTTTGAAAGCATGGCAATCACCTAGCACAACATTAAATGAACAAAGTATCTTACGTTGTGAAAGGGCCACGCCAGCAAGCTTAAAAACTGTCAGCTGAATCATATCAGTTCACAGAATAATGAATTCTACGCTGTAGCTATGCACTCCTCCTCTGACACTGAGCTACTGCTAAGAGTTTCTTCAGCTCGTATTAGACAGGGAGCTGTAACAAAAGTGCGCCGGTCATAACTGAGGGTGGAAAGAATATTTCCTGAAAGAAAAATAAAAACCACCAATGCTATTTATATTGCTTCTACAGTCCTTGCAAATCAGTGACAGTAGGCAATTACAGTATACCAAGTACTTCAGGTACTACTCCTGTTTGCTGATTTTCCAGCCTGCAGAAGAGACTAGCATGAACATCAAAGGTGCCCTCATGAACTCTTGACGTCTATTTTGTTAGTTATGGTATTAAATAGGAAGAGGATGTAGATATGCTGCTCAGTCCTCTTCCTCACCTTTAAAGGATAACACAAACACAAAGGTATGCTAAAAGTTCAGGGAAATGTTATTTATTTAATCAGGCAGGCAACGACAGGGAGGAGCTCTACACAAAAGCCGATCTTCTGAACCCACAGGAAAGTCAAGCAATAGTGGTTCACAAAAATGCATTCAAGGATGATACAATTTCAGAACCAAAATGGAAGTGAGAACCATCAGCTGACAGTAATGGTACAAGCCTGCAATTAAATTTACAAGCCCTCAACAACCTTTTTGGGTATCTTGTCACACTCTGGCCTATTACCAAAACATTCTTTGTCTGATGGGAATTAAGCAGAAATTTATATTTCTTCACAACACTACAAACAGCAGATCAGTGCACAGAATACAACTCATTTTTTCCATGGAGAAGGTTTACTGTTTAACAGAAAAAAAAAAAGAGTCAACATGCCGCTACAACAGCAACTCCAGAAGAGCAACTAAGAAAGATCAGCTCAATCCAAGCACCAGTCAGCAAGTTCATATCACAGACCCACTATGGTTTTTACCACTTGCGGGGGGGGTTACCAGGGAAGAACTAGCAACAGCTACAAAGTACCCTGCCCCTGCTCCTCAGCAAGGATTCTGCATGGACACTTGTCTTCCCTCTCATCCTGCTGTATGTGACAAGGAAACACAGGATGTCAGTTTACAGGACTATTCATCCAGCACCTCCTAACAGCACTAAATTTACTAAAGAAAAAAAGCACATACATTTTTCACCACATGTGCGTTTGTTTGCTTTCATGTAACAGTTTACTTGCACGATGTTGTCCTCTTGCCCAGCCACCAAGGTAGCTTTCAGTTGCCTAATCAGCATGATTAAAGAAGCAGCATTAGCAAGTCCTGCTACTTCCCTCGCTCCAAATCTACAAAGTCAGTTAAATAAATCAAGACATTTTAACATAACACAACTGTGGATAGAAAGTTTCTAAGCTTAAGCATGTTTTGGTTTTAGGTTTTCACAATGCAGAATATTATTGAGTATGACAAAATGAGATATCCTATGTATACATTCAGGAGAGTTATTTGAATTACTGCTGGCATTTGCACATTACTTCCAGATTTGGGGAATTAGTCAAAGACAGTTTACAGCTTGATCCTGAACATCATCGGATTCGTTTAGTGAATCCTCCTACTCTTCCCATGAGCAAGGAGCCACCAGTCCCATTACAGTCCTCCTCAGAGCAAGATAATTCTATTCTGATCTATAGTTATTGAATATAAATTTCAATTACATAATAAGTGAAATCTGCTGTAAGAGTAATTGATTTATTAAAAGTTAAAGGCTAAAGAAGGTACTGCACAAGAACTGTTTTTCAGAGTGGGCTTTTTTTTTTCCCCCCCACTAGTAAAGAAGTTCACCCAAGCTGAGGGAGAAGAAGGAACATTTCTCCCACTGGTTTTGGAAGAATGTTCACCTGAGTGTCAAGTTTAAAGAAGGGGATCTTTTGATCCTGTTTGTCTGCCATTATAAGCGCCACACGTGAAAACTGTGATTAAAGATATGGGGACATTAACCCTGCTCCTCTAGCAGCTCATTACTGCATGCATCTGCATTAAGCATTACTGAAGATGTTCCAGACACCTAATAATATAGGGAGGAAAAAAAACAAGCCCCAAGAAGCAGTTACCCTATTAGCAGGCAGCCTGGAAAGGCCACTGTTTCGTTAAGCAGCAAGGAAGCAGTTAAAGCACGCAGTAGTTGATTCCAGAGGTATTTCATTCAAAGACATTAAAATAAATCTGATTACAAAGGTAGTAATGGCATTTTGTTCTTGTTAAGTCCAATTGGTAGACAGAACAGCAATTCCATGGTTGCTGCCATGATTATTTCCAAATATTACTATATGCCTACACAATTTCCATAATTACTATGATATTTTTAAGGAAAAATTTCAAAACAGGGCAAGATTTCAAAGAGCACTTAAGCAATTCAGAAACCTCCAATTAACATTCAGTATGGACTTCAGCGTGCTGTATTAGCAATGAGAAATTCTTATCAGCCTCCATTAGTCTGAAGTCACTTTTGACAACAGCCACAGCTTACACTACTTCTGAAAGTTTTATCAAATTCTCTTTCCTGTAAACTAAGCCTTTGCAAATTAGGACCATTTTTACACAGTACACAAAGGCAGTACCACTGATTTCAGGTAAGACTCTCTAAGTGCTTGAAGTCTATCCTTATCCAGCTAAGGCCTAAATAACTCCTTTCAAAAAAATAATTCGATGGACACATTTAGCTTCATTAAAGAGCTCTGGAAAAATGTTGTTGAAAGTGTTCCCTCCAGAACCCATTCAAAAGATGCAGATAATCAGATCAATACTTTTATTACATGTCCCAAAAGTCAGAACTTAAAACTCACAATTACATGTCAGAAGAGGATTGAGGAGGGGGAAAGTCCACTCAACTTAAAAAGACTTCAGTTTTGAAGAAAGAAAATGAAAGGGCTGGAAAAGCCTTCTCCTGAAAATTAAGAAGGTGTGAAATTCACATACAGAGGCATCAATACATTTACACTCAAATTATGTTTTTTAAACTATTTTCCAAGAGGCAATCTGCTTAAATCAGAAAGATGGTTGCATTGCTGCGGAGGCTTGCCTTTGAAGCCAAAACATATCTACGTTAAAGAGAAGCCACTGAGGCATTGCACAAATCATGGAGAATCTCAGTTTCCATAATCTAGAGAGCAGTGAATCAGATGAGTAAAGGACCAGGCTAACCCTGCATTGAGGCCTAGCTGACAGGTACATAAATGGAAATACAAAGGAACAGTTTCTCCTGTTTTACATGATTTTCAGGGACTAAAGACAAACTATTTACTGAATGCTATTCCTTGGGCCTGCCTTCCAATTCCGACAATGCCCTGAACAGAAATCCATCATGACACGAGCTACAACACAATAGGATGAAAGTTTAACAAGGATTTTTCCATTCCACGGAGAAAAAAAAGAAAGGAAAAAAAAGAAATTTCAAGGAGGGTTAAAAAACCAAACCAACAAACACTCAAACGAATTATTACTCAGTTTAGGTTTTTTTCCCCACAAAGACATTGGAATTCAGGCTCTGGCTAAAACAGATAAGAGGACTAGCAAAACTGTGAGCAGTCACCCTGACAGAAGAACATTCAACATCATTGGCATGAGCCAAGTCCTGGTGCCCAGTATAAGCCAAACTAGCCTATGGGGGCTAGAGCAGGAAAAAGCAGAGAAGAAGTGGACATAGTTACTTTAATTAAAAAATTATTATTAATCATCATCATCACCACCACCACATATCACCTACAAGGAAGTGACCTCACACATAAGCACATTGAGCCAAAGAACATCTGCTATGTCAGAGACACACAATGTAAAAACAAAACAAACCTCTCAAAACCCACACATATACAGGTGGGTCAGAAAATCTACATATCCAGTTTTGTGGCATTGCATCCAACCATCAAGTAGCTCCCTCTCCACCCTCTGGGAGTTAAAGACATGAACATCGTAAGACACCAGGCTTCAAGAAAATAAAAACCCAGCGGAGAACACACTCTACTCACTGCTGTGCCCTCAGTCACACACACACACAATGGTTCTGCTGTCTCTAAAACTTCTGCCTGCTTTCATGGAGAGATGAGAACAGGAATTAGCCCTGTATCTTCAGCAGCCATAAAAAGCACAAAAATAGTCTCTCTTCTTCAGGCAGTGTAAAAAGGAAAAAGATTTGAGCTTCTGATGAAACGCACATTGCTAATGCTTTTCTCTGCAAACTGCTCCAGTCACTGAAGTACATAAAACATTTGGAGTGACTAGATTGCTGCTCCTATTCAATCCAGTGGCAAAAGACTGTGACTGATACAAATGCAGAGGAAATTCTTGAGAAAAAGAAGAAAGTCTAGGAAGATGATGTAGGAAGGTCTGATCTGCCATTACAGTGTCAGCCAAGAGTGGCCACAGGAGACCTTTGTATTTTAATTTATGCTCTCTCAGTCAGGCTGAGGAACAGCAGCTGCTGCAATAAGAGTGGAAAATGCATGGCTGTCAGCAGAGCGGACAGGAGGGCAGTCCTTATGCCTGCTACCCTGCGGAGAGAAGAAGGATAGCAGGAAAAGATGTCCCCAGTAGGGATCCCCTCACTGCAAAAACAGATTCTGCCTGGCAAGAGCAAAAGCTGTCCTCTTCAATGCACCCCAGCAGTATTGCTATGGAGCAGAAGGGGAAAAACAGAACATAGAAAAAAAAAATATATATATATACACATAAACATACCTGTATATATATATAAAATAAACATCCTAACGTACAGTGCTTATACGGCATTTTATTAATGCTAGTAAGAACCACATTTTCTAGCAGTTACACCTTTGGGATTATACCTAGCCTAAAGCATTAAATCTGGTTTGCAGGATGGGTTTGTTTCTGATTCAGTAGAACCTAACATATCAAAGATGGGGCACAATGCAGAACACAGTTATACAGCAAGCACCAAGGAGGGGGCAGAGAGGGAAGAACTCTGCCACTGCCAAGAAAACATGAATTAATCCAATTACTTCACATATATATAAACAAAACAAAAATAAAACCCAAGAAAAACCCCACGAAACCACACACAAAACTTAAGAAAACCAAAACTATCAACCAGAGTAACACATCTTTAAATGCTAAGCCTTGAAGTGTTTTGTTCCATTGTCCGAGTTTTCATTGAAGTACTTCTAAAATAGATGCCCATGCAGCAAATAAAACAGATTTCAGGATGAACAGCTACCAAACTGTTTTCTCAGGACCCCCCTTCCTTCTTTTTTTTTTTTTAGATTTCCTATAGCAACAGGAATTTAGACTACAAAGTTGTTTACCTGGAAATCCAGTTCCCAATAGGATCAGATCACGAACCTGGGCCCTGGGAACAAGGACTTACAAAGGCATTCAGAAGCAATCATTTATTATTTCTTAGTAGAACAAAAGGTCATAGAACTCTGTATACTCTTCCCCCTCCCGCTCCCCCGCCCCAAACCTAGTAAACTAACTTCAATCTGAAGTCAGTCTCTGCATAGTCAGCTACCTTTTTAAAGGATCTGGTATTTTTTGGCCAGAACCATACCATTAGGTTATGTTGCTATCTTGCCTATCTCTCATATTCTCTTTGTCAGACAGTAAATAGTAGTTACCCATGCCATTCATGTTCTTCCTCCCTTCCCACGACTATTATACAACTAAACAAGAAAAGTCTCACATTTTATTTATCAGATGTCAAACGCTGTGATATAACTTTAGATGACATCTATAAATTTGTCTTTATTAAAGAATTTGCTTGGGCTACAATACAATCCTATGAACTTGGGATGTCACATTATACAGCACCAATGACTCCACTGTACTGTCTGGACACTGATTTACCTTATGCAACCCATCAAGATCGTAGTCTTAGCACAACAACCTGAGAACACCCTTCAGATTCACCTGCCCATCACAGAACTCTCATCCCTCATATACTATTTTATTACTGAATAAGGATCTACCATAACCAATGGCAGAATGAAATAAGAATTTTGGGACTACAGGCTTGCTTGTTTCTGCCTTTTGGGAGGCAAGGGGAAGAGAGGACGAAAAAGGACAGAACTGCGGGCAATTGCAATCCTACATAAAAACTACAAACTACATACCTTGCTGCTAAACATGGCCTGGGCTGAAAATGGTTAACTCACTACAATTGGAGGAGTTGTGTAAAGATCCAACTAGGTCACCATTTGGAAACTTACATTTCCTCTTCCCAGCAGCAAGCTTTTTCATCTGTGACATCCAGCTGTAGTTGCCTTGGACTGGTACGCTTACTTGACTTTACACACCTCCAACATTGTAATTCAACCATCTGAACTACTGAAAAGGAAGGTGTCCAAAATTTGTTTCTTAGTGGTACTGTGTGGAAAAGTCAGGGGCAGGGTATGGTGGCGAGCACAGAAAAGGTGTTTCGGACCACATTCTTGAGATGCAGGATTTTCATTGTGGTTTCACAGAAGCTAAGCAGACAAATGTTAAAGTTAATTGACTCCAAGCTACAGAATGCTTTATTACATGCCTGTTGGAACTCCACCTCTCCCAAAAGTAAGCCAAAACTAATAGCGAAAAGGTACAACCAACAACTGGATGTTACGTACTTCAGAAAGTTAGAGATTCAAGGACCAACCAGACAAATTCGCAAAGAAAAATCCATCTAGGTATACTAAGTACAAAGATCCTAATTCTGGCTCTGAAAGGCTGAGGATTCAGAGCATATTCCCTAAGAATTATCACTATCTACCTGCCTTGTTCTTACGCTTTTCACCAGCTGTCTACCATTGGCCTCTGTTCTAAGGAAACTTACCTCAAATGGACCTTTTGTCTGGTCCAGTATGATCAGTGCTATGTTCTCTTTGTTGCCTTTCTAAAAAGGTTCTTTGAGGACTGCCTTAACAGTGCTGCCTTATTTTAGTTCCTTTCTATACCAGGAAATGCTTCAACCCAAATGTAGTGCTAGATGTCAGGGAGAGAATAAGGGGAGCTCGACTACAACACCTTACAGCACATCACTCATAAAAGCTTCAAAACAACTTTCTGTCCAACCCTGTGCAGAATTTCATTCTTGCATTGTATCCAAATCCAAGAACGTTCCCTTTTATTTTAAATGCAAAATGCCCCTTATTAAAGGAAAACAATTATTTGTTAGCATAACTATATCTGAATTTAAATGAATGCTTTAGTTTTTCTATATATTTTTATTAAAGCAATATAATTTCTTGAAAACTTCAGTCACCTTTAATAAAGCTTATAGAATTACTGCCAATACTCATTTTGAAACTTAGAATATTACTTCTTTTGCTCCCAGTTTCTTTACCAATGATTATAGTTTGTTACGAACATTTCACAAACAACAATCTCATAACCTCACCCTATTCTCATTCTGAACACTTGAGAACTCATTCTGAAATTTCATAACAGTTCATGGACACCATAAAGTCCAAACTGCTGGCATTATCTCAGGTTAAGCAAGAAAGAAGAATTTTCATTAGGCACTTGCACATTCACACCAAAGCTCAAGGGAGAAAGAAAAGAGCATACCTTTACCACCCTTCAGTAAAGTACAGTAGAAATATCTTTTCAGGCAAACTCATACCAGACATCTTTATCTGTACTAATGGTTTAGTTTCCAAAACTTTTGCAGTAACTGTAGCTCTGCAGATTTCAACATACCTTTCACTACTTAGGCTTTCCTAACTCACTCTGGGGTTGATCAAATGTACTAGACCTTGAAAACAATATGGAAAATGACAGTACATCCATAGATTTAAGAGCTAATTAAGATTAAATATTTGCAAAGGACAATGTTCAGTCTGCAGCGGGTTTTTTTCAGATTTTGCCTGTCAATAGAAATGCCTAATTATGCCAAATATTAGTTGCAGGATTGGTGTTTGGCATGGACAGCACTCAAAAAACCCTACACGGCTTTAACTCAAGGCAGTTAAACCAGTTAGGTGTTTCAGTAGAAAAATGGTCTACTGAGTTCGCCCGGTCACATCTTCTCCCGATTACAGTTGTTTTCCTCCCATGTTACTCTTCAACAGCCCTTCAGCTGGTTTATGAAGTTACATCTTATGCTGCACACTGGCACACAAACTGTTTTAAGTTGATTTTGCTGGCAAAGATACCATCTTGAGATGCCCTCTTAGACAAAACCATTAAACCTTCAAAGTACCTTTGAACTGCATGGGACTCCAGATAGAAATTAAAGAATATTCAAAAAGATGACTTTTTATCACATCTTTCACATACAGAACACAGCCCGTTAACGTATTTTTTTAGACGTGTTCTAGGTATTTAAAAGTTGTCAGCACATACAAAGTTAACAGAAATCGAGACTACACAATCTTCAAAGAAACATTTTTTTCAATTCCTTACCGTTAAAACTTATCTTTAATAGAGTTGTAGGTGCATTGATACATTGTTTCTTCACACGCTATAGAAAAAGAGCAGAATTCTTTCCCTTAGGGAACTCCCCTGCACTGAATCTAGTCAAAGGCGAGGCTCAGCACGTCTCCTTTAAAACCTTGGAGCGATTTTTGGCTCTGTAGGTTAATGTTTCATTTGAAGATACACGACAATCTAGCAGATTAAGGATTCAGTGCAATAGTTCAAAGAAGTTCTTCATCTCCCTTGGTGGTATGATGAGTCCAAAAGCAAGGAATGTTAATCTTGCCCCCTTTTTTTTATGCCATCAATAAGAATCAGTCTTACATTTCTTTAAAGCCTTCCTTAAAGGCAAAAGGAAAGGTGGTTTTTGCTGTTTACTTTTAATAGTACTGAAACCACTGGTACTAGCACAAACTATAACTATCTACTCATAGTGCGTTANTCAATTCCTTACCATTAAAACTTATCTTTAATAGGGTTGTAGGTGCATTGATACATTGTTTCTTCACACGCTATAGAAAAAGAGCAGAATTCTTTCCCTTAGGGAACTCCCCTGCACTGAATCTAGTCAAAGGCGAGGCTCAGCACGTCTCCTTTAAAACCTTGGAGCGATTTTTGGCTCTGTAGGTTAATGTTTCATTTGAAGATACACGACAATCTAGCAGATTAAGGATTCAGTGCAATAGTTCAAAGAAGTTCTTCATCTCCCTTGGTGGTATGATGAGTCCAAAAGCAAGGAATGTTAATCTTGCCCCCTTTTTTTTATGCCATCAATAAGAATCAGTCTTACATTTCTTTAAAGCCTTCCTTAAAGGCAAAAGGAAAGGTGGTTTTTGCTGTTTACTTTTAATAGTACTGAAACCACTGGTACTAGCACAAACTATAACTATCTACTCATAGTGCGTTACCACAAACTGCTGGAACAATCTAACGGTAGAAAATAAATGCAATATTCATCAAGTTCTGCATTTAGACAGACTGCTTGTACCTTTTCTCTATCAATCACCAAAGCATAAATAAAACTAGTCCAAGATGTTCAGTTTCCATTCAACTATAAACTGATTTTCAGGCTTGATTTATATGCACAGCTTCTTTCATGCTTTGTTTAAAGAAATTCTTTTATCTGCCACACTAGCTTACTCGAGAAGACACCATTAGCAGTAATGGAACATATTTCATGCAGAAGCCATTATCTTTGGACTAAGATGTTGTTAAAGTTCAGAAGCCATTAATAAAATGTGGTGATTTCTTATGTGGCTAATGGTAGACCACATAAGTAGTGGTACTTAACAGATCAGCATTAGTATCTCCATCAGACACAGATTTATCATTAAGTTCCTGCTATTACATACACATCTGGCAAAAGCAGGACTCAGTACTCAATACAGTACTATGCATTGCTAGTTGTAAAAAAAAACAGTGGCGAGTAGCTTGCTGCCCAGACCAGTGGCAAGCCTGCAGAAACCATTGTTCAGTGATATTTCAGCACATGTAAAGCTATTTCATACGAGCACACCACTACTCTACAACTCAAGAGAACGGTCACAGTTGTCTGTGTGCTTCAACGGCTAAGTTCTGTCAATGCTACAAGTATTAGTCACATATAGCTCCTATTATTGAGGGGAAGTTTTCATTTAAAAGATCAAAATGGTCAGACAGGATGCTTCCTCCGAGCCACAAACTATCAGAAACACTGCCTGATAGGCTCCACTGTTCTCTGCCAGAGTTCTTTGGTTAGACTAGTGTATCACCCTTTTCATCAGCTCTTAGCTACTTAGGCAACTGAAGTAATTGCTCCAGCTCTTTTGAAAGTCTTTTCAGTGTTTTGTTTGGGCGACCCCTTTGGGCTTTCCCTGCATCCTTTTCTGGGGAAAAAAAAATAAAAAAAGACTTTGCTTGAAAACCAATTATGCAGCTGCCACCAAGTGATTCCCATTGAAGTCAACGGGAGCTGCTCTTATGCAGAGACCTGTAACAAGGGCCCAAGCATTTACAGTGCTGAAAGCCTTTGTGCTCTATGCCCTAAGTGGATGAAGACAAGCTATGCAGGGGGCTCATTCAAAATTAATGCTACATCAGGAAGTGGATAAGGGAGAGGAGAAGGCCTTAATAATTGATCCACAGTTTGTTTTCTGTGAATTCTGAAACATCTTTATGTACATGTTTGTTTTGGTTTGCCTTTTTGTATTTGGTTTCTTTTCAAGCTAGAGAGTTTTTAAACTATAGTAAAGTCCTATTAACAAAACAGAGTGAAACAACAACAGGAGAGCTCCCAAAGTGGCACTTTGATAACAATAACTACAGAAAAATATCTACCCAGAAGGCAACACGGAGATGGAACAGAGAACAAGGCAAGTTTTATTCAGACAAAAACTACCTTCTCGCTTCTAGAAGATTACATTCTCGAAGTTATATACCTTCTGCTTTATGAACAAGTGGTGTATTCCCCTTCTGCTCTTTCTGTGAGAAGTTACAGGTTTCTCTTCTCACCACCATTTATGCAGAAGGCCAATCCCATCCCACTATGCAGACAAAGTCTATCGCTCCAACTTACAAAGTCCTTCAAACTCCTCAGGCTAGGAGTCTAATTCTGCTCACGTGAACAATTTTCACAGCACAGCTACACCAAAATTGTTCTACCTTGCTCTATAAATATCACCTGCAGTCCTTTTAAGGATGTGGTACAGTGGCAGATTGGAACAGGGTAGTCTTTTAGAATAAACTAAGATTTTACCCTAGTACACTAACAAGATTTAAACAAATAGCAGTATTCACTGAAGTTCTGATAGGTCTCCAAAGACACAAAAAACAAGTGCCACCAACTCTCAACTTCAAATACTTAGGACTTTGCAGTATGTTTCTAACTACCACAGCCGCAGCAACAACCACTAGCCTCTTTAAATTTCAGTCCTGCACTCCAGCCTCAAGTGACATCACTGAGACCCTGCAATTCAAGTGCAACAAGCCTTCCATGTGGTTCAAACAGGACACAGCACATCCTTCAAATATATGCTGACCATGTCAGTCTCTACCACAGCCCCACCCATTCTACCTCACCTGATTCTACATGGCTCAGTCCTGCAGCGATTGTTTATGAGGTTAAAATGTGAAATTCTTTACATCAGAGCCAGAGTTGTGTGTAGTTTTGATATTCACCAGTTTGACACATCAACTAAAGGATTATCTCTGCAAGTGTTATTTGGGAGGTCTTGCTGTTTCAAAAGGATACGTTTGTGTGTTACACTGAAAAAAGGCACATGTTTGTAGAAAAAAAAGTGTTTGTTGAGTAGGAACAACTGCCTTATAAAATAGTACAAAAAAAAACAGTGCTTTTTTTTTTTCACTTCTCCTTCCCACTCTCCCATGGACTGGTGGCTGGACTCCAGTAACAGAGCCAGCAAACTGTCCCTGTAGAAAGCCCTCTTAGAGCATGGCAGTGACTCCTGTGGGCTAAGAGCACAGAGCCCAGCTGAGCTTTCAATTCCAGGTGACAGGAGTAAGAACAGACAAACAGCGAGACACAAAAAGGGCTACTTTGGAGAACGGAACAGAGAGAACAGCCTCTGCAAGCTAGAATAGACCACAAATTGAAAGGGGGGCAAAACCAACAAGAATCAGGTATTTACAAGAGGCATGGTAATTTATCCAGGCAGTAATCAGCTGCTGTTGGCAAGAAAACAGCAACAGTAGAGTTGAGTATATAATCACTGGCATTTATTAGGCATGACATTTAAAATAAGATATGAAATACTGGATGACAGTGAGTGCACCGGAAACGCCACCCATGCACAAAGTTCTGGGAAAGGGAAAGTTGACGGCAAAAGCTACTGTTGCCCACAGCTGTCCTTTTGCCTCTGTCAGAGGTTAGCACCACTGCAGAACTAGTCATGAATCTATGGGGCATAGGAGAGTACCTCCAACAGAAGACAAAAACAGCCAAATGGGAGCCACAACTCCTTCACCTGCTACAGTGGAAAGAACCCTTCGGTATCAGTCTCATCAAGATTGGCACTGGTTTTCTTTAATATGCAAAGCTACTAACTGCATCTGTTCAGGACCCACCTCCTCTCCCACAGGTATGACAATGGTTCAGGAAAAACGAAGCAGAGCAGAGGCCAGCAAGGATGTAAACCATGTAAAAATGTAATTGGCTTTTGTTCCCAAGTCAAACACACTAGTTACTCACATGGAAAAGATCCTGCAGGATAAAACATTGATTCAGACACCACCACAAACCTTTAGACTACCCAAGCAGTGGTTTTGCCTACTTTCAAAATAACAGGACATCCTGTAAGTGGAAGGAAACTGCTTATACGTAAAAGAAAGCAACATTTTTAAACCACACTCAGCCCCACGTAACTGACATGGGAACACTACTGGTGACCATGCCAGAGGTCCCAGCAGCAGCAGAACAGCAGAATACAGCCAGAAGAAGATCAGTGCAAAAAGTTCTTCTTTGCACTGTAACAGCAGTTAGATGGGTTTCCAGTCCCTTGAAGTCCTGCTTTTAGGCACTTAAAGTCAATGAACTTCTGCTCTAGCAAATCAGGAATTTTTTTTTTAAATACAACATTATTCTATGTACATAGATACATATATATATATGTATGCATATATATATAAAATACATAAATGTATTTCCAACATCAAATGCATACTAATATTTTGTTTGCAACAAAGCCATCAAAAAGGATACTGCTTGGGAATGGATAATCATGACAAACTCTCTTCAGTCAGATCATTCGCCATCCCTTCCAGTAGGCTACCCCAATGAAGTACCTTGTTACAGGGAATAGCATGGTGTTTGGAATAACATTTATGGGAAGGAAAAGAAACCAGAGAGGTAGATGATAGAGCTATCCACTTAAGTTCAAATTAAGTTCACATTACAATAAACTTGGTAGACCATCACTGCTGTTTCTTTCTCCAACATCATTGAGCAATTAGGAGAAAACAGATAACAACTATAAATCTTACTAAAATAGAGAAGATCAAAGTGCACTGGAAGAGCACCCCAAGTAGCATATATGTCTACACAATAGCCCTCACTGGACTGAACTAATTATTAACATAGCATCATGTCTGATGCCTCCATGTACTCCACAGTCCAAACCCAATTTAGCTAGAGTTGAAACAGGCTGTGCTTGTACAATCACCTTAAGTTGATCTGTATAGGGAAAGGAGGAGACGGTCCTACCATCTTCCCACACTGCATTCTTGCAGCCAAACAGCAAGTCAATAGAAATTGACCCAGATGAGAGAGTTCTCAGTCAGATACGGTAACTGGCTGCTACCAGTCACCGAAGTTGTACTAACGCATTTGGTTCTGCAGCCTTGTGCCAGCCTCAGCCATTTGCAGCCCCCTGCTCTCCTTTTGACGTTAGAATTTGCAAGGCAGCACACCAAAACCGCTCATGAAACCACTGCCATAACCAAGGCAGAAAGTGGCCCTGCTACGGAAACAGGTCCTTCCAGTCATTCGGAGAGAGGAAAAAACACTTCAGTTGAAAAAACAGTATTAGGAAAGCAGCAAGACTTCACATCCCCCTGGATGGCCACAGAAAGAGAAAGAAACAAGAAGATGTTTGTGACATCAAGCAATACTGATTAAAAACTAGATCTTAGTTATTTATTAACTGCAATCATACATGGGTTTATATCATACATATGGGTTTATATACATACTTTTATAACCTTCACATAAGTCATATGGCTGAGTTTTCATAGAGAAATTAGTTAAATAACTCCTTGGAAAACATGGCTTCTGATTTTAAAGAAGTTTCCACTTCTCTTTCGATTATTTTAATTATGTATTTAATTATTGTTGGACTGCTGGAATTCACACTTACACCTTTAGACATATACCCACATAAAGTGTCAGTCAGGAAAAACTCTACAAAATGCTATCTTTTACCCACATGGAAAAGAGAACTCCTCTGTTTTTATATTTCAGTGTCAAAAAATAAAAATCCGAAACCCTTGCTTTGTGCGTAGTAGATGTAGAACATAGTAGAACACCCCAGTACATTCCCAGCTGAGAGTGGCCCAGGATACTTGCAAACTCTCTTCCTCATTAGCTGGTAGGACCCGATGTTTTGAATTGTCACCTTTTCCAAATTCTGTTCTCCAGCCTGAAACACTCTAATCACATGGCACTGCAAAGACAAACTTAAGAGAGAGTTCTTCCACAAGGTAACACGGTTAATTGAAACATGGCATGAAGCAATAAAACCTTTGCCATACATTATCTGTGAACTTTCTTCCTCAGTGTCTCTGCATTTATATATAAACCACTTACAGCACAGACAGGGAACTCCCTTCGAGCTCCTTTTAATCGCAGCTGGCTGGCAAACAGAATGCAGCAGAAGAGATGCAATTCAGTGAGAGGGAAACACAGAGACCCTAGCCTGAGAAAGGTAAACACACACTCTGCACGTGGCTACGAAAGCAAAGGTGTCCAACAGGGAGAACCTGTGATGCAGGCTCTGACAAAATGACAGATACCAGGTGGATTTGTTAAGGGTGACACCCCACAGACGGCATTGCTGCATCTTTGCTTGGGGCACCAGAGCTCAGTTGAGAGCCTGCCCTCTTGACACAGAGAAAGAAAGTCCTGACATAAAACAATGCTTCACATCATGGAAGATTTGCCCCAAAATCAAAATAAATTAAGATGGATTCTCATAAATGTAAGCGACTAACACCAGGAAGCACCCAGTAGGCTGAATTACTGCAAGCATCCTTGCAGCGTCATTTATATCATGTTCATTACCCTATAATAATAGCTTGCTGGAGCTATGACAGTAGACATACTCAGGTTTTAACTTATTAACACTATATTCAGGAAAACAAAACAGAAGCCTCTATGAACCCAAAATATTCAATATATCTAAAGGCATCTAGTCTCCATTTAATTCTTTCTTTGAATATAATACTACAAAGAAGAACCAAACACTTTTCGAAATCATTTTACTTGCCCATTGAGGAGAAAGAGAACATGTTTAGGCAATGGTTCCTACAATTCTTTGATTTTTCCATAAGAAGTTTTGCTGCTGATAACCAGATGGCAACAGGCATGGAATAAGTATACAAACTGTTTTCATAATATGTATTTTCCTTGTTGCAAAAAGAAAAAAAAATTTGCTTGAAATGATTTTCAATATTATTCGATGCAATGGAGCCTTCACTAGGAGCAGAGGGATTTTCAAGGCCTGGAAGACGCATATTGATTTTTCTCAGTTCTGCGGGAAATTGACAGTTCATTCATAAGATACTCTGTGTGTGCTGAAATACTTATTCTAAATGCTGTCCAGAGGAAAGTGACTGGAAAGTTGAAACAGTAGCTGAAGAATCTGATGCGTATTAAAATAAATAAATACCACTACTGTCATTTGCCTTATTTATTTCATACAGCTAAAAGAGTAGGATCTGACTGTTTTTAGCATCTTTGCAAGTCAGGCCATCTGGAGGTTATATGAGATCACACTGAGTCAGAGTTTGATACCAAATCAAGCACCTCTGACTGCAAGCTTCAGTGTGTTAGTGACATTTTTGAATGCCAGTGCAAGGAGAAGGCTGGATTGCTCTAGATCTTTGTGTACATTACAGAAGCAGCTACACAGAGCACTGTACCAACACTGACATCCACCCACACCAACCCTTATACCTCTACAAAGTCCTGCTGAAATCAGTGGAAATATATATCCACTGTGATTCATGAGGGAAGATATTTTTTGGCAGTAACAGCAGCATAATCACAAAAAGTGGGATGCTTTCCAAACCTGCACAATAGTGCAATGGAAAATAAACAAGTTAGGCCTCTAAACAGTAAAGAATAATGTAAGTTTTCCTGGATTTTGCACTGTAAAACTGTAGTGAAATGCAATTCAGTACGTTGGTAAAAATAGATCAGCTTTTTTTGGTTTAATTCCTTCTTTATTGCATGTCAACAATATTTGCTAATTTTTAATGGGAAAAAAAATGGAAACTAGTACAACGCCACTATGAAATGTTAGCTAATGAAAAAGTCAGATATACAGAAGAGTTTAAAAAATTACCATACTGGAAGGCACTTTAATGGTTAGCTGACAGTGACTTGTGGGTCATCACTAACAGAGCCGGGTTACTTCATGAGCTGTTCAGCTCCTTGCTCCTGCCTACATCAATAAAACAATTACAGTCCTGTTGACAGGCTACTGGCCATGCATTTGAGAAACGTGCTGCATAAGTTGTGCAATGCAAACTATGAAGGCTGATTATATCCTACCACACTATATTTTAAGATTGGAATTCCCTGACTTGCAGGATTAGGTCAGGAGATTTCTTTGGGTCAAAAATACTCTCTCACCTCCAGTTTTAATTGGAAGCAAAACATTATANTATTTTAAGATTGGAATCCCCTGACTTGCAGGATTAGGTCAGGAGATTTCTTTGGGTCAAAAATACTCTCTCACCTCCAGTTTTAATTGGAAGCAAAACATTATATTCTATATGTTTGTAGCAAATCTTCACAGGTTACTGCCCTTCGTTACTGGAGTATAAAGTGCTGAAGTACCTAGACTGAACATTTAACAGTGCATCAGCTTTTTGCTCCAAATGTATAACTTGTAGCAGCCCTGGCACCAAAACCAGTTTATAATGCATTTTCAACAAGAAGTCTATTTGTAGGAATAGGGCTCAAAAGAAAAGGAAGCGTTGTTTCACTGACTTGTGAGACTCTTTTCAGTGGTGCCCAGTGACAGGACAAGGGGCAACAGGCACAAACTGAAGCACAGGCAGTTCCACCTGAACGTGAGGAGGAACTTCTTTACTGTGATGGTGACAGAGCACTGGAACAGGCTGACCAGAAAGGCTGTGGAGTCTCCTTCTCTGGAGATATTCAGACCTCCCTGGACGCGTTCCTGTGCACCCTGCTCTCGGGGCACCTGCTCTAGCAGGGGGCTTAGACTGGATGGTCTCCAGAGGGCCCTTCCAGCCCCTACCATCCTGTGACTATGTGACTGTAAGCCCACATTTCTTATCCACTACTAATCATTAACTATTGCATCTTATAGAGTTTAAGGAATAAATGAATTTCCTAAGAAGCACTTCAGGATTATTGTAATCTGTGAAACTAGGTCTTAGAGATTGTTCTTTAAGAACAGAGTACTTCATACTTTCAAATTCCTGTCCACTGGAGAGGACAGAGAAGTTTCTTACATTTTTCTTCTTTCTACTCCATGCACACACACACAAAAAAACCACCCCAAAACCAAGAACACACAAACCAAACAACCTTCTCCCACACATTTTCCATTTCAAAATTATCCTACATCTATTGCACCACCTGATGCAAGTCATTTTTTTTCAAAAATATGTTTTCTGGGTTCTCATTTGGAAAAAAAGCCTTTCTTCCCCAGTATAGCTCATGCTTACTTTCCCTGTGTGCCTATTACATCATACACTGTAGCTGAATATGTACATACATAATAAATACATCAAAGAATTTATCATGAAAAACCATCTTACTGAATAAGGTAGCACATCTACATTCAAATTCAATGTTACAGAACATGGATCTGTTGTCTTTATTAAGTCAATATTATCAACATGCAACAAGGGAGATGGGACTAGTACCACTGACAATTTGTTTTCATACACACAAATGTTCATAAATTGGTTCACTTGCATAAGTATTCTGTTGGGGCTGCCTGTACTCTGCGTGCCATTCACATGCATCAGCTTTTCTCCAATTGGGACACTAAAGATTCGAAATTAACTCTTCATACTTTGAGATAGATGTGCCACCAGGTAAAACTTACTATTACAATCCAATCAAGGTGGGACACCAGTAAATACATTTACCAAATTCATCTTTAACACAGAAGAAAAGTACATAATCTGCATTTGATAGTTTCCATGGTATTCTCTTGAAATATGCGGACATCAAACATGAGAAGTCACACGATTAATCAATTGTTCTAGTTCTTGTGCCCTTATGTTTCTTCAGTCTGGAAAGATCAAATAGCTTAAAAGAATAACGTATTTACAAACACCTAGTTTTGGCAAAATGAATACTTAGGAGAAAGGAAATGGCTCCATTCATGTTCCTCATCTATTTCTTTTTGTATGAGCAGTGATACAGCCTGTCACAAAGTTACAAGGGAAGGCAGGGAAAGGAAAATTTTTATTCCAAGAATGACCTCTACAAATCTGAAGCAAGTCCCCTGGAGCCAGCCAAGTTACTATATTTTTATAGCCATTTACAAGACTGGGGCTACATCTGCTGAAAGAGACACTGAGGAATTCAGGAATCCCAAACTCACAACAATGCATCTATTTCATACATCACTGCCTTGCACTGTTACAAAGCAGTTGTGTATTTTCCCAAGAAAAGTTCTGTTCTTGCCATAGTACCGTTTCTGGCAAGGCCACTTGTGAAATGCTCTCTAAGTTATCTGTGCTACCAAGAAAATATCATAATAGTAA
>VZSC01019472.1:7389-20301 GCA_013398225.1 Steatornis caripensis
CCCGCCCCAGGCTTTGGGGACCCCTCGGCTGTCACTGAGCGGTGACTGTGAACGCGCGTGTGTCCCCAGGGTCCCTCGAGGCTGCCAAGGGGAGCGACGGCTGGGGGGACGCCGGGGTGCAGCCTGCGCTGCTCGTCCCCCCGGAGTCTCCCCTGCAGGTGCTGCACCCCTGCCTGCACCCACCGCCGCACAGCAGTGCCGCCGGGCCCCCGCCCGCAGGAGTAGCTGCTCCCGGGAGTAAGTCTCGCTTGGGTTACTTGTGGGCTTGCACCTTTGCCAGGTCGCGGGAGCTGAGCGCAGGTTCGGACGGGAGCTGAGATTCAGCCGCTGGGCTCCTTGCACCGGACAGGGCTTGGCGGTCCTGAGCTGGCAGGGCTTTGCTGGGAGAGCGGGTCGTGCCGGGCCGGCAGCTGCCTGCCGTGGGGGTCCCTTTCCCGCTCCTCATCTCTGCCCGAGCATGCCAGCTCTGGGGTGGAATCGTGAGGCTGGTGGTGTCCGTGCCCGCGATGGGTACGGGAGTGTGGAGGTGGCAGAGCTGGGTGCGCTTAAACCTATATACGTGTGTATGCGTGTCCTCCGAAGGCACACGCTTCCCGTGTGCCTGGAGTGTCATTAAAAATGTATTAATAGCTAAGTGTAATTAAATACAAGAAGCTGCAGGAAAATGCATATGAAAGGGCAGATGGCAATAGGCAGGAAGCTGGGAGTTCGAGTTCCTCCGAGCGCATAGTTGTAGGGGCAGGAAATGTCTCGGGCTCTGTGCAGCACCAAGCGCAGACCTCGGTGGCGATGGTTGTTTGAGGACTCCAGCTCTCTGGTATCCAGGCTCTCTCCAGGCATCGGAGGGGGTCAGTGTTCAACAGCAGCTTGTGCGTGCGTGTGTTTTTAATTAAAAAGAAAAAAAAAAAAGGGCAAAAAAAGCAAAGAAACCTTAGGAGTTGGGTTGCGTTTCCCTTAGCTGCTATTGCAAGAACTGTTCAGGAGGGGATTGGAGCGGTGCACTGGTCCTCAGCTGGTTCCTATTAGCGTTCCTGTTCGCTTTCCTCCGCGCGCTGGAGCGGAGCCCGGTTCACACCACCTCGTTGCACGGTGTCAGTGCACAGCTGCTTGCAGGGGCTGTACCAGGCTGTTCCGGTGACACGGAAAAATATCCCAGCGCTTGGGGCAGGGTATGGAAGATGCGGAGGAAGGGTCTGGGCGCTCTGTCTTCCCCGCCTGCCCTCTGCTTGCTGGGGTCTTCGGCCCCCTGTGCTCCAGGATGTGCCCGCTTTCCAAGGCTCCTGCTCCTCATCCTTTAAGCTCTGTCCCTGGGCACAAGCATCTCCGTACCGAGAAGGCACAGGCAGTGTCGGTGAGTCAGCCAGCCGTGCTATCAGGGAAGCATGCACTCCTTCATGCCTCATCCAGCGATAAGAAGAGCAGCAGCGATGTGGAGCCAGACCCCCGTGAGGACTCCCGTGCGGTTGGACTTTTCTAGCCCGACTTTGGTGGCAAGGTGCCCTGCTGCAGCCCGGCCCCGGGCTGTCGGCTGCCTCTTGGGCTGGGGAGCAGCGCTGGGGGTGCCTGCACGGGGAGGCAGCCGACGCGGCGGTGCTTTGGGGGTGCCGAGGGGTCTCACGGCAGGTGTGGCACCAGGGTGTCGGATGGCGCTGCTTTTTGCTTCAGCATCTTTGCACAGGGCTTGGGTCTTGCTTAGCATTTATTTGCTGCAAGGCTCCTGGTGTGGAGTCACGCTTGCTTCCCCCCGCTTCCCTGCTGTCAGAAGACCGCAGCAGGGAAGGATTTGGGCTTGTAGCAGCGCCGTGGCCCCACTGACAGCTGACTGCGCTTTGGATCAGCAAGGAATAGCACCGGGCGTCTGCCAAGCAGCCGCGCTCGTTCCTTGGGAGCTGGAGAAGCTGCCGCCTCCAAACTGGGAGAGACCCTGCTTGCATGTGTGCAGGTTGCTGACAAACCACGTGTGAGTCTCCAAAGTTAGTGGCCTGGAATTCGGGGGGGGGGATAAGGCTCAGTAATCCCATTAAACCCGCTGGAAAGGGCTGATCGGGCTGTTGAGCAGCAAAACAAAGCAGCGCGAGGACTTTGCAGGCGAGGCAGCGCTGAGCATCTTGACGTGGAGCCGTTCACCGGCGGCAGATGTGTGCGTGGCTGATGGAGAGTGCCGGCGCCTGGGCCGTGAAACCTTTCCCTTGCTGAATTTCTGGCCTCTGGGGCCTGGCCGGACAAGGAGAGGAGAGAGCGAGTGTGGCACCGTGGCGGAAACACAGATTATCTGCCCTGGGAAAAGCAGCTCGGTTGCTTGAGAAGCTTCAGCCGACCCCATGTGCAGCCAAGGGGCAGCAGCCCGATGGGATGTGGTGGCCGAGACACCGCTTGCTACGCTCACCCCGAATCCAACACCAGCCAGCTGTGCAACAAGGGGCGTTAGTGCCGTGCGACTCCGGGTGTCTCATTCCAGTGCTTTGAGTGTTTTGCTCGGGAGGCTGCATGGGGAACCCTATATATAGGCACCCTATATAGGAGCGTGAGTTGCTGAGTGGGATGTCTAAAATTAGCTGTCCCACCCCCGAGCACCGCTGCTGCTGCAGCACGTGCCCTCGCCCCCCTCCCGCTCTGCCAGCATCACACCTGCTCCGGCTCCCCGAACCCAAAGGGGATAAAGAAATCACTTTTGTGGGGAGCAGCGGCACCACGGCACGCTTGGCCTCGGTGCTGAGCATCCTGCCTGCGTGGGGGACGACGGGGCAGGGGTCTCTCATGGGGTAGTGGAGACCCAAACGCCTCGGTGCACCGGAGGCGACTGAAATCGCTGCGGGATGGGGAGAGGAGCCCGGCACGGGCGGCAGCGGTGGCAGCGGCCCCTGCATGTGCGCGGGCAGGTGGCCAAGCCGGGGCGACGGGAGAACAAAACTCTCTTTCCATCTGTGAGGAGCCATCAGAGCAATGACACGAGACGTCCCCAGCAGAGACGTCCCTGCCTGATGGGGCGGTGGTGTTTGCTCTGTGTTGCTTGCTGGGGTGTTTTGTTGGGTGGGGATTTTTGGTTTTGGGGTTGGTGGGTTTTTTTTCTCCTTTTGTGCCAAAAGATTCACGCTGATTTTCTTAGGAGCTATTCCCAGGGCCTCTCGGGTGCCAAGTGTGCCGGCAGCACATCTGGCCCGAGCTATTCCTGAGCTCCCAGGTGGAAAATGGCAGGATTTCCACTCAAACCGCCAGCTTGGTGCGGCTGAAGCCTCGTGCAGAGCCCCAGTTTGCGCCTGAGCCTCGAGGCCTTGCAAACTCGTGTCACCTGCCACGGGCGCTTTCGCGCTTCGTTCTTTCATTTGCCCATTGCCTGTTACTGCTGTTGCCACATTGCTTTCTCCCCGGGGTCTGCTGGTGGGAAGGGGGTTTCCCTCATGCCTGGCTGGCGTGGCAGGGATGTACAGCCATCGGCTCTGCCGCCCTTCTCCCCCTCCAGCTCTTCACCGATGGCATCACCAACAAGCTCGTGGCCTGCTACACGGACGAGGGCATGGCGGACGCGGTGCTGGTCCGTGTCTATGGCAGGAAGACGGAGCTGTTCGTGGACCGGGAGACGGAGCTGAGGAACTTCCAGGTGCTGCGTGCCCACGGCTGTGCCCCTGACCTCTACTGCGCCTTCCAGAATGGGCTCTGCTACCAGTTCCTGCCGGGCATCGCGCTGGGGCCCGACCATGTGCGGGACCCCCACATCTTCAGGTGTGTGGGTCGGGGGAGGACATGTGGGATGGGGATACTGGTGGGGGGTTTGCTCCGTGTCTCCAGCTCTCCCCCTTGCTGCGTTTGCTCCAGACCGGTGCTCGAGCATCGCTGATGTGCACAAACCTGGGTGGTGCTGGGGGGGAGAAATGAGCCAAACCGCAGCCAGGTTTATCGCCATGTTTTGAAAGCATCGGCTTTTGGTGAATAGAGATTGCACGAGGAGCATGGCTTTTAGCTGAACTTGCTCTGGAAAGGCGAATGCTGCTTTTGACCCAGACAGGCTCTTTAAAGGCTTCAGAGGCTCGCAGCTCAAGTGGAGGGGTCTTGGCTATGCTGACCCTGCATTTTTAAACGTGGCTTTTGGGGAACCCCTCCCGAGATGTCTCAAGGCTGGTTTTGAGGAGCGCTCCTCGCGGGAACGCTGCTGCACAGCCACCTCTGACCCACGCGTCCGTGTTCCCCTCCAGGCTGGTGGCCCAGGAGATGGCCCGGGTACACGCCATCCACGCCAACGGGAGCCTCCCCAAGCCCATCCTCTGGCAGAAGCTGCACAAATACCTCACCCTCGTGAAGACGGATCTCAGCCCAAAGGTATCCAACCCCAGGTAAAGGCAGAGGGATCCCAAAGAGCCAAGCTCTGGCTTGGGCATCCGCTGCCCACCCGTCTCTAATTCTCCCCCGTACGGGACCGGGGGGAAGAGCCCTGGTTCCCAGGTAAAGCCTCTGTGGGACTTGGGGGTTGCCAAGCAGGGCTGGGGCTGGTGTCGGGGCTGGAGCCGGCCACGGGGCCACTTCTGGATCGCGATCCCTCCATAAGCAAACTTGTGGGCCAAGCCCCCAAGAGCAGGTGGGATGGAGGCAGCTCCATGCACATCAGCACCNGTAAAGCCTCTGTGGGACTTGTGGGTTGCCAAGCAGGGCTGGGGCTGGTGTCGGGGCTGGAGCCGGCCACGGGGCCACTTCTGGATCGCGATCCCTCCATAAGCAAACTTGTGGGCCAAGCCCCCAAGAGCAGGTGGGATGGAGGCAGCTCCATGCACATCAGCACCTTTCCTCCTGCCAGTCCCAGAGCAGCGTTGGGGCAGAGCCAGCGCTGGCTTGTGCCTGTACAGCACCCGGGCAGGATCCGGCCTGAGCCAGAGACTCCCACCTGCTGTAATAATCTGCCGCCTCCTCCTCCCTGCAAATCTAGCCTGCATTTTAAGCCATCCGTAGAATAAACTGAAGCTCAAGCCCTCCTTATGGTAGGGATCTGAGCAGCGAGGTTGAGCTGACATTGGAGGGAATGCCAGAAACCCAGTATAGATTAAAGCAGCCAGTCCCCACTTCAAACCAGTTCATCCCATTTCTGGGAGCCTGGGTTCACGCCAGATGAGTGCCAGGGTGTCTGGAAAGGATTCGGGCAGCCCCAAGAGGTGGCGGAGGTGAATGAACCCGAAGGCAGGCGAATAATTAACCTGTTCGCTGAGCAGCGGCCGCAGGACGCAGGGCTTTCCTTCGCCCCGCTGAAGGCAGACTTTACCCAAGCCTGCACCTTCAGTGCAGCCAATTAGGTAATCATTAACTGGCTCTCTTCTTGGAATTGAAACTTCTGGGGTTACTGAGAGGGTACGTGCCCTGGCAGAGCTCAAAAAATTCCTGTTAGGCGCTTTGGGAGCGAGTGCTGGAGGGCCCGGTGGCCGGTTGGGTGAATTTGGGGGGTGGATGCGGGTGCTAGTGGGGAGAAGGGAAGGGCTGAGGCTGCACCGCGACATCTGCCAGGCGCCCTGGGTACCACGCAGCATGCTGGAGGGTGTCCAAGGCAAACCTGACCTCCCTGCCAAAAACGGCCTCGTTAGCCCCGCTCTGTGTCACTGGCGAGTTCGTTTATATAATACACGGAGGGAAGCAGCGGGCAGTGCTGCCCCTCTGCCCCCAGGGGAGGTTCCCCGTGAGCAGAAGTGATTCCACCCCATCCCCTTCCCCAGCCTCCAGCAGGACATGCCCAGCCTGGAGATGCTTGAACACGAGCTGGCCTGGATGAAGGAAACGCTCTCGCAGCTGGGGTCCCCCATCGTGCTCTGCCACAACGACCTGCTCTGCAAGAACATCATCTACGACAGGACACGAGGTTTGTGGCAGCAGCTTCGCACGCCTGGAGGAGGGGTCTGGCCTTCGCCCACCTCTCCGGGGGCTGGCAGCTCCATCTCCAGCTGCTCTCACAGCCCCTGCCTTTGCCTCCGCAGAGCACGTTCGCTTCATAGACTACGAGTACACCGGCTACAACTACCAGGCTTTTGACATTGGAAACCACTTTAATGAGTTTGCGGGTGAGTCGGGCTCCTCTCCGTGGCCCTGAAGGTCACCCCTGGTTGCAGCGGTTGCCCTGAGGTCTCCTGGTCCCTGGGGATGGAGGAGGCAGTTGCCTCCCCAGTCCCATGGTGGGAAATGGGGCAGCTCCTCCTCGGGTCGCCCAGGCTTGGAGCGATGTGCGAGGGAGGGTCTCTGCTGGTGTTGGGTGCCGCGCTGCCGGCGGTGAGCGGCCTGGCTGCTGCTGGGACCATGCAAGGGCCGGGTGGGTGCCTCGGATCAGCGGGGTTGCTCCCTGGCTTGTGCACGCCTGGAGCTGCAGGGGTTTCGCTCACCCGGTCATGCACAGGGAGAGCCCCGCGGTCACGTCGCTCTGCCCTGCAGAAACCCTCCCTCTCGCCCTTCTGCCCCTTGGGTATCGCTGACCCCGGCTCCCCTCGCAGGCGTGAAGGAGGTGGATTACCGCCTCTACCCCAGCAAGGAGACCCAGCTGCAGTGGCTGCGCTCCTACCTGCAGGCCTACAAGCAGCTGACCCAGGGGGACCAAGGAGGCATGGAGGTGTCCAAGGAGGAGCTGGAGGCTCTCTACGTGCAAGTGAACAAGTTTTCTTTGGTGAGTGGTGGAGGTGGGAAGGAGCCAGCCTCTCTCGAGGGCTGCCCGTGGGATGGGTTTTCCTCAGCTCTCGGGTGAGCTGGGGCTTCGTGCTGCAGCTCGGCTGGCAGGGACGGGGCTGCAGGTACCAGCCTGGGGGCTTGGGGGCAGGAGGCTGCCCCAAAGAGCCTGGCTGCACCTCAGAGGCACAGAGCCCTGGGGCAAAGTCAAAGANCCCGTGGGATGGGTTTTCCTCAGCCATCGGGTGAGCTGGGGCTTCGTGCTGCAGCTCGGCTGGCAGGGATGGGACTGCAGGTACCAGCCTGGGGGCTTGGGGGCAGGAGGCTGCCCCAAAGAGCCTGGCTGCACCTCAGAGGCACAGAGCCCTGGGGCAAAGTCAAAGACAGCGCTGCCCACCCACCAACCCACCGACACTCTGATAGCTGGGTGGACCCTGGGCGCAGCCCAGCACGAGGATATTCTTTTTGCTAAATGCCATGGGCAGGCAGAGCCAATTTTCTGGAAACTTAGGGCAAAATATCAGCTGGTTTCCTGGCTGAAGTTGCCAGGAGGGACGTCTTGGCTTGCAAGCGCAGCGGCTGGTACCCTGAGCCCGTTGTGGGGTTGCTCAGCATCCTTCCTGCTGGCGTCCCTCGCCCGGGCTGGGACCAGCCTCCGGAGCATATAAAATACACGCGTGGGCCAGCCCGAGCTGGCTGCCACCCCGCGTCCTGTCATCACGGCCACGGGACTTCTGGGACCCGGCCAGGAGAGGCGCAAGCGACTCGTCCCGCGGGCGGGGATGCTGCGTGCCCCGTTTCTGATCCTTGTTTTGTCTGTTGCAGGCATCCCATTTCCTCTGGGCGTGCTGGGGCCTGATCCAGGATAAATACTCTACCATAGACTTTAACTTCTTAAGGTGAGTCCGCCAGGGCTGGGGAGCATTTGCTCCCAGCGCAATTCAGTGTTAAATGATGGCAGCAAGAGGATCCCAATGATTCCTCCGTGCCGGAGGGATCCTCCGAGGCCAGGGGACACGGGGCTGAGGCACGGGTGCGTCATGTCCGTCCCTCTCCTCTCTCGGCAGATATGCAAAGCTAAGGTTTAAACAGTACTTCAAGATGAAGCCGGTGGTCACAGCCCTCCAGGTCTCTAAATAGCGTCTCCGGCCCACGAGACCCTGAGCTATTTTGTCCTTGCTGCGTCCACAGCCCTCGCGTCCCCCTCGCCCCTTCCCCGCCCCAGCCGGGGGCGAGGGCCGGTCCTGATGGTGGGAAGGAGGAGAGGAGCTCTGTCCCAGCCACCGATTTAAAGGAGACCCTGGACAAACCTGAGACTGGACCATGAGATGTCAGAGAGGACCACAGCCTCGGAGAGGCCGCTGCCAATGCAAGGAAGCCTTACCATCGCCTTAAGGCCGAGCCCCAGCTCGGACCCGGTGCCTGGCAGGTCTGTGCTTTGCTGGTACTACTGCTGCTTGGCCTGGCACCTGGTTTGCTCCCTCTGTGCTGTCCCCGAGGGGGGAAACTGGTCCCCCCATCTGCTCAGGAGCCCCCACAGCTGCCCAGCTGCTTTAGCTGCCCAACGCACACGCTGTGCCTGTCGCCTTCGCTGCTCCCCCTTCATCCCCTCTTGCCTGGCCTGGTTGGTGCTGCTTGGGCTCCCAGCCCAAAACCAGCACCTTTCTTGGGTCAGTACTGATCCTGGGCTTGGAGTCAGGGAGGTGATAGCTGTGAGCCACGTGGGCTCAGGACCAACGGGCTCTTGCTGGTGGGCACTGGGTGCCTGCACCTCCCACAACGTGCTCAGCCCGCGGCTGGCTCTGCTGCTCCCCGCGGCCGTGGTCTCCCAGACTCCCGTTAGCTCCCGGCTCCCATCATGGCTTCCCTCGTAGCATCCTGTGCTGCCGGAGCAAGGAGCTCCCAGCTCTGCCCTCCCTGTCTCCCTCGGGGCCGGGGCAGTCGGTCCTGCCTCTCATATGGGTGCCGTCCCTGTGCTCCTCTCTTGTGTGTGTCGCCGCGTGGGACCCCCCAAGCAGGAGGTTGAACAGAGCTGACCAGCTCTGTGAGCCGGGCACAGTTTTATCCCTTCAGCGCCCGGCTGCTCCCCCAGCACAGGCTCCGCAAGGGTGACCCAGGCCAACTGAGCACTGCCCAGCTCATGACAGTGGTTGTGCATCAGCTGGGAGGTGGAATCCGACCCCTCGGCCCCTGCCTTGGCTGCTCAGCAAGTGGTATGGGGACAAGGTGGCCATCGCCTCCGCATGGGCACAGGGACCTGCCCCAGCAAAAACCGGGACTGTTGTTGCATCTGGTGTTCGTTTTGGTGCAAAATAAAAGCTGCTGGTAGCTGGAAATGGGGACTGGTGGATCTGTGGGGCCTGGAGCAGGGGCAGCATCCCTGGGGGAGCACTCAGCCCTGCTGCAGCTGGAGGTGCTGGCGAAGGCCAGAGCAGGAGCAGAGGTGCCGGCGGAGATGTTTCCTGACAGCGTGGGGTACTGATGTCCCCCCGTGCTCCTGACCTCCCTTCGGGCCTTTGGCCCTTTCCCTGCTGGCAGCAAGTGCCGGGGATTGTCCTTGTCCCAGAGCGATGCCCTCTGCTTTAAAACAGCCTTCTGCAGCTCCCGCATCTTCATCTGAGGCCCTGCTGCGCTGCGGCTCTGGCAAGGGCAGACTGGAGCACTTGGCTGCAGCGGGCACTGGGCAGAGAAGGCTGAGCCCCAAACCTGCTGCCATGTGGGGCGAGACCTCGAGAAAACACAGGCGAGAGAGGTGGGAAGGAGAGGGGAGCAGCTCGGGACCTACCCCGGGTGCACAGGGCAGGAGAAAACAGGGCAGGGAGCGAGAGCCGCGGGGGGGGGTCTGTGCTGGAAGAGGGGCAGGGAAAGGGGGAAACAAGCTCCCTCATCTGTGCCCTGACCGCCTGGGGTGAGCTCCTCATCCAGCCCCTGGCTCTCCCCGACCCCAGGCTGGTAAAGCCCAGACCCAGATCTCTGCTCCAAAAAATCATCTTTATTGTGCCAAGGGCTGGGGGGGGGGGACAATTGTAAACAAGGACGTGAAATATACAGGTTAAGTTACTCGTTGTCTTATTAACAAAATAAAGCTCTATCTATATTTACAGTCTTTAAAAAAAAAAAATAAGAGAGGAAGAGCTGCGTTTTGGTCGGGCCCATCTGCTTCCAGCCCCCTCTGCAGCACAGCCCGTCCCCGGGGACCCCGGCCGGAGCAGCGCAGGGAGCAGGAATAAATAAAGCACTGACGAAGGGAAAGAGAGGAGAGAGGCGTTTGCCGAGGGCGAGGAGGCAGGATGCTCCCTTGGATAAACGCTGTCCTCACGGCAGCCCCTCGGGCTGCAGGGGAGCAGCACCGGGGCTAAGATGCTGCAGAGTCGCTGCTCCGGCCCCCCACCCTGGGGCTGAGCGTGGGGGTCTGCTACACAGCCCCCACTGCAGGGCTCAGCCCCCGCTGCTGCAGCCTGGAGCCTGGGCAGGGCTCCTTCTGCAGCCCCAGCAAGGTCCCTGCCATGCCAGGCTGGAGGCCAGGCCGTGGCTGCAGCCAGAGCCACGGTGCCAGTTTCTGGCTGTTGCCACAGGGCGGTGCACGGACTCTGCACACAGCCGGACACCGCGCAGGCACGGCCGCACACGCACAGCCGGACACTGTATACACGCAGCTGCACATGCACAGCCGCACACCATGCACACGTAGCCGCACACGCACAGCCACACACGCACGGCCGCTCACGCACAGCCGCACACCGTGCACACACAGCCAGACACCGTATACACGCAGCTGTACACGCACAGCCGCACACCGTGCGCACACAGCTGGATACCGTGCACACGTAGCTGTGCATGCATGGCCGCACACTGCATGCACAGCCACACACGCACGGCCGCTCACGCACAGCCGCACACCGTGCACACACAGCCGGACACCATATACACGCAGCTGTACACGCACAGCCGCACACCGTGCGCACACAGCTGGATACCGTGCACACGTAGCTGTGCATGCATGGCCGCACACTGCATGCACAGCCACACACGCACGGCCGCTCACGCACAGCCGCACACCGTGCACACACAGCCGGACACCATATACACACAGCCGGACACCGTATACACGCAGCTGTACACGCACAGCTGCACACCATGCACACACAGCTGGACACCGTGCACACGTAGCTGTGCATGCATGGCCACACACTGCATGCACAGCCACACACGCACGGCCGCTCACGCACAGCCGCACACCGTGCACACACAGCCAGACACCATATACACACAGCCACGCACCATGCACACACAGCCGGACACTGTGTACACACAGCTGTACACGCACAGCCGCACACCATGCACACGTAGCCGCACACGCACAGCCGCACACACACGGCCGCTCACGCACAGCCACACACCGTGTACACACAACCAGCCACACAGCCACGCTGCACCCCAAACACCCCCAGGCCGGGCCCTGACCGGAGCAAAGTTTTGGGTTTTTAAATTATTTCTCTGTTGTTTTTTTTTTTTTTAATGGCTGCTGGTTTTCTTTCCTGTGCGGTTTCGGCGATGCAGGTCACGGGTGGAGCCTGCGGCTTGCAGAGCTGCGGCACGGGAGGGAGAGGTGCCCGGGGATGCGTGGGGCACGTACCCCCTGCAGCCGGGGCCTGTGCCCAGCCGTGCCCGGGGCGGGGGCCGACGGAGGGCCGGGGTAACGGCGCAGGCAGGGAACAGGCACCCGCTGTATTTACAAAGTGGGCCGGGGCTGTCAGGAGCATTAAGGGCTCCTCGGAGCCCTTGGCTGGTACTGGGGGCAGGCGAGAGCTAAAAATGGCTCCATGGGAATTTGCTGGCAGGCTCTAAAGACCGAGTGGGAGACGCAGCGGGGAGGTCAGGTGGGGCCGAGCGAGGGACAAGTGTGTCGCCATCCCATGTCCCCGGCAGTGGGGCTGGTGGCTGCAGGTGAGGGTCTCCGCAAGGGACCCGCGAGGGCTGGAAGGTGCTCTGGAGGTTTCCCTGCACCCAGATACAGTCAGGTATGTCCTGGGAGGTGGGCTGCAGGGCCGTGACAGCTCAGCAGCCGCAGCACCCACGTCCCCAGGCCAGGCGGCCGCAGTTCCCCATGCCCCCCGCCTCCGGAGCAGGACCGAGCCACCGAGCCACACTCCCAGCAGCGGCCAGCCCTCGCCACCTTGCCCAGCACGGCCAGCACATCCCGGCCGTGGCCCCGTACAGCTGGCAGCACGCATCACTGCTCATCACGCCCCGGGGCAGCACCCCACCCAAAATGCTGGGTGCCGGCCTCTGTGGGTTAAGCTGGCAGCACCCACGTGCAGGCAGGCAGGCAGGCAGCGGCGGCTCCTGCCCACCAAGGTAGCAGCCCTCTGCTCCCAGCGCAGCCCTTCCACCGAGTCCCATCCCATCGGGGGATGCTGTGACCTCCTTTTTGGCAGCAGCCAGCCATGCCACCCCCACCGATCGGCCCGCCAGGCCCTCCTCAGTCCGTCAGCACCACCAGCTCACCATCGCTCTTGTCCTCACCCTCCGAGTCCTCCTCCTCGCTGTAGCGGTACATCTCACCGTCGGCCACCGAGTGCCCATCGTCCCCGCCGTCGCCCTCCTTGAGGCTGCGCGTGTTGACGATGACAGGCATGCTGGGGTCCATGCTGCGGGGCAGGTAGTGCTCCATCAGGGGCGGCGTCAGCTGCATGCCCACCGGCCGCTGGTACAGCACGTCCGAGGAGGCAGGGGGCATCTGGCTGCCCTGGGGCCTGTGGGACAGGGGAATGCAATCAGTGGCCGGGGCGGCGAGGTGCTCCCCTTGCCTCCCGGGGCACCCACCCCATGGGCGCCTCGGCGAGCCCCCTCGGACGGGAGCAAGGGGCATGTTACCCTAGCAAGTAGCCCTGCCTGGCGTCCTGCCGCCGGTTCCTCATCAGCGCCTTGTACTCGCCCACGCGCAGCCGCTTCCCCTCCACGATGCAGGTGCGTTTGGGTCGGGGCTTGTACTTATAGTCGGGGTATTTCTCCAGGTGCTGCCGGCTCAGCCGGGCTTGCTCCTCGTAATAGGGCTGCTTCTCCTGGTTCGTCATGGACTTCCACCGGGAGCCTGTGCGGAGAGGAGCCGCGGGGCACGCTTACACCCTGCCCACCGTGACGAAACTCACGCCNCCGCCGGTTCCTCATCAGCGCCTTGTACTCGCCCACGCGCAGCCGCTTCCCCTCCACGATGCAGGTGCGTTTGGGTCGGGGCTTGTACTTATAGTCGGGGTATTTCTCCAGGTGCTGCCGGCTCAGCCGGGC
>VZSC01019489.1:0-35413 GCA_013398225.1 Steatornis caripensis
GGAGAAGATGACCCGGGCACCAATGTTTTTCACTCACACACCGAGGGCTTTGTAGTCTTGCTTAATCCTAGCCAGGCTCCAGTGTTCGGTGTCATTCGCATCCACATGAAAGAGTAGAAGCGGATAATAATCTATGTTCTTAACAAGTTGTGGCACTCTCTCAGCTATGTCTCTTATCTTATCTCCTGGAAGGGAACATACCTCTCTTGACTCTCTGTTGGGTTGGCAGATGGGTGCCTCAGTGCCTTTTAACAGAGTCCCCCAATACAAGCACTCATCATTTCTTTTTACAGCATCCACTGTGCGAAGGAACAGGCTCTCCTTGCGGCACTTGTTCGTAAGTATCATGAGCATCTATAGTGGTTAAATTGTCGAATCTGTTTTGGGTTGTGATGCTGGTCGGTGCAGACCGAGGTGGAGTTCTGCTTTTGTGGGCCACCAGGGTCCAAGGTACCTGGTTCACAGCTGTGTCCCCTTCAGCAACGTGGTTCTGGAACCACCGATCTATCTCCATCTCAGATCCACTAATGTTGCACAGCCTCCTGACCATCTCCTGCATCTTGGCCACCTGGAGTAACAGGTTATCAACCTGTGCACACAGAGTGCAAGTACTTATGTTTTGGTTGGGAGACAGGTCTGCACACTCCCTGCAATACGCTGCCTGTAATGAAGCTTACTTCATTGCCAGCTCAGTCTGGGTGGAGATATGAGCCATCGCAGGGGTTTTCTCTGCAGAAGCACTGGTTTTGGCTCTCAGGCTGCGGGCCTGGAAACGGACCACAGAGCCCTCCCTGTGTGAACTCCTGCTCAAAGTGCAGCGCCACACCTTGGCTGACACACCATATTTGTGTATTCCATCCTTCGGAGTTTTGGAATATTTCATTATAAGTGGCTTGTTAAACTTAAATGACAGACATGTAGCTGATATAAAACAGCATAGCTTTGTTAGCTGGGGTTGAACTACATCTATTTATATTCACGAAGTGAATAAACTAAAGTCAACCTATCTAAACTGTTAGCCCATGCTATGAATACAAGCGAGCTCCAAATACATCTTAGACACATTAAGTTAGAAATTAATGCTGACACTCCATAGTTTACTTAAGCATTTTTGAAAAAAAAAAAGGAATACTACTAAAAGAATCACTGTGCTTCTTTTGATGCTGAATTCTGCTTTTCTGTGATTTGTCTATGTAGTCTCCTTACTCCTTTGAAAGATTACAAGATGTGTAAGCAGTTGCAAGATGGTTGAATTCCCCCATTTCTCAGTTTCTTAGCTGTGTAAATATAGAATTGTGCTGATGGCTTAACACTAGAAAGCAAGGAAGCCTGACAGAGGTGTGTCAGAAAGGTGTGTGATATGCTTATGCACAAAGACCTTGTATATGATATTCTTGCTCTCTGAATTTCTGTTTGTTGTGACTATCTATCCTTTAGCATATATGGCCAGCCTTGGAGTAATATTTAATTTTATTTTTGTTAACGAAATGGGGTTTGCAATGTTGTAAAAATGATTCAAATGAGCTTTCTAACTTGAAGCACTGAAAGATCACTAAAACACACAGACCAGGTATATTTTTGTCTATAATAGCACATTTCTACTTATTTTTACAATTAGCTCCAGTTGTAAAATTACATTAAATTTAATTGTCCTGCTGTTTACTGATATTCCTTTAGATAACGCATTTTTTCAGTATATTTTCAAGAAATAAGTGTAAGAAAATAAGTCAGAATATAAACGAACACAAAATTTAATTTCTGTGAATTATTATATTCAAAATTTATTAAGAAGCATTTTGATATATGGGGATTTTCACAATCCGTCTGGGATATTAGGTAGAACAAGAAGGATAATAAATTTAAGAGACCTAATACTTAAATTTTTTAAAGACAGGCTTTTTGAGTCCTTTCAGATGTCTCAAACTGAACTCTCACAGATCAAAAAACTGGACATCTGCATTTGTTTTGACTAACATCTATTGCTTTGGGAAAGTTGCTAAATAAAAGGTCAGCCTCTATTTGGCAGAAAATCAAGTAAGTGAAAGGCATGCTCAGCTTATATTTTGCAGTAAGCAACAGATTGGAGGCAATAATTGGCAACGAACAGTGACATTATTCTGTGTATGAAATGAATCCATATGAAGCAGTCAGTACCGTGCAGACTCTTGGATTGCCCACACTGTATGGTATTTCAGGATGAGGTACTTAATCATTGTGATACGGAACACAGTCCTTCCAGCTCTCCTTGCAATTTTGACTTCCTTTCATGGTTGGAAATTATTTACCTCAACGTCTATCAGAGTCACACATGGGTTTTAAAATTTGTTATTGGATTGCAAGGCTACCCAGCCCTCCTCTCCTACAGTAAAATCTAAAAACCTCAATAGGATAAAAGAAATAAATATTTCTTACTTGGGTTGTACAGGCTGATTTCACTCCAGGATGATCTAATGGGATTTACTGTCTCTAGCACTGTCTGCATTTGAACAGGCCTCGGAGTAAAGGATGTTGTCTTAGAAATGTAACTGAATGTAAATTTGAGAGAGTATGTGGGAAAGAGGCAAGAAATTTACTAAAGAGAGGGTCTAATTTCAACTTATACATCTTTATATAAAAAAATAACATCTACATATACTACCTTGAACTTCTTAGACCAGTGTACCAAAACTGATATCTTCCTTATTTATTCAGTATGAACAGCATGTGGATATATGTTATAAAATTACTGATTTAAATTTTGTGCACTTCACAGAACAATTAATTATAGGTTGTAAAACACATGAAGCATGTATGTGTGCTAAACAATAACCAAAAGAGTCAGGGATGACTCAAATGCTATAGAAATTGGAATATGACACAAATACACAAAATATTTTTTTTCAACTTTTTTATGTACAAACAAACTTTGCTAATATGTAAGTAGGGTTGGTCTGTTGGTTTTAGCTGAGATAGAGTTAATTTTCTTCATAGTAGCTAATATGAGGCGATGTTTTGGATTTGTGCTGAAAGTAATGTTAATAAGACAGTGACATTTTATTTGTCACAAACACTGCTTACGTTAAGCCAAGGACTTCTTCAGTTTCTCATACTACCCCTGTCCTTCCAGCTTCTTCTCTACAAGAAGCTGTGAGGAGACACAGCTAGGACAGGTGATATCAGCTGACCACAGGGATATTCCATACCGTATAACATCATGCTCAGCATATAAAACTGGGAGAAGAAGAAAGAACGGAGGGATACTCGAAGTGATGATGTTTGTCCTCCCAAGTCACCATTACATGTGATGGAGCCCTGTTTTCCTGAAAATAGCTGAAAATCTGCCTGACAATGGGAAAGAGTGAATGTATTCCTTGTTTTGCTTTGCTTGCATGTGCAGCTTTTGCTTTAGCTATTAAACTGTCTTTATGTCAGCACACAAGTTTTCTCAATTTTACTCTTGTAATTCTCTCTCACATCCCACTGTGGGGAGTGAGTGAGTTGCTGTGTAGAGCTTAGTTGCTGGCGGGTCAACAGTTGGCTTTGAGAACAACCATTTGGTTAATTTTGACAGATAACTCCCGTGGAAGTTCTAGATGGTTGGAAAAATGTTTATGTTTTGCCAGTGTCACAGGGTAAAAGATATCTCACAACAGTTATTCGGGAAAAATGAAAAGGCTGATGTTAAATGTTACAAAGTTACACAAATTTATAGATCTAGATTTTGACAAAGAAGTAAGTTTTAGCTTTTTTTTGTTGTTGTTGTATAGTGCTTTTAATTGAGACAAAGAATCCTTCAGATACAAAGAAATCACATTTGCACTGCAGTAACTATAGCATATACGCGTATTAGTAGGCTATTTTAAAACATGTAGCTTGATTATTGCTGCTGCAGTGAGCTGCTCAGAGGAATATAAACACTGGATACCTACTTGAATTCTCAGTCTCTGATTATCCAGGGCTCCACTGCACACTAAATATATGTGAGAAATAGCCTGCTTGCCTCAGCAAGATTAAACTTGCCATCCCTTTCCATGCCTATTTATATATATATATATATCTTAACAAAACAATCCTTTTGTGTCAATAATGGTGATTGGTACATCTGAAACACCAGAAAGTCTGCTGGAACAGAAGGAGTAGCATCATCATGGACTTTCGCCAATTTCATATGAATATAGGTCACGGTCAAAAAGATTCTACTGCTCATTATCAGCTTCTAAGTAATGTACATTTTATAATTAAATGATAGGTCTCAGATTCTTAACACTTATCATAAACTGCTAGATAAAATCATAGAGTTTATACTTGTAGTTTAAAGACAAGTTTTCTTCTTTAATAGGAAGATCTTTGTTCTTCTACAAGACTATTTCCTCCCATTCTCTGATCTCCCAGTACCATGACATAGGACTTGCCTTCTGTTTAACCACAGAGAAAGAAAACATGTCTATGATTTCACTGAATGGACTATGACACTCAAATCTACAATGTTCTCTTCAAATTGAAGGAATATTTGAGCTTCTTTAACATGTGATTAAACTCTCTTCTAGCAATTGGCCCATGGGAGTATACAATCTGCTCTATGCAGGATTGTCAGTGATTCACTTGTTAGCTCTGCTTGGATGCTGCCTACAATTTATATCAATTGCAGCAAAATGATGTGATTAATCCTATATATCTTTGTTTAGAACCAATTAATAACAAATTCAAGGTTGAATTTTGATGTGTTGTTTCAAGATATTTACATAACTTTTCTCCTAAATAGTTCAATAGAAGTATAACACTACAGTTAGTAAGAAAATTACACACTTGGTTTAATCTCTTAAACTCAAAAGTTAAATGGTTCTGCAACAGCTAACGTCAAAGAAAGCCATCCAATTATACTTGTTTTCAGTGTAACTCAGAAAACCATTTTTCAAGCATCTATTACTCTAGTCTCATATCTAAACTCCATTAAAATGAATGACACTATTAAATGCTAGCTTAGGTGGGAAGTCACTTAACTGTGTATTTCATCGTCCTCTCGGTGAGGCTGTATTTGATGCAAACCAACATTTTATGTTATTTTGATTAAGCAAGTTACTCTTTCAGATTCCTATATCATGTTGCTTGTTTTAGAAGAAGGCAAATACATCTAAAAACCATTGAGATCAATGGCAGGTAAATGAAGAAAATTTGTGAGGACATTGCACTTTATATTACCAAATTTAATGACTATCACACTTAGCTTTCATGTACTCCACCAACGTTAGCTGAAGTACACTGCACTTAGTTGCTAGTTGTTGCAAAACAAACTCTTGTTTCTTAAGCTTCTTATGTCTATATTTATATGAATATATGTTTACATGTAATGTTTAGTTTACATATAATTGAATATTTCAAGAGGGAAAATCAGCTAGACTGCATTCTTCTGAACCCAACTGACGGTATCCTGTCACCTTGTTTGCTTTGTAGATGACATTTCACTTTGCCTCAAATATGTTGCAATGCTAAGAAGAGATTTTGCAATGCTAAATATTAAAAGGTGTGATGAGAAATAACAAGTGCTGTTGATGCTGTTTAAGTGTGTGCTCCTATAGATTTATTTGTAGACTAAGGCAGGTCTAGAGAACTCAGCAGGACTTGCAACGGAAGAGCAGTGAGGAAGGACGTTGCAGACCACAGTGTCAATTTAACTTTTCAATGCCTCTACCCAGAAAGGTGCAAAAAAGTAAAAGATGTTGTCCTGTCAGTAAATACCTGTTTCCATATCCCAGTGTAAGTTTTCATTCCACTTTTAAGAGAATTAATCCAACTATTCAATTATTAAAAAATTTGTTTTGCAGAAGGAAATTCTGCCAAAAAGTTTCCTTGAACATTGACCCAAGGAGGTGTCATGGTTTAAAGCTGGGCTGGCTATTAAATGGACAACAGATGCTCTTTGTTAACCCCCTCCCTCCCTAAAGGAGGGGGGAAAGAGAAAAGGGAAAGAGACTTATGGGTTGAAAAAGTTAAAACAGCTTTAATTTAACTACAATAATAACATATTATAGTACTAGGGGAAAATAATGAAATACATGAAAATATATACAAATATATACAAAACCAATATTGAGCTCCCCCCCACCAATGAGGAATATGTCACCCGGACACTGCTGGGCACGCCCTGGAAAAGTCCTGGACTGTACTCAGCAGCAGGCAGGAGCCGGATTTAGGAATGCACAGAAAGATATCAAAGGCAGAAGAATCAGACAAAGTCCTCAGGCGCAGGCCATAGAAGAAAAGAGGGTGACACTCATGATCCCTCAGCTTTACACCAAGTGTGACATATATGGGATGGAATACTCCCTTTGGTCAGTTTTGGATCACCTGTCCCACCCACTCCTCCCCACCGCAGGTCACAGGTGTGACCACTTGTCTACTCTTTCTGTTCCGGTGCATAAAAAATTTAGCAGAATCAAGCATCGACCTTGGTCTCCATAGGGATAGCTATAAGCAAAAGCCGTTCTGCACACCATTCCTACTGATGTTCCAGCACTAATTATAAACACCAAGCCTTATCACTGCTAGAAGCAGCTACTGTCTGGAAAAACATGCAGTTAATTTCAGAGAGTGCAGCTTCTCAGAAGAGACTTAACTAAAAAGCAACTTACTCAAAGAAAATCATCTCTGTCCTAGCCCAAACCAGAACAGGGGCTCAAGCACCAGTCAGATGTAGTTCTGCATTTCTTTTCTGCCTATTGCAGAATTTTCCATGTGACTTGGTGTCTTTATTTTATTTTCTTCAATCTCAGCTTCCTTAGCTGTAAAATAAGGTTAATAACATTTACTAGTCTTGGTTTTGTTTATAGATTGTGAGTTCTTTAGGGCATAGACCAACTTTATTCATTTGCATAGCACGTATCAAAATCTTGGCAAAGGTCTTCAAATGCTATTAAAGTGCATAAAATAATAAAAAGTCCATTATCGTTAATTTGTTTTACTTTATGTCCTCCTAAATTCAAAGCAAGAAGTTTGGGTGAAGAGCAGCATAAAATAAGACACCATTAACATAGTATCACAACTTCTGAGATTACTTTATTCCTTGTACATAAAACCTGCAGAAGACAACTGTTAACAAAGAAGTCTTTGGAAGATTGTTCCCTCTTGAGGCACAACAGTGATGCGTGTCGTTCAGGATCCATCTTTCTCCCAGCTTGTCAGAGGTTTTTATCTAACCTGAACAGGAAGTTGGGTGAGATTCTCTATAGGGTAGAAGTTCAATCTTCAAAGGGAGTTTTTGCTAATGATGTAGTACAACAAATCTGACACTTATTAAAAAAAAAATGCTGGTTAGTGTAACATCTGTTTCAATGGGGTGTCACTATGCAGTATGTCTTTCTGTTGTCAGAGAAGGTTCAGAGAGAAAAGCTTTTCTTGGGGTACTGCATCAAAATAAATATTGGTAGTACATCAATATAAAATCTTCCTTACTTTTAGAGGTATCTACTTTCTATCATAACAGCTACAGCAAAGAGATCACTTTTTACCAGAAGTCTTTCTTGCAAACCCTGAAATCTGTAAGAAGCTGAGGTAGCAATGAACCTGAAACTAGAAATTAATTCCTGCATAATGCAGTAATTAAGCAATGAGAAGCAAGGAAGAAAAAGCAAAGTAAAATAGAAAGCATCTACACTGTTTGAACTAATTTTGTAATTCCCCTCAGAGCAAGCAGAAATGTAGCCACTGAATACAATTTGCATTTTTTTAATAAGTCATGTAATCTTTCACATAATCTTTACAGGAATGTAGAATATGAATGGGATTGAGGTGCTGCATCCTGATATGGAAAAATGGCAAAACAAGAGAAAAGACAATTAAAACAAAACTTTAATTTCTGATTATTTTAGAAAATAAAGTAAAGCAAACCAAAATTATTTAGTTTTCTTATACTAGTGATTACTGACCCTAAAGGAGATTTTTTTTCTTCAGTATACCCAGTTCCTTTCCCTTGGCTGTGCTTTTCTTTCTACTCTAATGCCAGAAGTTTCTAGGTGGCAATTAAGTATTATAATCACAGAAATTATTTCTATCACATAATCACTGAACTGCCCTAAGCACAGACGTACTCTGAGGAGCCTTCAGGGAAGTGGATTTAACTGACTGGCTAAAAGCTGTCATGCCCTGCTGCAGAGTCACTACTTGCACATGGATCATATTTGGTGGCAGTCTTTGCTTCTACTCTTTAGACTTTGATTACCACAGGTATTTCTTCCCTCTGAAGCTTTTAAATAATGTTAATTTTCTGTATTTAATTTACTGATGTTTTTGACAGAAATTCAAAGACAAAAATATCCTGCTTTGCAAACACTGTCTGAGAGCTGCAGAATGGCTTTCCTGGATTAAATGGACTATCCCATTTCTCAAGGTAAATACTGCTTGCTTAGCTTTTTGTGAAATTAATTGCTACTTTGTGGCGTCTATATACAGTGCATTATGGCAGAAATGCTCTGTCTGTGGAATCAGGCCACAGATTAAATGGGCTCAGCAAACAGTAGTTTAGTAAGGAATTACAGCAACATTTTAAAATCTTTGACTTTTAAATGTTTTCATCTAAAGAACTATAGGCATTCTGACCCGAGCCCTCCTTCTGCATTCATCTATACATACTCCATAAGAAAAATCTCCCCATGTTTAGAATACTCATGCTATATAAGACTCTCCTCCTCTCGGTATTTTAATCAGGAAGAATACATCTAACATATCATCTTGATTTTGATTTTAATTACCCATAAAATTGGACAATTAATTAATTAATTAGAACCTTTGCTACTTACTAGACCCATAGGAGAAATATATGTAGAGGTTTGTATATATATGGATTATGCAGTAGATAGGTATCTTCTCTAAAATATAAAAGAAATTAGTTCAAAGAAGTCAGGTGAATAATTGTTATCAGAATATTATACTGAGAATCCTGTAGTGTTTTACCCAGAGGATATTAGTAGGTCTATGTCACCGACAGAGAAAAAAATCTGACAGATCACCTGATGAGGTTACCAGAGAGACAAAATTCATACCATGAATGCCAGACTACAGTATTTAAAAATAATCCAATTATCAAAAAATCATATATTTTGGTTATCAGCTAATCAGAGTGGGAATCGGTTTTTATTTGCCTCTGACCTTTTCATTCCTTAAGATTCATGTTTACAAGTATTGTACTGCAACTTTGCTAGAAAATGGTTAAAAACTGGGATTTTTTATATAACTATTTGATTGTATCGAGTTGTAAGAATAAATATTTGCAGACTCAGATAGTAGCTCAGAGAACTGCAAGACTGAAAATTCAATTTAGTTAACACCACCAACAAAAAAAGAATCTTTTCATCTTCTATCTGAATCCCATACTAGTTGAGCAATCTTCCAATTCTAGTTCAAAATTTCCTGACCTAAACTGTTGTACAAGGTTGGTCATAATGTCACATACTAGAATGTCATAACGACATTACTGATATACTTCTATTCCTCTCCTTTTTTTTTTTCATAATGAAGTTGACAAATTTTGAGGTAAGTCATCCTGCAAATGGATGCCCATCTGTGCTTTGTACACCCATCCTAGAACAAGTGTAACAAGGTCGTTAGTGCATCCAGCCTAGAGGAAGAATAGCAAAGCCTGGCCCTGCTTGCCTTTCACTGTCAATGTTAATGTTCCATGAAAGAATGGAGAAGAACTTTAAATCAAAAAACTCATTGAGTTAGGAACCACATGCGTAAGGTATTTAGTGGAACAATTTATACCCTACTTATCAGGAAAAGATTTCTTTTGGAATCTATTTGTAGGTTAAACACTATTGTGAAAATATCAATAGTATATGAAATCTTAGTGTAAGGTATGACTATATCCCTTTCAACTTGACTAATACTATTTATGTCTTTAAGCACAAAGTGGGTTTTGCAGGATCATTTTTAGTTTCGCCAGTGATACACATGATTTATATTCTCTTGCAGGGCCAGGAAAATACAGATAAAATAAACTGTTATTTGACTGCCAGTGTGCAAAACAATGACTCTGACCTTGGTGGTCCTAGAGTAAAGATTAACAAATTAAAAGTAGACAGTAATCACATTTTGAAAGTTCACTTAAATATCTCAGAGCCACAGAACAAAATCAAATGGTACAGAGGTTACAGCATTGGTGGACAAGGGAAGAGCAACTGACATCATCTACCTGAGCTTGTACAAAGCATTTCACACTGTTCCACAGAACATTCTTGTCTCTAAATTGGAAAGACATGGACTTAATGGATAGACTACTTGCTGGATAAGGAATTGGCTGGATGATTGCACCCAAAGTGTTGCGGTCAATGACTTGATGCCCAAGTGGAAACAAGTGATGACTGGTGTTCCTCAAGTGTCAGTCTTGGGACCAGTGCTGTTTAACATCTTTGTCAGCAACATGGACAGAGGGATTGAGTGCACCCTCAGCAAATCTGCCAATGACTCCAAGCTGTGTGATGCAGTTGACACACTTCAGGGAAGGGATGTCATCCAGTGGGACCTTGACAAGCTTGAGAGGTGGGCCCATGCAAACCATATGAAGTTCAACAAGGCCAAGTGCAACTTCCTGCACACGAGTCAGGCAATCCCAAGCACAAATACAGGTTGTGTGGAGAACAGATTGAGGGCAGCCTTGAGGAGAAGGACTTGGGGGTGTTTGTGGGTAAGAAGCTTGGCACAAACTGGCAATGCATGTTTGCAGCCCAGAAGGGCAATCATATCTAGGGCTACATTCAACGAAGCATGCTCAGCAGGTCAAGGGAAGTGATTCTGGCCCTCTATTCCGCTCTCATGAGACGTCACTTGGAGTATTGCATTCAGCTCTGGGGCCTCCAACATAAGAAGGACATGGACCTGTTGAATTGAGTCTGGAAAAGGGCCATGAAGATGATCAGGGGGCTGGAGAACCTCTTCTATTAAGACAAGATGAGTGATTGGGGTTGTTCAGCCTAGAGAAGAGAAAGGTCTTGGGAGACCTTAGGGCAGCCTTCCAGCACCTGAACGGGCTTACAAGAGAGATGGAGAGGGAATGTTTACAAAGCCATGTAGTGATAGGACAAAGGGTAACAGTTTTAAACTGGAAGAGGGTAGATTTAGATTAGATATTAAGAAGAAATTCTTCACAATGAGGGTGATGAGACACTGGACACTTGCCCAGAGAAGTTGTGGATGCTCCCTCCCCGGAAGTGTTCAAGACCACATCGGTCAGGTCTTGGAAACTGTCCCTGACAATTGGAGGAGGGCTGGAACTAGATGATCGTTAAGGTCCCTTTGAACCCCTGCCATTCTGTGATTCTGTGATTCTGGATAATGAATCTCCCATACTTTCCATAACATGATCAAATTTGACATCTTAAGCAGCAATTTATTAATTTGCCAGATGTTAGCAATGAGACAATGCTCTAAAAATTTCAGTGTGAACTCTTATTCCTGCTGGTAGAATTTATTTAAATAGTGATGTTGGAGCACACAGAAATGTAACTTACTTTTCTGCAGGAGAATTTTATGGGATCAACTGATAATAAAAGTCTACAAACATAACTTAGTAGAGAAGTAGTGCAGATAGTGTAATTGGAGACATTAGGTAAAACAATCATGTTTTAAGTCCAATCTTACACTTAGGTGTGGTATATCATGATCTGTAACAATAGAGATCTGCTAATATTTTCAGGTGAAGCTTTTAATGGTAAAGCTTTTCTCACATGTACACAGCATCTGTATTATTTACCATAACCAGAACAAAGTCTACTATAATAACAATGACTAATTCTTGGCCTATAAACCATTTAAACATTTTGAAATTAATCACAATAACAAGAACAAAGCAACAAAATGAGAGCAATACTAAAGCATTACTTAGCAGCCAAAATGTTGGCAAAATTTAAAACTAACAGAATGACACCATAAAATCCTATTTTGGTGGTCAGTTAGTCATACTGAGTGAGTGATGCATCCAACATTAGTATTCAGGAAGTCCATTGCTGTCAGAGTTTACTCATGTAGAACTACTGCATCAGACACACAAATTGTATTGCCAATCTTTATTTATCATATAGGTACAAAAACGAACTGTAGAAACTAGGTATGCAATTATTACACAAACAAGTATAATTTTTCTTGATAAAGACTGCTGTCTGTCCACCACATTTACACTACATCTTGAAAGCAATACTTTCAGTGAGATAGGAGATTATCAAGGTAGCCACTTCAGCATTAACAAAAGTCCAGGAAGTCACTGATCTGTGAAATACTTATTGAAATACTGATGAAGGACACATTTACAACTAAGTTAATACTCTGTCATTTCATATGACATCACAAAAACCCATCTGTAGACATAGAAAAAATTAGAAATTTTCTCATGTTAGTTATATTCCTTCTAAAAATTATTCATTCTGTCTCCTCTTGTATCTGAGAAAATTTCTTGACATATAGGCCAGGAGGAACCATTAGCTGGAGGCCACTTTCAGAAGCAAACTAGATTTTTATTTTTGCTTTTGTAGCAGATAATAAATTCCACTTCTGTTTTAATTTTTCTTGTTTGTGAACTAGCACTGGAAATGAAGCATGATGACGAGTATATCAGAGCTTTCAAGGTCTTTTACTCATATGTATGTTAACGGGTACTAAGTCCAAATTCTTTCAAATGCCCTTAAGAACAACTAATAAGCAGCTAATGTTTTCGTCTATGAAAGGACATTTTCTTATGGTAGGATTTTACTTATTTAAAATATTAGAGGGCATAACATGATCTTGGTCAACAGCAAGTTTTTGTGTTTCAGTATGTGTCTGTGTGTGCATCTACCATCCTACGAAATTATAAAAATCACTTAAACTTCAGGAGTGATTAAAAAAAATAATCTCTGAACTTTAGGAAGTTTGTTCTTGTGAAAATACAGTTGTACAATATCTAGTGTCGTGGACATGCCAGAAAAATGGGGCAACTCTCGATGGATTCTTCCAGTGCAGGGACTATGAATCACTGATGGAAATAGTAGCAGCCAAGCAAAAAACAACCACCAGATGAGGTAATTCAACACATAATGGCAATAGACCTACAGAACTCCTTGCCAAAAGAGCATATAGGTGCAAAACGTTTACATGGGCTCAAAGGGAACAAAGAAAGGACTCAGAATGGAAACCACATCTAACTCAGTGTACTGCTTTTGGCTAGGGTAGAGTTAATTTTCTTCATAGTAGCTGGTACAGGGCTATGTTTTAGATTGTGCTGAAAACAATGTTGATAATGTAGAGGTGTTTTTCTTACTGCTGAGCAGTGTTTACACAGATCCAAGCTCTTTTCTGCTTCTCGCACCACTCCACCAACGAGTAGGCTGGGGGTGCACGAGATTGGGAGAGGGGGCACAGTTGGGATAGCTGACCCAAACTGACCAAAGTGATATTCCACAACATATGATGCTATGCTCAACATATTCAGCTGAGGGTAGAAGGAGGAAGGGGAAGACGTTCCGACTTATGGTGTTTTGTCCTCCCAAGTAACTATGACTCATGATGAAGCACTGCTTTCTTGGAGATGGCTGCTGTTGGGAAGCAGTGAATAAATTCCTTGTTTTGCTTTGCTTGCGTGCATGGCTTTTGCTTTGCCTGTTAAACTGTCTTTATCTTAACATGACTTTTTTCATTTTTACCCTTCCGATTCTCTCCCCCATCCTGCCATAGTGGAGTGAGCAAGGAGCTGCATGGTGGTTAGTTGCCTGCTAGGTTTAAACCACAACACTCACCTATGTTGAAAGTAGAAAAAAATGAGGAAAATACTTTCAAGAGATGCACACACCTGCTCTGCTCTTTCTTTTCCTAACATTTGCATATGACTGCTGTCAAAGAAGGGCTATTACCTAAATGGATCATTGATCTGAATGAGGGTGGCCATTGTTTTGTCCTCGTGTAAAATTATCAAAATATGCTCTGAGGCTTCATCATCCCCTGAGAAGACCACAGAATCACAGAATCACAGAATGGTAGGCATTGGAATGGACCTCTGGAGANGTGTGGCCTCCCCAGGGCAGAGTGGAGGGGCAGGATTACCTTCCTCGACCTGCTGGCCACACTTTTCTTAATGCACCCCAGGATGCCATTGGCCTTCAGGGATGCAAGGGCACCTTGCCTGTTCATGGTGAGCCTGTTGTCCACGAGCACTGCCAGGTCCTTCTCTGCAGAGCTGCTCTCCAGCAAGTCAACCCCCAGCCTGTACTGGTACATGGGGTTGTTCCTCATCACCTGGATATCAAAGATGATCTAAAGAATTGTGCCTAGAGGATTTAATTTCTCTCTTTGAGGAAAACCACTGCATTACTATCACCAGCATAATGAATACCCATTGTTAATTCAAAATTATTTTTCTTGTCTTCTGGATTTATTTTTTGTACATGTCTGTACAACTGAAACATCCAGGAAAACTAAGGTAATATTACAGAGACGAAACATACATGAACTGGTCTGCCAGAGAAATATGTATCACCATGTCATATTCAAATTGACATTTCAACCTTGAGATCGCATCTGGAATGTCACAAATTTTTGAGCATCTCAGCAGCTTTCTGGATTTGTACGAGCCTAATTTTTCAATTTCTGCAATATGTATTTGTGGTCTTAAACAAAATCAGAGTATTTTTAGTGCCACAGCCACGGAGGGATATCTTGTAAACATGAGCATGCATGTACATCAGAGGGAGCATGCTCTTGCTAAGTCACAAACCTTGTGTATGTCAGTCTCTGAATTCTCTTTTCTTCTCAAATCTTCCCGGTTGATTTTAATGTTCTGTTTGTATGTGAATAGTAGCACAGATTTATACAAATAAAAAAACCTAGATCCATAACAAATCAGCTACTCATACATCAGGTTCAAGACAAATTTGTACAAAATGAGAGCTGTGATACTTACAAACTCCTCCCTCCCGCAAACTACAATCATCCCTTCAGGTTTCACCTAGGTTATGACGTTAGTGATGAGTCACAAAGTTAACAAGAAAATGAAAAAAAGGTAGAGATTGTTATACACTCTTAAAACAGTTATGATTTTGCTTGAGAGGTATGATGGAGTCAGTTGTTCCTCACTCTTTCCTGCACATTACCTTTTCCAGACTCAAATTTCTACCGTAGATTGCACTATAGTTTGGATTCTATTAAGAAGCTACATGATAACTTTTTGATATAGTTATATAGACTTAAAAAAACATCCTGACAGCCTGACAAAAATATCAAGATGAATTTTTCCTTCCTAGGTTACCCCATGCAAAGCAAGAATGTTCTTTGCAAGCAACTGGTATTTTGTAATTCTATTAACCTTAAAAGACTTCTGCTTTGGGCTGTTTACCTATTACTGTGTTATAACTTGCTGGTCTCCACAGAAATTTCTTTCAAGAACTGAAAAATCTTCTTTCTTTGTTTACTCACCAGGATGTTACTGCTGCAGGTGGGAGCAGGAATGAAAAGAAGGGGATCACATGCCTGCAGCAAATATTCATAGGAAATAACCTTCAGTTAGGCAGACACACACACACACACACGCATTGTTATTGGCCACAGTATGCCTGTGTCTTTTCAAGTTGTAATATTGCCTAGTTATTTAATATTGTGCAGGTAGATGAAAAAAAAAAGAGAAGAAGCAAAATACAGAAGTCTGTCTGTGAAACCAGTGCTAACTTCCTGACCTAGTTTGAAACTCAGCCAAGGCCCTCAGAAAACTGAATTTCCTAGTCTCAAGAGTTAATTATGGCATTTGTTTTGAACCCAAGGTTTTGTGGTTTAAGTGAAGTTGTTTACTCCATGAATTTTTGTTTCTAAGACAAATATAAATACTATGACATTAGGCTACATCTCTAATTTAAATACTAGATTGGTTAAGCAAAACAATTTATGACTGTATATTTTCTGCACCCAAAGAAATAGATAAACGAAGAAACACATGCCTCAATGATTAACTATCTATTTATCGAGAAGTTTTTCTTTAAGGGCAACACAGAAAGAACATGTAGAAGCTGTTACAGCCCAGGAGATTATTCAGTTGACCTGTCATTGATTGAGGTCAACCATTTCCACGCATCATGGACCAGTCCTTGTCTGTTCACACAAATATTACTTTCAAAGACAAATACTATGTGATATTTGGGTGTGCTTCAAGTCTAGACAACACCTATATGTGCCTATATCTTTTAGGTACCCAAAAATATTGGAAAAGTATTGCACAGTGTGTAACAACAGTACTTAGCACATAACCGCTGTATCATTTGGTTGACAAAATAATGGCCTGGAGCACAAATAGACTGTTGCTTTTAATGTTGAAAGTTCTGTAACTGCTGAGGTCACACACAGAATTACAGAAATTTTACACTTTACGGAGAGGTGTATGAACACACCGAGAGATGCTCCTGCCTGAAAAATTATACTCTTCTCAAATCCTGAACATCAGCAAGCATGTTGTTTTACTCAGAAACACGAGAAGAAGTAATGGACAAAACTTTTTGTGCCAGGAAGATGTAGGTGGAATTTATAAAACATATCTGCATAAGCAGGATATCACAGAATCACAGAATCACAGAATAGTAGGGGTTGGAAGGGACCTCTGGAGGTCATCTAGTGCAACCCCCTTCCTAAAGCAGGTTTGCCTAGAGCAGGTTGTACAGAAACACATCCAGGTTGGTTTTAAATATCTCCAGAGAAGGAGACTCCACTACAACTATGAGTAGCCTGTTCCAGTGCTCTGTTACCCTTACAGTATAGAAGTTCCTCCTCATGTTCAGGTGGAAATTCCTCTGCTCCAGTTTGTGCCCATTGCCCCTTGTCCTGTCACTGGGCACCAGTGAAAACAGCCTGGCCCCATCTTCTTGACATCCTCTTGCCCTTTAGATATTTGTAAGCATTGATCAGATCTCTTCTCAGACTTCTCTTCTCCAGGCTGAACAGACCCAGGTCTCTCAGCCCTTCCTCATAGGAGAGATGCTCTGGTCCCCTCAGCATCTTCATAGCCCTCCACTGGACTCTTTCCAATAGTTCCCTATCTCTCTTGAACTGGGGAGCCCAGAACTGGACACCGCATTCCAGATGCGGCCTCACCAGGGCAGAGTACAGGGGGAGGATCACCTCCCTTGACCTGCTGGCCACACTCTTCTCAATGCACCCTAGGATGCCATTGCCCTTCTTGGCCACAAGGGCACCTTGCTGGCTCATGGTGAGCCTTTTGTCGACCAGCACTCCCAGGTCCTCCTCCGCTGTCCAGGTCACGGACCTGTCCAGGTCATGCCGAATGGCAGGACAGCCTTCTGGTGAGTCAGCCACTCACACCAACTTTGTATCATCAGCAAACTTGCTGAGGGTACATTATGTCCCTTCATCCAGCTCGTTGAGGAATATGTTGAATTCAGCACAGATCCCTGGGAACAGCACTAGTCAGAGGCCTCCAACTAGGCTCTGCACCTTCCAGAAAGCAGTGGCAAAAGCTAGTTTGCCTGGAACTGCTGATCTACAGCAGCATCTACATGTATATATAAGATCAGCTGTAGGAGCCTACCATGCTTTTGAACAGCTTCTCTTGGGCTCTTCAGTCATTTAAGGTCTTAAAAAAAATTATCTCCTGCCTTAAGATAATAGGGATAGAGAGATATAAAGAGTTTGAATGCAGTAATCAAAATCACTTAGTAGGAAGGTAGCAAAGCAAAAATCCCACACATTTCAGAATCAGAATACCAACCCTCTAAATAGCAACACACTGACCTCAGCAGGAAAAATTATGCTAATTATTGGCTTCGAAGCTCAAAAAAACCCTGAAGTAAAAGGTAAGGCAACAGAGGACAAGAGACTGGACGGTTATTTATCACTTGCAAAACGTATCTTCAGATTATGAAAAACACATCTAACAGCTACTCAGCAGACGCTGACATCCACTGAAATTATTTTCAGTACTCTGCTGCTACTTCCTGGATCTACCATCACCTGAAAGTGATTGTGCCAAAAATTATATTTGAAACTACTCGTTATGGTCTGATAAACATAACACTCATTAAATGTTCTTGCTATTTTCCATGGGGTATCATGTATCATCTAGATACTTTTGTTACCCAAAAGATTCTATATGTTCTAAACCAAGCAATATATTAATCTGAAAAATTATGTTCTCTTAAAATTTTTGACCTATGTGTGTACCTGTGACAAATATTAACTCTGTTCTTTTTTCGAGCTGTAAACACCTGGGAACATTCGCACCGTATTTGCAATTCCAAGAGCATTAAAAGTGACTTGGCATCCTCTGAAGGCACTGGTACTATGGTCACATAACCCAGGCAAACCAAATACAAGAGAACTGTTGTTGCCTTCACCTAGAAAGCAAATAGTATTCTGCTGTTACAACAAAGGGCTCCATGTTTCATTGTTTGCTGAATTCTTCCATTTCTTTCCAAGGCACCTGGAAAAGTAATGTCATGATACTCATGAGCACTCCAAGCACGGAGACTGCGATTGGGGAGTTCTTGCAAAAACTGAGAAATGGTGAGAGACTTTGCAAGACTAGGGACAGTAGTGGGTGGGTGAAAGTTCTTCATTATAGGTGGGGGGGGAGGAAGAGGAGGATGGCATTGTCCTTAGAGTAATGGACCAGCTCAGACAGCTAGGGCTTCTCTATGGGACAGGCAACAGGGGCTGAGAGTCGAGGTCAAGGTCAGAGGACATAACAGTGAGAGACATGACACCACTATGGGAGAAAATTGCCAACTCCCTAGTCAGGGACAGGTAGTAGACCAACTTCAAAAACCTGAATAAGTGTCTCGACCACTGACACTGAATGTTGGAGATTTCACCTTCCTGACATCTTCTGGTTGTTCAGTGTGGTGGGACACAAGCTGTCAAGAAGATTTCTGTAGGGCATTGGGAATAAATGCTCAGTGTGGGTGCAGTACCACCAATGATTCTGAGACACAACTGCATCTGCTGTCCTCTAAGAAGGAAGAACAGGAGAGGAGGTAACAATCACTGGCAGCAGTGTCTGCAGTGACCATGAAACAGAGGCATGTGAGACCCTGCAGTGAGTGAGAGACATGAATAGCAGACCAGAGACCCGGGAATTCAGGAGAGCAGGTTTTGGCTTGCTCAGGGAGTAGGTAGGTGGCATCCCAAAGGAGGTAGAACTGAAGCACTAGGGAGCTTGGGGTAGCTGCCACGCCTTTAAGGGTAATGTCCTCAAGGGTGACACAAGGTCATGCCCACACTGTGTATAGAAACTGGGACCCAACACAATTCAAGCAAGCACAGTGTGCAGCCCTGCTCTGGGCAGGCAGAGCTGCAGCAGAGATGTCAGTGGGGCCAGGGGCATCTCTGGGGAGAAGGCGGAGTAGCAGGTAACAAGTTGAGCAGGGTCCAAGTGGCTGGAGGTAAGGAAAAGCTTTTCCCCAGGAGAACTGTGAAGCAATGCAGCAGGGGCCTGGAAAGGATGCATGACTGTCTTATAAATAGATACCCTATTGTGATAGATTTTTGTGTAATCCTGGTGAAATATGCTACTGCTATGTATTATTAGGAGATATTCCAGAATGTGTATGAACTTAAATATAAAATCATAGGATCACAGAATGGTTTGTGTTGGATGGGACCTTTAAATGTCGTCTGGTGCAACCCCACTGCAATGAGCAGGGACATCTTCAACTAGATGAGTTTGCTTAGAGCTGCGTCCAACCTGACCTTGAATGTTTCCAGGGATGGGGTATCTGCCACCTATCTGGGCAACTCTGTTCCATTGTTTTACCACTCTCATCGTAGAAAATGTCTTCCTTAAATCTAGTCTGAATCTATCCTCTTTTAGTTTAAAACTGTTACCGATTGTCCCATCACTATAGACTCTATTAAAAAGCCTGTTCCCATATTTCTTAGAAGCTCTCTCTAAGTGTTGAAAGGCTGCAACAACGTCTTCCCAGAGCCTTCTCTTCTCCATGCTGAAAAACCTCAACTCTCTCAGCCATTCCCTAAGGAGAGGTGTTCAAACCCTCTGATCTTTTTTGTGGCCCTCCTCTGGACCTTCTCTGACAGATCCATGTCTTTCCTGTGTTGAGGAACCCAGAGCTGGATGCAGTGCTGCAGATGGGGTCTCACCAGAGCAGAGCGAAGGGGAAGAATCACCTCCGTTGATCTGCTGGCCACGCTTCTTTTTGATGCAGCCCAGGATACAGTTGGCTTTCTGGACTGTGGGCAAGCATTGCTGGCTCATGTCCAGTATTTTATCCACCATATATATATGAGTTCTGTGAAGTCAGAAGTTCTGCAAATTATCCCAGCATATCAGCAAGCAAAATGCTTAAGAATGTACCTAGTATTTTAATTAAGATTAGATGTTTTCTTGAAAACCATATGCTTATATAACTTCTTGAATGAATGTCTCAGTGCAATCAAATTCCCTGCTATCTCTGCTGCCATAGATACCCCGAAAGAATTAACATCCCATGGAAATTTTAGCTTTTACACCCATGAATCACATTTATTTACTGAAAAACTACACTTTTACCTTCCAGGAGCATGCTGATGAAGCATTGCTCACAGTGCTAGAAGCTTAAGAAGTTTAATCACACACATGTGTGTGCATGTGTATCTATTCATATTTTCTCCTAATTGTAAGAGAAAGAGAAATAGAAAAAGTGGGTGTTTAAATTCTGGGAAAACACTTAAGACAAAAAGAGGAAAGAAGGTATATAAAAGCAGTCTGATTCTTGTTTGCTTGTTTCAAATTAATTGAATTGACAGTCAATATTAATTAAACTCCTTAAGAACAAAAAGCTACTGCCATCTTCTTTCATATTCTCTATACCCTTTGTTCCTATGGACTTCTACAATCTCTTTTTTCCAACAGGTCACACATTATTGCCAGGTGAATCCTTCATACTCTAACTGAAAGGAACATTTCCTAATATCTTTAACAATAGTAATTTCCTTGGATAATTATAGTGATCAAAGACACAGCAAGAGCTGTTTAATAGAAAGCAACCAAAATCTGTGAACAACATCCTCCCCGAGCCACAGTGTGGTTATGCCCTCCCGTTCTAGTTAGGTTTGTGTGGGATATGGTGTAGAGGAACACATCGGACTCAATACAGGCTAACAGCAAAATGATGCTTTATTGTTAGCATGAGCAGCTAATTACAATATACTCGCACACATGCTACCATCCCCACGACAAGGAAGTACCGACACACAGAGTAAGGCATCGGCGTAGGGAGAGACAGCAAGGCACCAAGCTTTCGGCGGGTGTCTCCATGACAACAACTTTGGTCGTGATTGCTGCTGCACGCTCTCCTTTGTTCTGGCTGCTTTTGTACTATATCCCATCCTGCCACGTAGGGCCGGTACATGCCATGAGGTTGACCATAAGGTGGTCGCTCTTTAGGTAACTCTACCACTCTTTGCACATGTGTTGGCATCCTCTGGTGATCGGGCCTTCCTCCCTCCTACTCTTCCTCGCACAACGCTTGGCTCCTTTCCCCGTGTTCAAGGACATCTGTGGTTGCTAACTCTGGCTTCAGGTGCGAAACTGTAACTGGTGGCCAGCTTTCTCTCCTTATCTCTATTTCGCCCCGGCTGTACAAAATCTTCCCCCGAAGTTTCTCACACGCTTGCTAAGTGACTACCCCTGACCATCACAGGTCAAGTTTTTTTTCCATCCCCAATACATCTCTTTAGCAATTTTACATAAAGAGAATCTTCTCATTTTTTATCCCTATTTAGTTTTAACTTTCTTTTAAAATGTATTTCTTTCCATCTAAAATATAAGAAAATCTAACTCTGTTACTACCTGAAAATCTAATTTATCATCAAAAATAATAAGTATGTTGCTACCTATATTAATCCCCCTGAAAAATTTAAATAGGAAAATAAAATAAAATAAGCAATTAATGAGAATTTTTGATAGAAAATACACTACAAACAGTAAGATTTGTCTTAAGGCTTACAAAAGGAGAATTGAAGATTAAATAGTCTGTTACGTAAGAAATACTAATTGATGGCCATTATGGAGGTATACAGGAAGCATCTAAATGAGATAATACGGTCTAGTTTTCCACTATGAAGGAAAAAAAAAGATAATGTTTGATAAAACTAGAGATTTCTGACACAAGTATCAAGCTCCTGACAGTAACTGTAAAAGTAGTCGTGCTTCTTTAATATATGCGCCCGCATTCTGAAAATACGTATTTTGGTGCTGAAGATCTCATTCATATTTTCATACTTCCTCGTCTGGTAGATTTTTGTTCCATTAGGTGATTTAATCTTTTTTTGAACTGTATTAAACTTTTGGCTTCCACGGTGTCCTGTAGCAATGTGTTCCTAAGATTAATTATTCTTTATAAAAATCTGCTTTACTTAAAGAGCTTTAAATCTGCTGCTTAATCAAGTTATTTAGTACTCNACGCTTGGCTCCTTTCCCCGTGTTCAAGGACATCTGTGGTTGCTAACTCTGGCTTCAGGTGCGAAACTGTAACTGGTGGCCAGCTTTCTCTCCTTATCTCTATTTCGCCCCGGCTGTACAAAATCTTCCCCCGAAGTTTCTCACACGCTTGCTAAGTGACTACCCCTGACCATCACAGGTCAAGTTTTTTTTCCATCCCCAATACATCTCTTTAGCAATTTTACATAAAGAGAATCTTCTCATTTTTTATCCCTATTTAGTTTTAACTTTCTTTTAAAATGTATTTCTTTCCATCTAAAATATAAGAAAATCTAACTCTGTTACTACCTGAAAATCTAATTTATCATCAAAAATAATAAGTATGTTGCTACCTATATTAATCCCCCTGAAAAATTTAAATAGGAAAATAAAATAAAATAAGCAATTAATGAGAATTTTTGATAGAAAATACACTACAAACAGTAAGATTTGTCTTAAGGCTTACAAAAGGAGAATTGAAGATTAAATAGTCTGTTACGTAAGAAATACTAATTGATGGCCATTATGGAGGTATACAGGAAGCATCTAAATGAGATAATACGGTCTAGTTTTCCACTATGAAGGAAAAAAAAAGATAATGTTTGATAAAACTAGAGATTTCTGACACAAGTATCAAGCTCCTGACAGTAACTGTAAAAGTAGTCGTGCTTCTTTAATATATGCGCCCGCATTCTGAAAATACGTATTTTGGTGCTGAAGATCTCATTCATATTTTCATACTTCCTCGTCTGGTAGATTTTTGTTCCATTAGGTGATTTAATCTTTTTTTGAACTGTATTAAACTTTTGGCTTCCACGGTGTCCTGTAGCAATGTGTTCCTAAGATTAATTATTCTTTATAAAAATCTGCTTTACTTAAAGAGCTTTAAATCTGCTGCTTAATCAAGTTATTTAGTACTCTAATTTGATTCTTGTGTTACGAGATCTATTGAGCAATGTTTCCATCATTCATGAATTTATATATTTCAAATATAGAAAGCACTAGTTTATTTAATTTCACTAAATGTTTCTTTTATACAGTGTGTTGGTTATGTAGGGATCTGTGAAGGAGAAAACTAACTATCAGCAAAGAAGTTTTTTAAACAGCAAAAAACCAGCAAAAGTGAGCCAAATGAGCTGTGTCTGGTTGTGACTGTAAGTAAATCACTGCTTGTTTACCTGACATATGCAAAAAAACCCCTCCAACAACATTTTATCAGGGGCACATTTTAAAGTCCTTCACAAACTCTCTGTTAATTTAAGAAAGACTGACACTGAAATAATAACGAAAATGTGAGATTTGTTCTATTATTCTTGTTTAGGTCTTTCACAGTAAATACAAATTCTGCAAAAGCAACTGCCACTGATTCATTGTGTAGATGTGATTAAAAGCGCTGGAGATCCTGTATTAAATTAAGAAAAATTGAACTGCAGCTCTTTCACTAATATTTAGCTTTTTTGTTTTACTGTAGTGAAGGTGAAACATAAATTTGTCTTGTTCTCTTGACCAAAATTAACTGCTTCTAGGAAATGTCATCACTTATGGACAATCATATAATGAAAATATGTTAACAATTTACAGATGTGTACATATAAGGTAAAAGAATATCTGCAAACACATAAATGCTCTCAGTGAACTACTTCAGTGTTAAATGTGAATCTCCTGTTGGGTTGCTATGATATACTGACTCTCTTGGGGCCTGAATATCACTAGAGTTTATCCAAAACATTTTGGAGATAGAAGTGTTAGAGGAAAACAATACACGTGTATTTTCAGAGAGCTAACTTTGAAAATGTGATAAATGCTATATTGCAAAACTCAAGGTTTTTGTACTAAAACTGTCTAGCAAGGTTTATATAGGGGTTGATAGATAGCTTAAATCACGTATTAGAAGGGGATAATGTATCTTATCCACCTGATGGATGTTTTTTGTTTTATCTCTGGGCAAATGAGAATGGAGAACTACCACGGAAGTGTGAAATACTTTCTGTATGCCCTGATAAGATCTGAATATTAGCGTATTTTAAAAAAGAAAAAAAGCTCTGATGTGAGAGCTTTCTCTCTCATGAAAATAATCTTATTGCTTTGTTTCAGAAATAGAAAATTACATCTGCAGAATCCCCCCAATGGGGTATTCAGATCAAACAGACTGGTTTTTATGTAGATGAAGTAGAAAAGGAATCTCTTTGTCTAGAAGGTGAAGTTTAGTTGAAGTCACGAAAATACGTGTAGACATAATCAAGGTACTAGCACCACAATCAGAAGAAACACGTTGCTCTCCAAGTGTTACTATGACTGCTATCACTGCAGTACATAATCAGCCTACACTCTGTATCGCCATCACACTTACCACACACTTCGTTGGTACATGATGTTACTGCTATTGCATAGGCCTGCAGCTATTTGTCAATTTCTTGATTGCTGCGCATTGTATCAGAACTTTGGCATGAAATACCTGAATTGTTTTTTTCTCATTCAAAAGTTACTTCACCTTCTTTTTTAACACTGTAAGTTATAACAAAATAGTAACTGGCTCATGTAGTCTGAAGTGTATCCCTTGCAAATACCACCTGAAATCCAAAACCTTAGTACTGTTTAATTTAAGCTAAGCCCAAAGTGTTAAACCACGCATAGGTATTGTTTTTCTATGGCATCTGTGTCCCTGCTCAATGCTAGGGTAAAAGCATGTGCAATCCTCTTCTTGTCCTTTCCTGCAGCAGTTTCCATAGGAGGATTACATGAGCAAAAAACCCCCCAAAAATCTACCTCATAATCTACCCAAGTCTCCAGTCTTGATGATCACGCACACTACAAATTGATATATCAGTCTAGACATATCATCCAGTGCTATCACTTCACACATCCTTGAGGAGCAATCAATGGGCTCAAGAAGGTCCTCTTCATGTTCTCAGCCAAGAAGAGCTGGCAGACAGCAAGCTGCATCCTGTTTAGTGGACTGACCACATGGCAGAGAACACAGCTAGGCCTTAAATAGGATCCTTGTTTCAAACCTCTTTAATGGCTTTTAATTAGTTGCTACTGTGTTAAATTTTTGCTTTTTTTTTTACTCTTCCAGAAACAAGTTACAGATATTGTTTCAGCAAGTCCATCAGTTACCTTGATAGAAACATGGTCCTTTATCAAAGGTCTTTTTTCTCCCCTCCCACACACATCGATTACACTTAAATTTGCACTTAAAGTTCTCAGCCAATTTTATAGGAGAGACCTCTGCACATCTGAGGATGTGATTAACCTTTGGTAGTGATGCTATGTACCAGTTATTGGAGTGTTCCATGAAGAGAAGGAATGCATACATTTGAGCATGTGTATTCTTTCCTCCTTCACTTAAAGGTTCCAAAGGTTGGTTTGATCTAATTAACATACATATAGGTGTAAATCATTAAAATTTACCATATTGAATGACAGTTTCAATCTCCTCATGACTATAAATGCAAGCTATGTAATGTACTGTTTATCATAATGAGTGGAGCAGGCAATGAATGAGCAGTAATTAAGCAAGATTTCTAAACCATTGAATTCTCAGGTTAATAGTGGAAGATGAAGGAGTATGAACAATCCCTTTGTTGCAGAAATCAGATATACAGGGAATGTAGTGGGGCAGGAGGGAGAAGGTAGATCAAAGTACAGTGACAGATCCAGAGTAGTATTCAGGCTGACAATGTCAGTGTGCTTATAAAGAGTGCTTACAAACTGTATACTATTGAGAGACTTAGAACTGTACCTAATAACAACCAATGTCTAGCATTCATTGAATTGATTTATTATAAATTACTTCTTTTTATTCAATACATATATTTTGTACTGACATGGAACAATCTTCATTTAAAGTTTTGATGATAGTTACAAACAATACAAGCTTAAAAAAAAGGAAATGTTTGGATAAAAAAATAAGAACAAACACATCCAAGATTTTCTTAAAGACAGTGCATGCTGATTTTTGGCCTTGGGAGCAACCCCATACAAAACTAAAAACTGGAAGAAGTTTCAGGTGGATAGGCAGGAACCTCCGAATACCATCATACTCCCTATGGTAACGTCAAAGTGAATAATCTGGCAATACTGTAATTAAAACTCAAAGACTAATTCATCAGATCCTATCACTGTTGCAGCAATTTGCCCACACTGAGGGGTACTTGCCTATTTTTTATAATGTGGAGTTACATTGGAACTGAATGTTCAAACACTGCATCTTCTTATATTTATCTCAGTCTGGGACAGATATTTTCACTGCATTTATTCATGTTGGGAACCCGCCTAGGACAAATCTTGTTGTGTTTCATGAAGTACAAACTTGTCCTAGGATGCTGTTTCTGCCCCCCAAAATGCAATAGAAAGTAAATACTTATGGGCTACTAGAAGGGAAGGCAAAAATGCAGAAAAGTGAAGTAATTTCCCTTGTTTATAGAAAAGAAGTAGGCTAAGAATGAATAGGTACCCAAATTTTTTACCTTTCCATTACCTTTGGATCTTCCTTAGTCATCTGTGGACTGACTGCCTAATTGTGGGCTCCACATCCTTCAAAAGGTCTTTTATTATGTGATCCATTACTGTACTCTATGATTTGAAGTCAGAATTGCATCTCTATGTGTTGGTAATAGTTAATTAAGAAATCAGGAGGCCTCTGCCAAACAAAAAATATGAATTCCAGAAGCTGAACTCAGTAACATTTTTCACAAGGCATAGTATTGACATTCAATTATCCTAGCTAATTCCCTCTCTCTCGCTTTTCTTCCTTTGGCTATAGTGATTCTAGGAACAATTTTTACATTCTCCTTGATATTCTTTTTTTGAACTCTTAATTCAAAATTATTTAACATATTTTGTTACTAAGGGATCACTTACAAACACCACTCTTCATAGGTTAGTTCAAAAAATTACTTAAACACGTTTTAAGCCCTGTAGTTTATCTTCAGCGTTTACTTCGGTAATTTTAAAATGCTCTTACTTCCTATTGATTATCAGTCTAACGTCAAAAAACAATCCATTTGAGCAGGTTCATTCAGAAAGACATTTAAAGGTATCCCTAAACAAGAGAAAATTCTCTATTCAGTGAATGTCAGGTAATCAAGCTGTGTATCAACTTCGATTAAGAAAAAAAAAGTTTTTATTTTACCTATACAGGAGAAGATAGGTTAAAAAATGAACAAGAGCTCATGGAGTTATATGGTGACGAGGAATAACTAATTGGCTTACTTGTAGAATATATGCAGAAATTTTTGTCCACCTCAAGAGTGAATACAGACACACAAAATTACCTATAGACTAACAGCTCCATAACAGGTAGTTAATTAAAGTCAGAGAAATACAAGGAATTGAAAGGATTCACTATTCAAAAAGTTATCCTTCCTTTCTCATAGGATAATTGGGATATGATACAAGAAAACATGCTTGCATATGAGCTGTTTCTGACATCTGAAATCACAAAAGCATCACTTAAACTCACATAGAGACAGAGATGGTACGGGTTTCATCGAGGACTGAGTTTTCTATAAGCATATAACCAAAAACATTTTCTATGGCTCATTTTGATTTGATAGAAACTGCACTTTCTCAAAGGCTGATTGCTGATGCTAGAAGTATGACTTTTTTCTTTAAGGCTATACCCTGTGAAATGTGATGTACTTTTTTGCATTAAATATGCAGCTGCAGTGATTAATGTTCATCTTTTTGCTACTGTCCAATGCAACTGCTTTACAGGCCTCAGTCTGTAAGAGCTGCATCCAGATTTCTAAGTCTGAACTGAGGTCTTGTTTCCTAAAGTTAGGAAAGAGTTTTGTCTGTTCCATCAGAGTACAAGAAGTAACGTAGCAGTTACGTCCAGATCTATACCGTTTTCTTATTTGCTGTCTTTTGACTTTCTCATGACAAAGTCTATGCCATAAGATCATAGCCAAAACAATTTTGTAAGTGCCACACTTGTGACAAATAAGAAGTGCTGATAACAGAAAGGGCCAACAGATGTAAAATGTTATTGTCTATAGATAAAGTCAAGACGCTTCATTGAACAACAATGAAGTTATGGCACATACAGGTACACATTTACATATTTAAACACCCTTCAATACAGTCACAGACAATGCTCAATTTCTTAATATTTCTTTCTGATTTAGAGTAAGAATTTTTCACATAGTTTATACAGTGCTTGAAATAATCATGTTGACACCTAAAGGGATACAAACAGTTTATTCTGTCATATCAAATGAATATGTGAGACAAGGTAAATGGCACCCTTCTTTCCTCATGGTATCAGAAAAAATTATTTGTTCACCTTACTGATGAAAGAGTATTTAACTGATATAGATTTCATAAACGAACTATTTATAATCTCTATCAGAATGAAATTACAAGATTTTTAGAAAATCAAACCAGGAGAAGCTGTGCCCTTTTTATGAGAGTGAATGACAGCAGTGTTTGGCCTTCAAGGTTCGGAAGCATTTGCAATTATGATAAAGACTACAAAAAATATTCACAAGACAGTCTTATTTTTTGCTATGTGATGGCTCTCTTATCAAGGCATTAGTATTTGCTGTGATGTCCCATTTTATTCTCTTTAAGAAAAAAATATTCAAGCAAATATGGTAAATTATGATATTCCTTCTCCAAAAATATATTTTTATACACATGTAACAACAAGGCTTAATGCGTACCTTTTCTGACTTGATATGTACAGCTGTATGCTCCTTATAACATCTTGTACTTCAAATCTGCCTGGGACAGTTAGATGTCTGGCTCTCTTTAAGTTCAAAATCCTGTTTTGTTAATATTAACATATAAGAGCGTCACAAAAGCCATATTCATAAGCTAAGTACTGTTAATGTGATGTTTCTGAAGCCAGTATTTGTGTCAAATATGGTCAATATACTTACTTTGGTTTACATTCCCTGAAGTTCTTGGGTAGTTGGGTATGATTCAGTTGATTAAACAGAAGTAATCTGTTTTCTATTAGGCACAGTGTGTATACCAACACAACCTCCACCACAGGCTCCAGACCGGAGGAGTGCTGTAAGATGCCTATATCTGCCAAGCTGTCATATTATGGGGCATCTCAACTGCTCCTGAACACTCTTGTTTATATATCTGAATCCCTCTTGCTGTGTAGACTACTTTTTTTTCCCAGTATTAAGCTAGCAGTCTCTTTTTTGTGATCTTTGCATTAAATTTCATTTAATACAGTAAATGAAGGTGAATTTTTTTTAGCTTACTCAGTTAATTTTCTAGGGAGAGTATTTGCTAGATACATTATGACACTATTAAGTAGGTTAACTTTAGCATAAATTCAGCTTTCTCATCTCTTCAGAGAGATGTATTGAAAAAAAGGAGTTTTTAGGAACTTTCAATAATTGTTTGCCTTCTATTTTTAAAAAATAGATTACAATGCTGTTAAATAACTTAATAAGTAGGGTGTGGTTTTAGTTTCATATAAAGCAGGGTTATTTTTGCAGTTGCAGGCTGTGATCTTCCACCTAGCTGTATGAGTATTCGTAAACCAACAGTACTGCTGTTGTACATAAAACAGCTTACAAATGCAAAAATGGCTTTAAAATTTTAGAAGTGTCATTTTTACATGAAAGTTCACTTCCAAATTTCTTGTCAGAAATAACAAGCTATATGAATAATAATGGCAAGAGTAATTTTTTTTTTCACACTGTGAATGATACCATATCTTGTAATATTCCTACCTTGCCTGCGATCTTACATACACACTCAGAGTATGATTCTTAACAGGTTAGGGTGGCACACATGAAAAGTAAAATCACACATCTGAGAACCAGAATGTGAAAAAATGAAACTAATTATCAGGCTACTCACATTCAAAATGCAAGTAAATAGCATAAATTAGTCTTTATTGAGAAAATTAAGCATTTAACAATTACACGAAATTATGTTGTATTGTAATAACAAAAGCAGGGATATCAGCCTAAACTCTTGAAGCTGACAAGCACTCAAGCAGTGACATTAATCATGTAAACCACATGGGATATCTTATATGAAAATACGCTTCAGATTCCTCATTTTTTATTCTCATAATATTCTTTGAGGTCAAAGTAAACAGTAATTTAGACTACAAGCATTTAAGAACAATATTTAAAATACTAAAAGAGAGGTGGCATTGGACAGTGACTGAAAAGATGGTCTAGAAGATGGAAAACACTTAAAAAAAGAGTTGAGATTATTCAAGAATTAACATTTGAACTAATGCAATATTTACATTAATAAAAGCTGAGTTTGAACAACAATCCTTACTTCATCATCTGAAAACTAGGTTGTAAGTAGCCTTACTACAGTTGACTCATTTCAGATGAAGCTAACATGGCTTTAAAAAATTGTGTTTGTTTCCTTGAAAGAGCTATAGTTGTGATTTTCTAGATGTAAGAAGTTGTTCTGGGACATGTAACACAATGTCAAGAACCAAACAAGGAGAAAAAAAAAGTTAGAACTCAATCTTCCTTGAAACGTAGTTCCATGCTCACAGCTCTTGCAAGCTGGCTGTGCTGGCAAAGAAGAAAGAAGAAAAGATGGACCACAAACCCCCTGGAAGAGTGCAGAGCACAGCATGTTCCTCATTAAATCCCTTCATACAGGGCTTAACATTGCTTAAATATACATATAAGACTAATACATGGACTGACTCAGATGAAAACAAGTGTCATATCTACACATATAAACAAAATAAAAAATATTTAATTTTAAAAAAAAACCTTACCACCTAACAGCCCTTTCTAACCTATCCTTTCTCCATGTTATCTCTTAGGACGGTTACAATTACGATTGTTGGTGAGATAAACGAAGAGTGATTGTTGAATAGCTGACTATACCTGAAAAAGTATCATCTGCTAGGAGTTACAATCTATATAAATACCATTGCTCGACAGAACAGTACATTAAGCATCCTATTTTTTATTTTTAAAGTATCTAAATGACTTTACATACTGAAACTTGATTGAGTTATTCTTCTGCATGAATATTTTCAGACTATAATGATTGTAACAGTCTACACTAGTACTGCTGCTTCCTTTATGAACTGAAATAAACTTGAGATCATTCTATTCTTTCTGACTAGGTCTACGTCATTAACTCTGCTGAGGCCTTACCTCCTGGTACAGAAATTATATGGAGGCAAAATATATATTAAAAAGTTAAATAAGTTAAAAGGTCAAATATTCATTAGTGAAAACAGCATGCACCACCCTATTTGCACATCAAGTATTCAGTCTTGGATTAGGGACAATTCTGACTGAGAAGGGTAGAGTTTTTCAGTTAGATTGGCCAATTTCCATTACCAAGATCTCAGGTTAAGTTTGTATTATGTGTGAATTAAATGCACAGATCAGTGAAATGATGAATAGTATTTTATCTTTCAAAAGTGAAAAATCTACCTCTTAACTGAAGAATCAGACTCTAGAAATGTATCTTTTTACCTACTGAAATTCAAAGATTATAATCCCCCTTTGCTATCAAGATGTAAATCTACCCTTAAAGAAATCCAATAAAGACATTAATTTGAAATTCATTGAACAACTCTTCCAATATGACATCTGGTCTACATAAACTCTAAATATCCAGTCACTTTTATATTGTAGCTCAAACATGCATATCTGCCTCACCCCCTCATCTCTTTAGGGAAGAAATATTATCATAACTATTTGGTAATTAAGACAGTAAGATTTTATTTTGATCTTGATATATATCTACTCCTTTTAAAGTTACTGTAATGTCCAAGACTATCCTTAACAAGTGGAAGCTTTAGAGTAATTACAATGTCAGAAAATCATACCACATCCAAAACCCAGATGTATCTTGCATCATTTTATAATGTAAATGACCCATGAGGTTACATTTGTGTTATGTTACTTTCAGTTCTCTGAAAGGAATTATTTACAGCAAAAATTTAAGACTGTGGTCTGGCTTCTGGTCTGGTTTCATGTGCCAGCATGAATGCTCTACTCACTCAAAAGCTGGGAAGTTACTGAAGTGATTGGATGTCCTCACCGTAGCTTTGCGAACAGCATACTCCTTGTCAAAAAGGACAAATCACTACTAGGAATTTAGCTTTATGGATCTAAGGGCATGCAAATCTCCTTAGAATGTTATCTAGGGTAGACTGGAAAGGACAAACATCATTTATGTATCTTTGATACACAAGATCTGCTATGTATATTTTAGAAAGCTTCTCCTACTGTCCTGTAGACATGTGTACACATAGATTGGATTGTACCTTCTAATAGCTTTAGTCAAACACAGCTTAACCTTATCACTATGCTACTTGACGATTGATTACTTTGAAAATAGAGAAAAATAATCAATGAGAGCTTCTTTAATTAAAATCGGTGGTAATCAGTAATGATTACAACATTCTCACAACTTTGAAGTCTCAACTGATGTTCCAGAGGGCTGCAAACAAGAAAAAAAAAGGGGGGGGGGGGGNGAAAATAGAGAAAAATAATCAATGAGAGCTTCTTTAATTAAAATCGGTGGTAATCAGTAATGATTACAACATTCTCACAACTTTGAAGTCTCAACTGATGTTCCAGAGGGCTGCAAACAAGAAAAAAAAGGGGGGGGGGGAGGAGAAAGAAAAACAAACAAGAAAGAGAGAGAGAGAAAGAAAAAAGGAAAGAAAATCATCCCCTAAAATTTGTCAATTAACTTTAGTTGCTCTGGCAAAGAATAAAACCAGCAAAGGAAAAAATACTCCTGCAATACGTATGAAAGTGTACTAAAAGTGTACTTCTAGTGTACTAAAAGCTGAGTTGTGCCTTTAATGTTGATCTTCACTGAATTTAGATTTCAAATACGTGCATTCTGGTAATACTCACAACCTGAAATCAAAAGTTACACTGATGAAAGTGTTGTCCATGGCTTCCCTTTGACAAGGTTCTATGATAAAAATAAGCAACTAATGTGATTGCCTCACAATGGAATACCACTGAAATTAGGTATTTTTTAAAAAAAATCAGACAATGGTTCGCAAAAATATACCTTATTCAGGTCTTTCTTTAAAGCCTTTTCCATTTTTCCATTTCTTTGCAGAAAATTTCTGAGATATGCTCAGTATCTGAATGTACAGTCATGAGAAGTTTTCTAGAGTACTTCAGTCTTTTGTAACCATAGAAAGAGCCAAAGACTCTACAGATTCAATTTATGAATTTTCTATAATCTATCAGATACAGGAAGAACAGTTGTACAAAATGCTATGATAGTATTTTTCAACTTGTCGTGAGAGCTCCATAAAGTACTTCTTAATTCTGTGAATTTCAAACGCTGGAAGACTTTCAGTAGTTTCCTTGGGTAGGAGTTGGGGGTGGGTGGCCTGGGAGGTCCTGAGAAGCCAAAAAGAGGAATAAAACTGCAGTCCTAAATAGGGTTTGAGTACTAGAATTACATCTATGTAATAGTTAATTAGATTATTCTGGTCTCTGACTATAACAATATTTTTGTATTTTTGATATAATGAGTATCTTAATCAAATTTTAATGTATCTACAGAAGACCTACTTGCTTCTTTAAAACACCTATATTTGTACATAATAATGTGTTCTGAAGGAGGAAAGAAGTGGACAGCTAGAAGTGTATAACAAATAAATTTAGCACTAACATTAGTTTGCACAAATTTCATTTTTTTTTAACAGAGTAACTGAATACTGTTGTTGGTGCTTTTGGCAGTGGTGTTTTTTGCAGCTTTTTCTCAGCTCGCGAGTTTTTCTTCTGCAGTAGTGTTTCATAGTAATTTCCTGAATAATGATGAGAATATGTCCTGCATTCAGCTATGATAGAGTTAATTTTTCACCAGAAAGCTGGGAGGGGGTTAGCCGACCCAAACCAGCCAAGCAGGTATTTGATCCCACTGATGTCACGCTCAGTCCATAACTGGGGGGCTGGCCGGGCAAGGCTCGGGAAGCGCGGCCAGGAAGCCCGTGGGGCGGCTCCGGTTCCAGTTCCAGGTGGTGAGCGGTTGTGCTGTGTATCACTCATTTGTGTTCTCTCAAGTTAGCATAATAGTTGTTATTATTACTGTTCTCTCTCTTTCTGTGCAGTTGCATTAAAACTGTCCTTATCTAACCCTCGAGGGCTGCCCCTTTCTCTGCTGATTCTCCTCCCCGTCCCGGTGGGGGGTGGTGGGGGGGAGGTGCAGTGAGCCAGCGGCTGCATGGTTCTTTGTTGCCAGCTGGGCTCAAACCTCAACAGTCCTTTTTGGTGCCCAACGTGGGGCACGAAAGGGTTGAGATAATGGCAGATCTGACCAGAGTGTGTTAAACCAAAAGTTGTGATATGCATTTGTTCTATTAGCTGAAGAGTCACTGGTCAAAATGTTACTTTATTTGTTCACGTGGTGGTGTTTGTAAATGCCTACCTGCACCACGTATTCCCTGTGGCGATGTTTATGACCTCGGGGAGAAAGATCAAGGCCATCATTCTGCTCTACTGGCTGATGTTAGCTTACAATGTGATTGCATTTGGGGCCATGAGTCTGGTCTGGTTTTTGTAACTGGTGTTGTTGTGACGTCACTGTTTCAGGCACCTCCTTGCAGAACTGGTCAGTAATTGCACATGATTGATGGGAAAAGAGGAGGGGAATACTTTCGCCCACCCTTTCACCTCCTTTTCCTCCTTCAGGCTAACTATATCAGTTTTTGAGGATTTCGAATATCCTTGGGATGTTCAAGATAGCATGCTCTTGTTGCTAGGTCTCCTGAACTTAATTATGGTTACAAAACTTTNGTTCACGTGGTGGTGTTTGTAAATGCCTACCTGCACCACGTATTCCCTGTGGCGATGTTTATGACCTCGGGGAGAAAGATCAAGGCCATCATTCTGCTCTACTGGCTGATGTTAGCTTACAATGTGATTGCATTTGGGGCCATGAGTCTGGTCTGGTTTTTGTAACTGGTGTTGTTGTGACGTCACTGTTTCAGGCACCTCCTTGCAGAACTGGTCAGTAATTGCACATGATTGATGGGAAAAGAGGAGGGGAATACTTTCGCCC
>VZSC01019490.1:0-15456 GCA_013398225.1 Steatornis caripensis
CCTCTCTGTTTGGAGGCTGTGCAGATGATGCACGTTCATGTACAGAAAGCAGAGAAGCTCAGGCCCATGGACAGTACTTCATCTTTTTAAAATTCAAAGCCTTGACAGCTAAAACAGGAGCTGAAACGATTGAGGTAGAATACCTGCCCTGGCACTGTTTTCTGAAGCCATGAATCCATTAACACCACAGAGCCCCTGCTGGCTACAAGATAAAAGCAGATGGACCATTTATCAGCATTTTGTCCAGGAGAGAATCAAATAACTGTCATATCACTTTGGAACAGGCCCTGTCTGAGCACTTTCTGTCATTCAAATTAACAACACCCTCTTTCCAATTGCAGAGTTTAAACCACACAGATCAGGGATGTAACACAGGGAAAAATATTTATTCAGAGTCTTAATCTGAAGATTATGTCTTTAGTCATAAATATGCATGGGCTCTTCAAAGCACTATTCAAAAACAAAAAAGGTGGTTATGAAGTCTCCTGTAATTTTTCATTCCCCTCTCTAGGGGGAGTATGATGAGACAAAACTGAATGTGGAAAAATGGACCTGACTGACATTGCACTCTGTTAGAAAGAGCTTGCAGAGAGGAGTCCCCAGGCAATACCTAAGACAGCCTCTGCAGTCTCACCAGTGATTGAAAGCACTGCAAATAAAACAGTGGGAGAGACAGAAGGGAAAAAAGAACAAACAACAAAACAAAAATGAGAAAAACAACCAGAACTACCAACAGTCCAGGGAAAAGAAGCATTCCAGAAGACAATTGCCCTTTCCAGCAATGCAGAAAAAACAGTCTACAGTCTTTCCTTGCATACAGCCTCCCTCTCCTGTCAAAAGGATGAAGTTTCAGCTCTGAAATATGCTTGTATCACGCTGCAACACACAGTCATTTCACAACCAACCCAGAGTCTCTCTGTGTTTCCTGATCTCTCACCCTATAAACATCACTGAACACCCAAATCAGTGTCAACACCAAAGCTGGGAAGGGTGAAAAAATGAGGGAACTGCTACACAACTGATGGCAAGAGCTAATCTGAGATTGCTGATACTAAGGACAGACTGAATTTAAACATGAAGTGGGAAATTTTATTCCAAACATGCTAATGAAAGAAGCCAAGAGTGAAAAAGGGCCCAAGACAGGAAAATGATTCTCAGAAGAGACATCAGAGATGACAGAACAGAAAGGCAAAATCAGCCCATTTTTACAGCCCCAATCAACCTGGACCTCCAGGCTGGATTTAATTTCTAAACCTAACCCTAGGAACGGGAGCCTCAGACCTAGACCCCAGCCAACAAAGTTCTTGGGGAGGCATCTGCTGTGTCTTCTAGCAGCCTTCCCCCCTTCTTTTGGAGTCCTCTTTGCAGCCTTACTCCAACAGAAGGTCTAGGGTTTGCCTCTCTCCTAACCCTAAGGTTGGGCACATCCAGAGCATTAAGCCGCAAATCCCAGCAACAGCCCAAAACCAATTTTCTTGGTGAGAGATCTTTTGGCAGCTCAACCTTTCCCTTAGCAGCTCCCTGTAGCCCACAGCAAGTAGAACTTGAAGCTTTGCTTTGCTCTTAACCCTAGCCCTTCTCTGAGCCTCAACCCTCAGACTCCAGCCCTGACTTAGACCAAGCAGGTCTCAGGAAAGAGTCTTTTGGCAACCTAAACCTTCTCTTGTGTCCCCTTTGCACTCATACTCTAAACAGAGCCCTAGACTTTGCCCCGCTCCTAATTCTGCAATGTGAGCAGGCATAAAGATGGCCTGGTTAGAAGGAAAAAAAAATACTGAGCAAAAGAAAATCTCTGCTGAAAAATACTGACAGGGAAATGACAGCCAGCCTGGGAACTAGACCTCAGAACCAGAAGCATCCTTGAAAAGTGCAGCTGGCCTCTTTGAAGTAGACAGCTGAGTACGTAGAAACCAGAGACATCCTAAGATACCACTGCTAAGTGCAACAAACAAGAAACTGTAACAGCAACTTATCTGAAAAAGTGATAACAGCCTGGGAAAATAAAAATTGGTATGAAATAACAAGAACAATCATCTGTTGGCTGTTACAGGTGAACACCAGAAATTAACAGCATATATTGACTGCTCAAAGCAGTGGTGTCCTATACCCTCTTATGTCTCTATGATAGAAGACTTAATTTTTATCCAAAGTAGAGCTTTTCTCTCAGAAATGCTAGGGCTGCATGTATTTTTATTTTCCTAAACAGAAAACAAACTTTCTGTGAGATCTTGAACCACTCTTAGGGACACCTGACTTGACTCCAAACTCCATAGTGGAGATTAGCTCTGCAGTGAGACCGTTATTTTATTGGTCACCATCTAGGCCCACCTCTGCAATGTTTGTCCACCTCTCTCAGATGGTTTGGCCCCTCTGGAACCCGTTTAATGCACTTGGTACCATGTATATATAAGTAATCTACCATAAGCATATCTGCTGTTATACTGCTAAGCTTGCTTCACTAACAAGTTTGTAGTAACTTGTAATAGTATATACCTATTTGGTTGTTGCTGTTACATTGATTGTTGCTATACAATTGATTTCTGCCATACTATTGATTGTTGCTATATTATCAATTGCTGATAGTAATTTGTAATCGCTTGATGTTTATATTAAATTTATTAACCATAGGTATACTTGCCAGTGATGACTTTCATGGTATTCGTGGTAATCTGTAACAAAGTAGAGAAATTCAGAGGATAAAAGCCTCCACATCCTCATGCATTACAGACTCCTACAAACACACGGTCATGATCTCTGCATACCTGCAGGCCAGGTAAGCCTTCAGGCTGTGATATGCTGTCCTGGAGTAGCAAGAACCAGCTGTTCTGCAAGGAGAGCCAAGTGCGAAGGCAGGCAGCAGTGACGTTCCCAGCAAGGGCTAGGCAATTCTGTGTCAGAATTGCATGCAGAGATGGGGATCTGGGCAGACACCGTCCAGAGATCACCCAGCAAGTGCACAACCGATAAGCCGATGGCGAGCCAGGAAGCCAAGCCCCAGGCCCAGGTCAGGATTAAGGAGGTTTGACACTGGAAGCAGACATAGTTGCTACACAGCAGTAACTTTTGCAGGTGCCAGCAGTAAACCCTCAGCTTAAAAGCGGCTCCCAAAGGAAAGCTTCAAAGTGCTTTTCTGATGAGGCACTAGGGATCTTACAGATGCAGAACAGCTGAGCAGAACAAAATTGCTATCTGACAAATCAGGATAGTCAGGAAGATAACACTAAGTGACTGACCCTTATCTGAGAATGTGGTTTATACACACATACTCCTCCTGAGCAGAAAAAAGGCTGGGGGATTTTAAGCCAAATAAAAATGATATAACCCAAGTCCTGATTCCTCCTTTTACATTATGAACATTGCTACAGTGTTAAAGATGTCAGGAAGGTATATGAGGCAATAAACTTTTGTGAGCATTGTTTACATACTGTATAGTCACATCCACAGAATTATAGCCCACTCTGCCTGTTTCAAGACTGCACAGTTAACACAGGCACATGAATATATATGGTCCTAGCTGCAGAACGATGTGCAGGTCTGGGGAATATTTACAGAGGCACAAAGCCTTGGCTCTTCGAGAACTAGGTTGGTTTTTTTTTCCCATTACCATCAGCACAAGGCCTATGTGGAAAAGCATCACAAGCGTAAAGGCTGGCAGTGTGCTATGTGTTATGAGCAAATCTTAAAAATCCAGCACCAGTGCTTCATGTTTGTGATGAGAAACTGAGAAGAGAGGCAGGGCTACATCTTCTATGACAGAATGCATGCAGAAATGCATAGTATATACCAAATTACATTTTTGCCACACAGTTAGGACTGGAAGCACAAGAGTATGAAGTGGTAAAAAGGAAAGCTGATAGTTTGAAGGGATAAAAGCCTTGTAAACTTTATTTGGTTGCTTACAGCCAAAAGTGTGAGGCTTTTGTAGCACATAACACCAGGAGCTATTATGGCTTCTTCACTCTTCATCAGCTTGTGCTCATCAGAGCAATATATATTATCATACTATTTAAGAAGTTGTTGTAATCACATTTACTCCTAGAATTTATTAACTCCTACTTTTCCCTGCTTAGCAGGAATTAGGACAGAGATACCTCAGACATCTAAATTGTAATATTTAAACTGAAACTAGAATCACTAAATGAAAAACATTTAAAAGTGGAACAAGGTGTGAATGGGGAAAGAGACATGCATGCAAAAATATTAGGAATTGTGCTGAAAACCCTCAAGATGAGAGGTCTCGGGGGGAATGTTATCAATGACAGATAATTCCTGATAGGGGAAAGAATAAGGCTCTGCTCAGTGGTGCCCAGTGACAGGATGAACAGCAGTGGCACAAACTAAAACACAGGAAATGCCATTTAAGCACAAAAAAAATTTTACTCAGAGGGTGGTCCAGCACTGCAATAGGCTGCCCAGAAAGCCTTCAGACCATAGAGATACTCAAAAAACAATTAGACATGGGCCTGAGCAACCTGCACTACCCTAAGCAACCCTGCTCTGAGCAGGAGTTGAGCTAGGCAGTCTGCTGAAGTCCCTGCCAATCTCGGCTTTTCTGTGATTCTGAGAATAATTACTGTCAAATATTGACTTGGAAATGAAATAACAATGCTAAAGCCTGAAATCAGTGTCTAAAACACAAAGGTCAAAAAGAAGCAGCTTCCAAGCCCATTTTACATACAGATAAAATTTAAGCTCAGTGAAAAAGTCAATGCCACATTGTCTGGTTAGATATGTGTGAATTATTTCTTACAACTGAAAAAAAATATCAACACAATATCAAGAAAGGTTAGTAAAAGCATACAACCTTCATAACAATTTCCCTTTTTTTTTTGGCAAGTAAGAAAGGTCAAGATCAGGTTATGGACAACTTAAAACACAGAAGTAAAAGTAACAGTTCAGCTGTCACAAGAGGTCAGGAAACAATATTCACAGTTCTGTTGAATTGCCACATAGATTTTACCAAAACAATCAAATTCAGAATGAAGATTAGCAACAGAGGGGCAGTCTACTTTTCCCCACCGCCTCCCAGTCCTGTCTGGACAAAGGCAAAAGCAACCTGTGCTGACAATTGCACACAGAAATTCTGTTCCCTATATTCCAAAATTACATGAAACAAGAGATGAAGTCTTCCCATCAGAAGCTGGTTTCAGAAAGACACCAGGAATTTTGCCTAGCCACTAGTCATACATTCATGTGCACTGCAGATTTCACTACCATTTAGTCATGAGAAAAGCAAAACTGCCTATGCTTAAATATTCTGTTAGCTATCCAGAAGTTCTCTGTGCTGTTTTGTGTAACCACAGACAGATGTCTGGGATCTCAGCACTTTTCATTAAGACTTTCAGCTTGGACAAAGCAACAGCTTATCATCTATGGTCTGCCACTGAACAGAGGGAAAACATAGCATCATTGGGTAATTCAGATTGGAAGCGATATCTCTAAGCCTCCAGTCCAAGCTCCTGCTTCAAGCAGTCATCTCTGAGGCTAGGCCAGGTTGATCATGGCTTTATCTAGTCAAGTTTTCAAAGCATCCAAAGACACAGACCTAACAACCAGGCAATGTGCTGTACTGCCTGACTCATCTCATGGTGAAACAGTTTTTCCTCACACCCAGTCCAAACCTCTCACTTTGGTTTATTCCTGTTGTCCCTCATCCTCCCATCATGTATGACCAAAGAGCCTGGCTCCACCTCCTCAAAGATACTGGCATGTTGCTGTTGGGTCCCCCCACAGCTGTCTTCTCTGGGCTGAGGACATTCCTTCAGCCTCTCCTCACTGTGAAGTTCCTCCTAGTCCTTGACCATGTTGGTGGCCCAATGCCAAAAACAAATTCCACTTACACAGACGTGCTCAGTAAGTTTCTATTATGTGTTCATAGACCTACCTGTTAACACAAACTGAGAGAACTGTTCCATACAGTAAAGGTACCATAATAATAAGAGGATCCAAGCAAACATCACAATTTCTATTCCAGGTGTAAAATGCAGAAGAGAAATAGATTTTGTGGGAACAGGCATATGCAATCAGCAGAAAATAAAGAATAGCTAATTTAGCTGCATTTGTAAGGAGCCGGATTTAAAAAAATCAAATTAGTTGTATTATGCAGACAATAGGGGGTTTTGCCTCAAGGCCTTATAAATTTTTTGCTCCTGGACATCACAAAATGGGACCTGAAATATTTGGCCCCGCATTTTTCCATTTGGGACTCCAGCATAATTCTTCCTTATTCCTAACCTATAACCCTCAGAATAGCTTTTTGAGAGGGCATTTTGCCATGCTTCAACCAAGTCTGTGTTTCTCACAAACAGCATGTAATAGGACTTTTCTTTAGTATGAGCAAGCCACCAGCTGAGAATGAGATATCAAAACCACTGACGGCTTTGGCTGGGTCTGCCAGCCTGCTATACACATGATTTTCAAGAGGAAAAACAAGTTTAGTCTAGGAAAAACGCCTCGAATGTTAAGTATAGCCAATGCTCAGTGGACACCTAGTGGTGATCTCCAGTAAGACAAAAAAATAAAAGTGTTGCATTCTCAGTAAACCAGCTATCAGTCTCGTAAGACAAATGTTGCAGACAGTTAAAGTTACTGTCTCTTCACAGAAGGCAAAATGAAAGAAAACCAAGGGTCAAGGAAGAATGGAATCAGCAGTAAGGCTCTGCTTGGTGAGATGGCGGAGCTCACTGGGAGTAAAACAGCATAGCTTCCAGAAGACTGAAGAGCAGCTCATCATGCCAATCCTCTGTAGGAAAAGAGGAAGTAAAACACAGTATCACTTAGATCAAAATCTCTTGAGACTCCCACTTGCACAGGTACAGTCAGAACCAAAAGTGCTAGACCAAATCCATATCATATATGGATCAGCTTCAGAAAGAGTCAAGTCACCATACAGACAGGTTATTGAAGATTTCCAACTAGTCAGCTACTGTAAGCATACAGGTCAGTTCATGCAGACAGCTTAGTCAACACCACCTCTCCTCTCCCAAAGAGGCATACAATAGGAAAACATGGAAGCTATTATCTCCACCTTTTCCCTCTACATCTGATAGCAAAGGACCAAGACCATACACTACTGTCCTGAAAGTGCTAAGTTGAGGTAAAATAGTGTCAACGTCAGTTATATGAATTTGTTTGTAAGATTAAGCTAGTGTTTATGAATAGGCTGAACAGAGCACATTGCTCCTGTCAGCTGCTACATCTGAGGACAGTAAGGAGGCACAGTTCAGAACAGAAATTAGACAGTCCCATAATCTACACTCCCTCATCTCACAGCCCATATACTGCCTTGGTATCACCCCACACTCTTACATGCAGGCAGCACTCTTTAACTTCTTGCATGTTTTTTGAATTCCTACCCCAATCAACTACTACATGGAGTTCAAACAAAATTCAATTACAGTAGACTCAAATCTATCATTGCATCCACTTAGGAAGTTTCTATATGGTTCAATGCATCCTTCATTCATGCATGACATTATACTGATTCCAAGAAAGCATAACAATATTCATTACACATTGGATGATGAAGCTGGGGAAATAGTTATACGAAATCAGAAGACTGACTCATCTGTTGGCCTGTGGTCAACAAGAAATGCTTCAGAGAAAAGAGAAGAAATCTTGAGTGCAACTTAAGAAAAACTGACTTATTTTACTCCACAAAGCACAAATCTTTAGACTCCAAAAGACACTTAACCAGTTCTGGGAATTTTGAGGAATATCCTGTGCTCCTTTAACTCTGCTACATGTTTGTACTGTAAGGCAATGAGTCCTACAGCCCCTCTAGGATATTATGGAGCCATTATTTCTTTTTCATTCATATCCCGTATCTTGTGTTTTAGCGTGGGGCTAGAGTAATGGCTGTGCTTAAGCAAATCAAAATAGGCCACATGCAGAAAAATAGGAGAGTGTCCTGCAGGAGCTGTTGTGTTGCAACAGCACAGGCCACAGTGTTGGAAAAAGTGACAGGAGATAAGAAAAGTAATCAGAGCACTTCTGAGCCACTGTGTGTGTAGTACTGAGCTACACAAACTTATGCAAAGAAAATAATCGTTCAATGTTCACAATCAGGTAACAGTGAATACTATTACATCCTACTATTACAATTTTGCTTAGTAGATTAAAGATTGATTGCAAAAGTCTTTGTATATCTTCATATTTGCTAGCACTTTGCTCTATGCTTTGACCACTTTGTCGCAAGACTCTGCCCAGAAGTATGAGCCCAATAAACATACCATCATCGCAAGATTACTTGCTGCTTTGCTAAGGCAGATGCTATGTTACTACTTATGACACTGCCACCATCAATGCCTAAGCCACGCCCCAGACTTCACTGACTCAGTGAACAAAATGCACAGATGATTCTGGCCACCATTTTAGCTTCTATTTAGATGTTTACATTATTATTCAGGTATCAGACTGCCCTTAGGAAATACACTGACCTCTTCAGCGGAGCTCATCTCCAATTCCTTGGGTATCTCTACCAAGGTGCACACCAGTTCCCCATAGTGCCTACCTGGGGCACATTGATCAGCCTCTGGTGAAAGGAAGCAGCTCTGAGGATGAGATGATGCACACAGGTCACTGCCCCAACAAGCGCTTTGCATACAACCACATCAGAGGTGCAGCCACACTACAGCTTGCTCAAGTCCTTTGAAGGGGATCATGGACTGCCTTAAGTTTCACCACACCTTCCTAACACAGCACTGTGGCCAGGCACCACACATTTGCCCACACAACTGCAAAACATTAGTTTTAGGATTAAACAGCAACCAGAAACCATCTGCAGGAACCATAACTTCATGTCCCTCTGTATAGCCAACAACCCAAGTAGACCTCTGCAGATGCATGACTGATACACAAATTAGAATATTCTTCAAGTTTATTTCAATGTGTCTGTGCAAAACCAGTTAGTTGTTTTTCTGGGAAAAAGCTGAACTAATTAAGGACATTAGCATTTCCTTAGCAACAAGTCAGACTGAAACACTGTCATTTCCATACACCCTAATGAACTTGTTTAAATAGACTAAGATTTGGTTGCCTTTTTTTTTTTTAAACACTGCACAAAATTCAGGTCACACCAAAGCATAAGTGCTAAAGGGTACCAAAAAGCACCGGGATAACTGCTTGAAGCTAGTAAGCAGCACGCCAATTGTATCACACAAACTGCAACACAATATGAAAACATCAAGTGGAAAAGCACTTCAACTACAGGTGTCACTAGCTGTAGAGTGTCAGAGTGCACTGTACATATTCAAGAAAAATGAGATTTTAGATTCAATTTTCAAGGGCATACTTAAGTGTGATTTTACACTCAAATGCTAGTCTTTGTCCACAGTTCATGTGCTGTATTTGTGGTACCATTTCTACAAGCTTTATACAAAAAAGCCTGATGGGGGAAAAGTACTGTTATATTCCACACCAGACAGACAATTCCCATTTTAGGGACATTGTTATACAGCCTTAGTGATGTAACTTTCTTTTAGCCTGTGGATGTTTTCCTGGTATACCCTCTACTGACCCCATCATTTATAGTTTCTGCAAGATGCCTCTCAAATTCACTCAATTCTCAGCTCTATCTTTCAAAACCTAGGATACACAGCTATCATCATTGCTTTTGCTGACACCTATGAGATATAAGATCCAGGAAATCACAAGGTCTTTGAGCAGTTGCAATGAGATATATCGACTAGTCAGGCTACAATGAAAACCAATACACAGCATACAGGTTACTTGATGCTCTGCCTACACAGGGGAGCTTCATGACAAAGCCAAGAAGATGCAGCCACCACCACACACAGTGGCAAAAAAGTTACACCAAGTACAAATAATACTTCTTGGCACTCCCATTCCCCACAGTCCTCTCTAAAGAGAGAGGAGGACTAGTAACAAGGAGAGGGTAACAACCAAACCAAATACATGAAAAGGACAGCTAAAATCAGCTACTTCACATGTGTATATGGTGCCTCTGTTCAACACAGGGGACAGAAATGCTTCACTGGCTGAGGAGGAAGGGCAGTAACAGGCACTCAGAAGGTACAGGTAAGACCTGGCACAGTGGGCAGGTTGAAGTAACAGCTAAACAACAGGACCAGAGGAACAAGACTTACCAAAAATGGGCTGACACTTCTTGAGTCTGGCTTAGTGGCTGAGCACTCAGGGTCAAATCTTTCCTGTCACACAAACACACAGAATGAGGAAGAAACAGAAACCAGAGTAGTACTTCCCTATGTTATACATGTAACATCTTAGACTTAAGCAGTCCAGGAGTATGGCCCCAACATGAACAGTTACAGTTTGGTCCATGACTGCCCATTTTACAAGGAATGTTAATTCAAGTTTACATGCAAAAAAGAAATCTCTAACCAAAAAAAAAAATCTCTAGTCTTCCTTGACTGTTTTAAGTTCTGGCTTCATCTACAAAAAGAATAGGGAAATGACTACTTGCTTCTTACATGAAATTACCCATCCAACAAAGAAGAGACAACAAATATTTCTTGGTTTCTTCTGTTATATTTAGAAGGATTTACATCTGCAGTGGTTAAGCTCTTTTCAACAACTGGTCAGCTGCACCTCAGGGATCCTGTTAGATAGGCCCACTTCAAATTCTGGATTAGCCTTTCAGCCACATCCATGCATTGGCAAGAGCAGGATCTGCCTGACAAATGCCTGGATTCCACATGAACAAGCTCTCAACAGATACACTACCAATGTGATTATTACATCCTTATCCCTAAAGAGTCCCACACTCCCAGAGCCAGAGGTAATCAGCCCAAAAAGGCTGAGAAGGTCAACAACTACAACAAAAGCTGTGGTGAGTCAGAGTAGAAAGAGTGGAATTCAAACCCACCAGTTGGGAAATGCAGTCCCACAGCCTGCAACAGATTTGCTAAGCATGGCTGCCTCTGAGAGCTTGGCCTAACAACCCTGTCAGCTTCCATGAGGGACACAGACTGGCAACTCCAGAAGCTATAAAACAGCAGAGTGCAGCAGAATTTGTCTTCCTGCACATTGACTCAAAACTGCAGGACACCTACCAGCTTCAGGAAGCCCCAGCTCACCAAGGATCCTTTGGCCCAGCCAGCCAAGCTCCACAGGGTGACCATACGTGTACATGCATACTTGACTGTCTTTCCCCTGAATGCTACATCTTTTTCCCTTCTACATCAATCAGCTCAATTGATCAATAAAGCTCAACTGAACATAGATTGTACCTGACAGGCTCCTCACACTCTGCCCCTTTTCCAACACAGGGTCCCTCCCATAGCAGACAGTCCCTCACAAACTCAGATGCAAGTCCTTCCCACAGGCTGCAGTTCTTCACAAACTGCTCCAGCATGGGTCCCTCCCACAGGTGCAGTCCTTCAGCAACAGACAGCTCCAACGTGGGTCCCCCATGGGATCACAAGCCCCACCAGCAAACCTGCTCCAGCATGGACTCCTCTCTCCACAGGGCCACAGGTCATGCCAGGAGCCTGCTTCAGTGCAGTATTCCCACAGGACCACAGACTCTTTCAGGCACCCACCTGCACTGGCATGGGAGTCTCCATGGGCTGCAGGTGGACTTCTGCTCCACCATTAACCTCCACAGGCTGCATAGGGACAGCCTGCCTCACCATGGGCTGCAGGGGAATCTCTGCTCTGGCACCTGTGGCACCTCCTGCCCCTCCTTCTTCCCTGACCTTAGCATCTGCAGAGGTTTTTTTCCTCACATCTTCTCATTCCTCTCTCCCAGCTGCTATTGCACAGCAACTTTTTCCTCCTTCTTAAATACCTTATCCCAGAGATGCTACCACCATTGCGGATGGGCTCAGCCTTGGCCAGTGTTGGGTCCATGTTGGAGCCGGCTGGCATTGGCTCTGTCAGACACGGGGGAAGCTTCTGGCAGCTTCTCACAGCAGCCACCACTGTAGCCCCCTCACTACTAAAACCTTGCCACACAAACCCATTACAACTGATCATGTTTTTTTGGTTACAGTACTGTCTAAGCTCATACATTAGAATTATTTGTTTTCCCTGTCTCTTGTGCCTACCACAGGGACACCTGCCATCCATGTGAAAAACAAAAGATAAGATACCATCTTGGTACTGACTACCAGCCAAAAAAAAAAATTCAACAACTGAGAAATCTTGAAGTAGTAAACATAGATTTGACTGCTCAATTTTTGTATTTCAAAATGCTGCCAAAAGCCCGTTACATACATATGTGACGAAACCAGAGATAATGCAGAAGTGATTGCACCAAGTACATGTGGTCAGACATCAACATTCATACAGTCATTACTATAAGCTAGTGAATCCTAATAATGCTCTGAACTTTAAAATTTAGCTTTAACAAAGTGTGTTCAATAGTAGCCTCATTCCAAGTCCCATATAAGAAAAATCAGTGTGATCATATACTTTTTCACTGAAATACGGTGACAAATAAGGACAAAGACTTCCCCAATATACGTGTGTTAAAATGACAATGATCAAGGTGAAACCCAAACATTCGTTGTTCTATATTCTCTCTACAAGCCAAATCTCAGTCTTCAAGTTATGTTTAATATTCCACATAGTTCCATGTTACCTCAAGTGTTCATAAGCTACAGTAGGAAAGAAAACGCATGGTGGCCTAAACCAGTAGGAATCCCGTTGATAATGCCATCATCAAGTATTAAGGACCCAGTTCATTTGAACAAGTATGTCATAATTCCAGGGATCTCTGATGTCATGCAAATTTTCAGTTATCCTGTATCACCCAGGAATGCAAAAGCTGGAGGTAGACATTTGTTCTTACACATTATCAGACAGAACAATTTATTAGTCTCTGCTATATTATTATGTCATCTTACATCTTTATATCTGACTAGATAGTTGCACACTAATGATTATATACTACTTAATAAGTATTAGTAGTAGTCCCATCTGAGTCTGAGAGGATAAATATCAAACAGTCCAAACTGGGTAGCTAGCTACCAATCTCAGTAAAAACAAAAAAGGGAAATAATTCTTTTCCACCCAAAGCACTCAGCCTCAAGAACAAACCATCTGCTACATAAATCTGGCAGATTTCATTAAAAACATGAAAAGGAAACCTCAAGGGAACACAAGTGCTTGGAAGTGAAAGTCATCTGGAATTTAAGTAGTAACAAGGGAGGTGAAGTGACAACAAAACCCTTCGATGCCCAGCTAGGACACGCTGAAGAAACTGCAGTTGAGATACTCAAGAGATTGAAATCTTTTAAAGTATAAATCAAGGTTACATTTTAGCTCTAACCGTTGCTTTCTCTTTCCACTTGCCTGTCTAATACTCTGCTCTTAAGTTTGCTAAGCAGCTAATAGTCATTTGGGACAGAGTTGACCAGAAAAAAACTAACACAGAAAAGGCTCTAAAAGCAGCAAAACAGAAACTACCATACACACATCATCTCAAGTGGTCTTCATCCAGCATGCAGTTAGAAAACCCCACATATTTCAGGAGAAAGGCCTGATCCCCGCATTTCCTTAAAGAAACCCACAGCTTTTCTCCACTTATATTCACTGAAACTCTAATATATAACTTGTATTTGCACACTGTTATACAAACCACAATGCAAGGACAGACACAAATTCAGTTTAAGATCAGGATTGAAAGTTGTATTAATATGACTTTATCAATATCACTAGTTGTAACTTACAACTGGCATTTCCAATCTGTATAAACGATGAAGACTGATCTTTGAAAATCTCTTTTACTGAAGTCTGGTCGTGGCTACAGCTTTGCAGATACTGGAGAAAGACGGTTACTGATACAACCTGAAAGACTGTATTCACATTTATACCATTTGCAAGATAAAAGAATCTTGTTAAAACTGCAGGAAGACAGCAACGAGGCTTCTGCAGAAAGGAAAAATATCTTTCAAGTGAAACTAATCAATTTAATTCAACTAATTTTTATTTTAGTCCAGATGTAATACATTTCACACATCTCAAACTATGAGTCACTGTTTCATACACCTATCTCACATTTGTGTTTCTTTTCCCGTGCTTCCGAGAGGGAAAAACTAGCTCACCATTTAACAAGTACAGTCCTAGTTAACAGGCTGTAATTAGGAGGCAAGACAATAGTTTCTTTGTGCACAAAAACCTGAGACACACTGAACGATGACAAGACCAACGCACAAGCTTGAAGACCAATACACTAACAGACCAGAGACAGTTTATCCAGGACCATGTAGCTTCAGAGGCATTACTAAACACTGCTTCTTAAAGTTTATTTTGAGAAATAAATTAGTGACACGCAAGTCAGCTATTTAATGAACATTATGCATCTTTACCAACCAAACATGACACTCTAAGCAAAAGCTTCAAGTAAATCCATACTCCCACCATGATCCTCCAAAACATAAGGTATTTGTCTGACCAAAGTCCAGTTCAACTGAAGAGTTTACTCAATTAATACTTCAATATTTAAGAAGTATAAACAAGTTCTTTATGTAACATTCTACTCATACTACCTTTCTAATAAAGAATTATTTTGAAAAGTGTTTACTAGTCTCCTACCCACACATCACAATCTGGAAAGGGCAGCAGAGGTACCAGAAATACTGCCAGACCTCAGGAAGATTGCATCAACCACAAATGAAGCAATGTCTGCACACAGTGAGAAAACTTTCGTATCTCCGAACAGCAATCTTTCACTGCAAGGCTTGGAAGGAAACTTAACTTCCACATACAGCAAAGGTTTGCTTTAAACAAATCCACAGACCCGAGTCTGCAAGGCCAAAGCACTCTGGAGCACAGAGCACGTCTCCCAGGGACGAGGCAAGCTACAGCTTTACTTCAGCTACAGCACAGCAGAAGGGAGCCATGCCTTAAGAGCGCAGCTCCCCCTCCACGTTCCCGGGCCCCTCACAGACCCACCACACGGGCAAAGGCTGACAACACCAAACACCACATGAGGCAAGGAGGCACCTCGCCTCAGGACCTACACAGTGTATACCTTGGCTAGGGTTGCTTCCCCTCACCTCCTGTACCCAGCAGGCACTCTATACCCATGCTTTCTTCCTCAACAATGCAGAAAAGATAAGGCACACAATCCACCAGATAACCACCTCCATCCATCCACCCACCCTCACCTCAGCCTGCAGTGTAGCGTCCGGACCCTTTTATAGCGTATGTGGCACGATGGGGCGGAACCTAGGTCCAGTTCTGAGACTCTATTGGACAGCTATGTTGTCAATCACGAGAAACGGGCGAGCTGCCAACGTGCCTGGCCGCTGCGCCGGGACCTTGCGCGAGTGACGTGGGCGCCCCCGTGGGGCAATGGTGGTGCGCCCGCCCGCCCGCCCGCCCGCCCGCGGGGGCTGGTCCGTCGTCGCGGTCGTGTGCCCGGAGCGGCGGGAGGGGCAGGACGCAGCGGGAAGGGCGGCTCGAAACAGCCGGGTGACGCCGGGCGGCACTGCGAGCATCTGCAGAGGTTTTTAGATCGGAAGAGCG
>VZSC01019490.1:15657-33997 GCA_013398225.1 Steatornis caripensis
GGATGGGGTGAGGCGGCCGCGGCGGAGGGCAGCAGGTCAGCCATGGCCAGCGCCGGCCCTGAGGAGGGGGAGGCGGCGGCGAGGGAGGAACAAGCCCTGAGGAAGCTGGTCGTCCGCCTCCAAAACGTCCAGGAGAGGAAGCGGCTGGAGACACTGGTGCAGACCCTGAGCGACTTGCTGGAGCTGGCGGCCCGGCAGAGCGGTAAGGCGCGGGCGCCCTGCCGAGCCCTACTCTGCCCCGCCCGCCGTCAGTCGCTAACGCGGCCTCTTTGTGTCCCCCCGCAGCTCCCCGGCTCTTCAGCGGCAAAAACGTCCATGTGCCCTTGCTGCTTGTGGTGGACCTGTACCCGGGAGCGGCGGGCGTGCAGCAGGTAAGGGCGGCGCGGCGCTGAGGGGCCGGGTTTGGGCGGGGGCCGGGGCTGCGTTGCCGCCGCTGCGGCTTCGCTCCTTAGGCTGAGCCGAGCGCCGCAGTCCTTTCCCGGAATAAAAGTTACCGCTCGGCTTGTTGATTTCTTTTTAACTTGCTCTCTTCTGGGCCGCGTCGTGAGGTAGTGTTGATCTGCGAAGGGGCGCCGTGTCAGCTTGCGTTTAAAGGGACAAATGTTCCAGCCTTTTGCTTCTCTGTTTAAACGGCAAAAGAATGCCAAGTGGAAAATAAAAATGAAGCAATGTGAATATTGTATGACATGTGTTTTCAACGTGTCAATATTGAATTTTGCCATGGTCAGACAAACTTCTGAAAAGCACCATTTTATAGTATGAATTCATAGGTACGTAGCCCTATCCTAGGGAGTTGTACTAGCCCAGTTTTTTAAGGGAGAAAAAAAAAGGCTTTTAGCTAAGAGTAGGTTCTGCAATTTAAGGTTCTGCTTGGCTGCTCCTGTAGTTTAACATTGGCCCATTTAGATTAGGTCTGGCACTTGCACAATTTAATGTTATACTTATGGTACAACTGCCAGACTTGTCATATGAAACTGCTCCTTCCTGGCAGACATATATCAAATTTCTGATTATGTTACGCTTAAAGGATGATTATAAGCTGCAGATTGCTGTGCAACTCGCTGCATTTTTTTTTAAATTAAGCTCATTTGTATGGTTACCATATTTTTAGCATCTTTTACTTTTTTCAGTTCAACTAGAAGGCAAAACAAATCCTTCTTAAATAATAGTGTGTTTTAAGGGATTTTTTTGTCTAGTAGACCTTAGCTAGGGGACAAAAGCATAAAATTAAGATTAAAATATGAAATTATAATTGTGTAGTGATTAATCTGGAATAACACTGATCTCAGGTTTCCTTTGAAGACTAAGTATTTGTGCGGAGTCTGAAGTTTTCACTTACTTTACTATTCAATTGTTAGGTCATTAAGAAATACAAAAATCAGCAGTTATTTTCAGGATAAAGCATATTATGTATGTAACAATTAACAAAACCACTGCCCAGAAGTTTAAACTATGAAGTAAGAAATATAAAATCCAAACACAACCAGAAGCAGGTCTGAGATACCAGCAGAAGGCTCTCAGAAGTGCATAAGGAAGATAGTAATTGTTTAATTTTCATTTTAACCATGTTAAAACACCTCATTCTGCCTTAATATAGAATTTTAAAATTAGTTTTAATCTTCTCTGCCTACATTTGCATTCGTACGGTGTTTCAGTTCAGAAGTTTTGGACCTCCTTTGCATTACTACGTTGTATTAAAGTGTGAAATTCATGGCCACTGGAAAGCTCAAGTCCTGTTCCTCATGAAAAGTCATAGGCAGCTTTTCCTTCATGGCAATTATGGTATTACAGACATTGACAACATGTTAGTAGAGCTCTGTCTTCTTGCTTCATTCACTGCGAATCATTTACAGTCTTTGTGAATACACAATTCTCGCTTTATGGCAATGGTGAAGTAATGTAGTCCTGATTTCAGTGCAGTCTATATACTAATGAATTTGCACTGAATAAATGGGTTAATCAATCTCTTTTGGTTTTGACATTGTAATAAAACTGACTCACGTAAGAGAATAAACACTGTAAGAGACATATTTGAAGTGAGGGTTTTCTTTCCCTTCCCTCCTTAATTGGTTACAAAGCATCATGTTGTGCTGCTGTTCCACTGGCTTGTAGAGAGTAAATTTGCTTAATAGATCAAGATTGCAAGTACAAGTGCAAGTCGGACTACAAGCATAAACCCTGCAAGCTTCTTTAGAAGTAGAAAGGTACTGGGCAGGAAAGTCAATAGTGCCTTAAAGTAAAATTGACATCTTTAAGTAAATATGGTAGTTTCTTTCTACAGTTACTCTGACAATGATTGGAGCAGCTTGAAAACCGTAGAGCAAAATATATTTACGTTTGAGTAAAGAGCAGTCAGCAGAGCTTTATTGTCTCGTGTAGAAGGTGTGACCTAATGTAATATAAATTCATTGCATGCTAGAAATGAAAAGGGTCTGATTTAAAAGTAACAGATGTTCAGTGCTGCCACCAACTGTTTCTGTGTATAGGGACCTGTTTACTGTATTTTTTTTCTTTCCCTGTAACCTTTAGGATTTCTGTTATTTGAAAGATCCTTACTTTCTTAACATAATTATTAAACAGATAATAAGCTCTCTGTTACCTCGAGTGGTGATTTTGATGTTGTAAAATAGACCACATGTCAGCAGGTCGGATGTTTCCATTGATCTTCTCTGGATCCACAGTTCTTATATATGTTTGTCAGTACTTGGAGTCACAACAATCCAGATAAAAATGTTTAATGGAAATATAAATTTCAGCAGAAACAGTTCTAATACAAAAAGGCATTTTCTAAAGTCGTTAAGCTAATTTTCATCAGGTTGTAAGTTTTACAAGAACAGTTAGGATGGTATGAAGTGGGACTTTTAAAATAAAATCTTTTCTAAGCAATACACAGTGTATGAATTAATGGTCACCTCTACAATGTTTTTGCCATGCAGATTTGAAATTTGTACCAGATTGACTGTCACTGATAAACTCCGTTTTGCTTGGAATATGGAAAATCACGTAATTACACATCCTTGTCTTGGGGAGGACTAAGGCTATTCTTTGCAACTATGTTTAGTCAGGCCTCAGTTACACAGGCCAGTCTAATCTTTCTGAACATCCATAGTAGTTCGTTTGCAGTCTTATGTAGACCAAGCTAGCTTGCTATACAAGCAAGGGAAGAGCATGGAAATTGGCTCATGGTCAAGCTCAATCTGCAGACATTAAGGTTGTAATTGCTTTAAAGCCTTTGGCTCTGCAAATCTGAATTGAAACAGAAACAAAACTGCTGCAGATAGTGTGAACTTAGCTGTGTAATCAAGTATGTGAAAGATAAAAGCAGAATTCCAGTTCCCAGGGAGCTGCATTACCTTTTTCATACTCACGAAAGCTGTCTAGATTCAAGCCCATGCAGTTCCTGTGGGTGTCTCTGCACTACCAAACTTGCAATTTTGCGTCTCTGGTCCTGCAGACTGCAGGGTTAGAGATCGTGCGCTTCCCATGAACTTTGCAGTTAAACTCTTTGGAGGTAGCCATTTACATTCCTGTCATTGGCTGATCTGTCTAGACCCCTTTGCTTTACATAGCTCTCTGCCAAAAATGGATCCAGTTACACATACAGTTTTTGAGCCATACTTAGATTGTCTTCTGTCGTACTATGCATCACATTATATTTTTCTCTCTGTCAGCATCTCTTGTAACTATATCTCCTTTATCCCCAAGCAGTGGTGAAGCACATTGAGAGTGATGTGTTCCTATAAGCAATGCATTCAGAATCATTAGCATGTCTGGTTTACCTCCACCTTTTAACTTTTTACGTCATTTGTCTTGTGTTAATTAATTTTCCCTTATTTATTTAACTAGCTAACTTTTCAGAACATCTGTCTTCTATCAGAAGACAAAGCTGATGTTCCAAACAGAGTATCTGTTCTAAAATAGCTGCTTTTTGTTTTACAGATGGGTTGGTCACTTCTTTGTAAATTAATAGAAATTTGTCCAAGTACTCTACAGAACATAGCTCCTAAGGATGTTGGGAAGGACTGGGAAGTACTGGGTGTTCACCAGTAAGTATTTTGTGTGCAGAGTCTTCCTTAATGCTTGGTTATTGGCTTGGTTAGTGGCAGCATATATATGCAATGAAATATATTTATATGAAGTTACCACGTCAGCTTCTAAATGGTTGAAGATTTTTGTGGGTTTCTTCAGCCTTCAGAATGGGAGACTCACGTAATCTGTGAGTACAAATACCTGATGGAGAAAGTAAAGGAGCCTGAGCGAGGCTCTTCCCAGTGGTGCCCAGTGACAGGACGAGAAGCAATGGGCACAAATTGAAGTATAGGAAGTTGCATTTAAACATTAAAAAAAAACAAACAAACTTTTTTTTTAAAAATTTTTGTTGTTGTGAGGTTGGTCAAACACTGGAACAAGTTGCCCAGAGAGGTTGTGAAGTCTCAAGCCTTAGAGATATTCAGAACCTGACTGGACATGGCCCTGAGCAGTCAGCTGTTATGACCCTGCTTTGAGCAGGGAAGTTGAAATTGTAGACCTCCAGAGGTCCCTGCCAATCTCAACGATGCTGGGATTCTGTGGTTATCAGGGTCCTCTTATTTTAATAAACAGATGCAGTATTACCTGGTTAATTGTGTGTGTGTCCTTTCCAGATGTGATGAATTATATCCATAAGCCTGAAGTAGTGCAAATCGAGAGGAGAGGGGTGTTTATCGCACGTAATCTTAGTTGTAGAAAAATTCAGTATTTAAACTGGTCACCTCAACTACCTGTGAAGTCAGTGGACACAATTACCTTCAGAGAGAATGGTTCATTCGGTCTTTTTACTAAGTTCTCCTGGACCAAATTGTGGTTTGGACTTGCTCATCTCTGTCCATTAACTGTGGAGGGAGCCTAAGCAACTGGTTTCTGAATGGCTGTGATTAGATGAGATGAAAGCCCAGATAGGTTAGCTCCATAGCTGTTCTGTAGCACAAATGCTAGTTGTAGGTGTAGGTGTAATACAAATAGAGGAGAAGAGCTTGGCTTGTTGTTCTCTCACTTGGACAGATTGCCCCATTCAGAGTGGATAATGACAGCAAGAAGCCCCGTGCCTTTATAGTCTTCACCATACCCTTCCTTGGAAAGATTGCTATTGCAAGATCATTTGCATGAAGATGCAGTTGGTTTTGTGGGGGTTGGTTTGTTTGTTTTACAGTGGCTAGAGTGCATGATCAGTAAGGGAATAAACTCCTGTGAAAGAAGTCTTGGCAATTTTTGTTAGAAAGTGTAAGTGATTTCAGTTGCTTTTCATGAGCAAGGAATAACTGAGCTGAAGCTGTACAAGCTAGTCACAATTTTTTTGGCAGCTTAAAGGCTTGTTAATTGAGACTTACTCTGAAAGCTAGAGATAGTGCTGTTCATTCTTGGGTCCCAGAAGAATTACTCTTTTTGGTCTAATCTTTCTCATAGCCTCCTCAGAGCCCACGCAGTGTGAACAGTTGAACAAAGCATCCTTTTCAAACTCAAACTTCACTAAAGATCTGATGATAATATTGCTGTGCACAATTCCTTCCCACTACCAATATTTTAGCCAACCGTGTATCCCTGTCTGACATCTTGACAGTTTTCCTTGCTGTGGGGGAACTTGTTCTTAGTAAGGGGGTGGGCTCAGACATTTCTGTCAGTGCCAAAGCAGAGCAGGCCAGCTAAGTTACATCTCAAGTTCCTTGTAGGTGGATTGGACTAGTACTGCAGTGCGTCAACACCATATTGACTACATGGTGTTTGCAGTAAGGCAGGAAACAGTTATGGTAGAGAAGGTCATTTTTTTGCAAGAGATTTTCACTTTTGTATGTGTAACTATTTTGGGAGAAAAGAAGTCTTAGGCTAGAAAAAGCATTTGTTCCTTGCTGTCAACCATGACCCAACTTGACTACATGACAATAGTGTTTACAAATGGTAGTTTGGTATTAATTTATGTGTCCTTGACAGACAGTGTGATAGATAATTAAATAGTCGCTTTCACTGTGAGGAAAAAGGAAGGAAATGCCTTCATTTGCAGATGTTCTACAAGTTCAGAGAGACTTAATGTCAAGGTTTAAGGCTGGGCTGGCTACTTAATGGAGATGTTTTGTAATCTCTTACATTAAACTCTCATACAGTAGATGATGTCCTCGCACTCTATTATACTTGAAATGGGAGGGTAATTGTAAGGAATTTTCTCCTTGTGTTAGACATGCTTTTTAGTGTGTGATTATTTTACCCTGCAGTATACTGAGCTAGCTCACGTCTTTATATATCAGCACTTGCCTGAAGCAAATGACCCTCCATAAAATGCCCTCTTCCCAAAGCGGGTTTCTTTCCCCACAGCAGAAATCATGAGTCATTGATAGACAAAGAAGAAACCCTTCAGAGCATTTGATAACTCAGTGGAGTTTTCCATCCATGCGGGTGAGAGGAGTGATAAAGCCTAAGCCACAGTTCCTTATGGAGCAAAGAGGTGAAGGAATCCTCACCCCTTCTGCATTTTCTACACATGTATGGATGTGCACACACACCTACAAACACGCAATAAAATGCATTAGGAATGCTTAAGACTAGAACACTCTGATCAGGAGGTTAAAGCAGATTTAATGGTGTCTGTTTATCTCCTCCACCAGCTTTGTTAGAGTGGCTCTTTGTTTTCATTGATCCATCACCCTACTACTTAGTCCATACATGTGGGCTGTATGCTGGGACAAGAATTTTCCTCAGAACTGAAAATCCAAATGCCACCATCTATCCTTGTCTGTACACTTTTAAGTCCAAAGCATGCATACAGAAGTTTCAGTGAGGTATCTGTTCTCAGCTTCAGAAAAAAACTGCATTCAACTGGATTTTATTTTCTATTCTTAAGATCATCCCACAGTGTTCTGACCAACCCTAGATTTCAGTAGTGGTTTTGAGTTCATGAGATTGTAAGGATGTAAGCAAATTTATTGGGTTTGTGTGGCAAGATTTTGGTAGCAGGGAGGCTGTGGGCCTGGCTTCTGTGAGAAACTGCCAGAAGCTTCCCCTGTGTCTGACAGAGCCAATGCCAGCCGGCTCCAAGACGGACCCAACACTGGCCAAGGCTGGCCCATCAGCAATGGTGGTAGCACCTCTGGGATAAGGTATTTAAGAAGGGGGAAAAGTTGCTGTGCAACAGCAGCTGGGAGAGAGGAGTGAGAAGATGTGAGAAAAAAACCTCTGCAGATGCCAGGGTCAGGGAAGAAGGAGGGGCAGGAGGTGCCACAGGTGCCAGAGCAGAGACTCCCCTGCAGCCCATGGTGCAGCCCATGGTGAGGCAGGCTGTCCCTATGCAGCCCGTGGAGGTTAACACTGGAGCAGAAGTCCACCTGCAGCCCTTGGAGACCCCCATGCCAGAGCAGGTGGATGTCCAAAGGAGGTTGTGACCCCGTGGGAAGCCTGTGCTAGAGCAGGCTCCTGGCATGACCTGTGGCCCTGTGGAGAGAGGAGCCCATGCTGGAGCAGGTTTGCTGGTGGGGCTTGTGATCCCATGGGGGACCCACGTTGGAGCTGTCTGTTGCTGAAGGACTGCGCCCTGTGGCAGGGACCCACGCTGGAGCAGTGAAGAACTGCAGCCTGTGGCAAGGACTCGTGTTGGAGGGGTTCATGGAGGACTGTGTACTGTGGGAGGGACCCCACCATGGAGCAGAGGCAGAGTGTGAGGAGCCCTCCCCACCCCAAGGAGGAAGGAGCAGCAGAGACATGTGGTGAACTGACCACAGTCCCCATTCACTGTCCCTCTGCGCCACAGGGAAGACGGAGGTAGAGAATTTGGGAGTGAGTTTGAGACCAGAAAGAAGGGAGGGGTGGGAGGAAGGTGTTTTAAGATTTGGTTTTATTACTCATTGCCCTACTCTGATTTGATTTGCAATAATTAAGTTAATTTCCCCAAGTCAAGTCTGTTTTACCTGTGACAGTAGTTGTTGAGTGATCTCTCCCTGTCCTTATCTCAAGCCACAAGCCTTTTGTTATATTTTCTCTTCCCTGTCCAGCTGAAGAGGGGAGTGATAGAGCGACTTTGGTGGGCATCCGGCATCCAGCCAGGGTCAACCCACCACAGCAAAGGGGTGGTTTAGATGAGCAGACGGTATATCTTTATGGGACTGATACTGTTAGAATTCCCTGTCTTGCAAAGGTAAAGGGTATTATATCTCCCATCATAGTTTGCCTCTTATGTGTAGTTTGGCCATCATAGCTACAACACTACCACTACAGCAGATGAGAGAGAAACTAGCAATATCATAGTATGAAGGGAAAAGAAATAAAACAGTGGTACACTCGTCCTAGATTATGAAGTTAGACTTTATAGCAAGGCAAACAACATCATTACTAGAGCTGGGGAAAGAAATTGGGATGAAACTTCAAGTGCTGCTTTCTGTTTTTCAAGACAGATCAAGAATATAAAAGTACTGGAAACCACTGCACAATCCTTTTTTATTAGATATTATATATACAAAGATTCACACTTGAAGATTATTAAGATTGCAGAGTGAAGCTCTCCAAAATCATGAAAATAAAAAATGAAGGTTTCTTGAGGGTTTTTTGTGTGAGCCTATCCATTTTTATGTAGTTTTTAATTACACAATCTAGGGGTTTTTCCCCCCTTTTGAGGTATGCTTCATTGAGTGCAAAATCAATGCTTGTTTATCTTCTGTCATCATTCAATGTGTGGCCCACTGCCTTATTTACTGCACATTAGTGATACCTTATGTGAAAACTGGACTATTCATTTTCTTCTCAACTTTATTAAGTACTCATCAGTATTGTCTAGAGCTTTTAGAATTTTGTTTATGGAGAAGGTGTTATGGATTTGTGGTCCCTGTTTTACAGATGGTAGTTTGAGCAAGATATGTTAGAAGTATCAATTGATTTTTGTGTGCCCAGTTTGATACATGCACTGGATTTTTCAGAGTACTTAGCATTGTTTGGCACTGTATCTGTTTAAATAACAATCTGTGAAATGTTAGGTTTTAGTGATTTGTCCAGCATCACGAAGTGCTGTATGGTGGAAACTCAAGATAGTTTAGAGTTCTTCGAGATGCTGTTCAAGTTCTTTAGCTGGGAAACTGCCACTTCTTTTCCAACAACCCTTGATCGTTCACTGTAACTTAACTCTTGTTACAAACAGAACAGTAGCATACTGTCCATGGTCTCCTGCTCTCCACAACCCTACTTGCTGTAGAGTAACCCTGTCCTGAATGAGATTTCTCCGCTGCACAATTAATAATACATACGATTAATTAAAAAACTTAATTTGATAAATTATACATCAATATTTTAATGAAGCATGAAAATAGTTAAAATGCCGACACTATTTCATTACTAACTTGAAAAAAACATAAACTGAAATAAAAGTTTTAAAAAAAATTAATCATGAGCTTTTAAAGCTTTTGCTAATTTATGTAAGTATTTTTTAAGTAAATGTTTGATAGAATTTTGTGTATGTTAATATTTCTTTAGCCATAACTTTTATTTTTTTTTTTAATTTTTAGGCAGATTCTTAAAATGCTTACAGTCCACAAAGGAAATATAAATCTCTCAGTAATAGGACTGAAAGCATTAAATCTACTTCTCATGTCAGGTATTGTGTGTTTTACTTTCCTACTTTGTCTAAACCTTTAAAACACAGAACTGTTGTATAAAGTGCGTGACCGTACCTGTCAAGCCTGATTTTTCTGTTTTACTCTGTAAAGTCACTTGTCATTTGTGCTTGTACACAAAATAGTAGGAGTACTGTTTTGCAACCTTTTTACCCAGGTAGAAAGGATTCTCCAAACTGCGAGGCTGTGAAGAACGTGACCGATTAATTTTGTCAACTTGTTATTAGCATAGACATAAATACTTGCTGTTAAGTACTTAAGTAAAATAAGTAAGAGCATATTTTTTTCTTGCCAAAGTTTAAATTTGGTGACATTCTGACTTACTCCCTTCAGTACTGGTTAGTACCTTTAAAAACAGTAAATCATCTCTGACATTTCTGTTATTCTGCAGAGACCTGATCTTACCAGGTACTGAGAACTTTTCTCATGGTTCTGAGATTCTTGATGTTCTGTTGAAATTAAAGAGAGACCCTAAGGGAGAGATCCTGCTAGTTTTATTCGAGCTAACATATAATATTAGCACAAATTACAGTTAGAATAGGAATGTTTCCATTGACTTTAACATGCTTTGGACTTCAGGTAGTTAAAGCTAATCCAGCTGCCCAAGCTTCTGCTGTAGGCAGTAGAGGAGACAGGCACTTTCAGAGGATGGCTCATGTTACTCATTTGCCTGTTTCATAAGATCAGTTACCTCTTGAACCTGTGTTCCTCACCCTTTTGATTGTAGAGAGGTTTGGAGGACTAGCTTAGGCTCGATGCCTAACTTCTTATCTGCTCAAGTTGGGTAATGCAGGTCTCATTGTAAGGCATTACACTGTATGATTAATAATAATAGTAGCAAAATCTGGCTATTAGTGAGTAACTGTAACCGGCAACTTCTTTCTTTTAATTGTGAGGTATTGTAAAGGGTCCTAAACTGTTGACTGGATATTCCATGACAGTTTATTCCTGACTGCTACTCTTTTCAGCAGTTGATTAACCAAAATTAAACTCTCATTTCAACTACCTTACTTCAGAAAAGTATTTGAAATTTTACCTTGTCAAAAAAATCTCTTTGTATTCTTGATTTCTATATGTCTGTAAAGTTCAATTGCACTATAACTGGAGCTGACAGGCCAGTGTGAATGCCGTATAGAAAGGTCATCTCAGAAAAAAAATACAAAAACCCCCAGCTGCAGCTGAAAGAGTGGAAAAGGCGTTATGAATTCTATTGTTATTGCTGTAAGCTTGAAAACTTGTCATGAATATGAATCTTTTTGCCTACACGTGCTATGGAATAATATCTTTTGTCAGAATTTTTTTAATGTCTTAAGAGCAACAGTGAGATTGGCTTTTCAGTTCAGTTTCAGGCTGAACAAATGGCTGAGAGAGAGATAATAGGATTTTGTAATACAGGTGGACTGATTTCATGATTCAGTGTAGCTGGTGGGTATGTTTCAAATCCCCTCTTGTTTTCCTCAGGCGGTGTAGTTCTTCCGTCTTTCTTCCACCAACCTGACTCTTGGTGAAACCTTTCAGCTGAAAGTGAGAGAGTGAAACCTGACTGCAAAAAGGGTGTTTTATTGATGGGTTAATTTTCTACCAGTTTAGTGAGTTGAACTGGCTCATTGAGGGGTCAGACAAGCACCAAAGCAGTGCAAGGTGGGAGCAAAAGTGGAGAGGGGAAACTGTCTTTTTGGCAGTAATGGTTTAGAACATCTTTGTTGTATTGTAAAATACTGCCTTAAGAGATAACTTCCTCATGGGTTATACAAAGACTTGGATTTGAGTCATCAGAGTAAATTTTAAGGACAGTATTAAAGAATTTTGGATTTTAATGGTTAAGTACAATGCTTCAATAAAAATGTTGAGAACTAATCAGCGCGTGTAATCTCTTCTGCTATTCAGATGTAATTGCTTTCCTGCTCTTGGAGGAAGAGGTGGATGTGTTTTCGTTGGTATTTAATGCCATGCACACCTTCCCTAAAAACGAAGAGATCCAGCAACATGGATGTAAAGCATTACACAAACTTTTTGAGAAAGGTATTTGTGTCTTGTAGTTTATTAGGTTAGAAAAATGCATAGGTTAGGAGGAGACTGCAGATGTTTATTTAACTGCAATAAATGAATTCGTGCATTGCAAATTCTGTTTTCTGTCTTATATCTGTTCTTTGAATGAGTCAGCACAAAACAGGTTTTCCAAGCAGTATCACAGAATTTCTAAATTAGAGCAATGAATGTGAGATTTTTAAAAAATCAAAACATCTCTTCATTTCTGACTCGGGAGCTAACTGAAAAGAGGGGATTCAACGTTAGTCAGTAACACTGGAAGAAAGAGTAGTGACATTTGAATTTAATTCTCAAAGAACAGGGTTGTTTATTTTAAAATTGGCAAACTTTAGTCACATGTGAACAATTCTAAAATAAAGCAAAATGTTTGCACTTTAGAAAAATACATGATTCTTCTATTGATCCTGACAGTGCTGAAAGATGAGTCCGTATCTGTATGATATTTCTGTGTTTTCTGAGAAACGAAGTCACCACGTATTGAATTTCTGCAAAATTTTCAGGAACCGCGTGTGTGATGGTCAGAAATCCCATTGTTGTAGCAGCCTTGCTTTGCCTTGAGTTTCTTGCTTCAAAATGAATATTGAGAAATACTAGCACTCCTTCCGAGTCCACTGTACTCCTCTGCTTCAAAGATAGTGAAATTGTTTAGATTTTTTCTTTCTGGCACCATTTCGTATTGCTTTTCTAAGTCTTCTTCCCACACATGTGTGCCTGGAGCTATTTTCTGCATTCCTTCCCCTCTTCTACTCTCTCTAAATGCTTTTCTCCTGCTGTATGCACTCTTCAGTCTCCACAGAAGATCTGAGCTTCTTAGGTTTTCTGTACATGCTTTTTATAAGTGCCTGATTTTTACAGATCTACGTTCTGCTCTGGGTACAGACCTGCATGCTGCATTCTTGATGGCAGTGCTAATGTAACAAGTTCCTAAGCTGCCCCTGACTATTTTTTCCTGCCTCTGAGCCACCTTGTCAATTATTGTAATGTGAATGTTTGCCTAGCCTTCGCTTGAATCAATTTCAGAAAATGATTCTGCTTACAAAATTTAAAAGGTAAGGTTCTTGCTCAACCTGCATCAGTTTCCTTATCTGGTTCATTGCACAGCCATGCCGTTGTGTCAGCACAAATGGCAGGGATGGAAAAATCTTAAGCCATTATTACAATGAAGGTAAGATATTATTAAAGCCTGGCTGTAGTCTTTATGGGAAGAACTCCATTATAAAAAAAAAACCCTGAGAAGTGGAATAAAATCATTGAGTATGCAAAATGGCATTCTATCAAATTGTTTTCACTGTATGCTTAGCCTTTCCTTCACTTATATACTGTCTTGGTGAGGTATATATGAAGTTCTTTCTGTGAAAAAGACTGAAAGACTTTTTAAAAAATACTGGTTCACAGGGAAGCATTTAAAAGTCAAAACTCAGTCACTTAAAGTGTAGGCTGGAAAAAGGTCTTTATAAAATAGCTCAGTTTTTAGTAAAAGGAGTCATAACTGTGGAAGATGATGTGTGTGCAGAGTACGTTACTTCTGTGAAACACAGCAAATAAATATAAGGAAACTTGATAAAAACAATTGTCTTTTCTTATGTTGCACCAGGATATGAATTATTTCCTCAAAACATATCTCTCTTGCTTTTCACTTTAGTTCCAGAAGAGCAGCTGACTGAATTTGTTGAAAACAAAGATCATATGATCCTGCTGAAAGTATTTAAAGAGTTTCCAGAGAAAGAAGATATGATTCTTCCTGCACTTTATTCATTACATTCCTTAGCTGGTCCATGTAAGTGCATTATTGGATGTTATTTTCAATTCCTCACCTCAGTTTCCAGTAGTCTTTCAGTAATTGTAGAAATCAATGAAAACTGGTTGGGAGTGTCAAGACAAATTATTTTTCTGTTTTCTGTGCGAAATACTGATTTGTAACTTTTCATGGGAAATTTTCGAACTCAGCTATTCTGATAAAGCTGAAATCTCTCATAAAGAACGGAAAGAGACTGTTCTGCTTGGAGTCAGTGGTAACAGAGATGCTCATCATGGTTGTAGAGGTCAAAGTTCAAGACCCTGCCTTGTCTGTTTTTAATGCTGGAAAATATGGTATGTTTATTGACTAAATAATTATTCAGTGGGTTTGTGTAGCAGGTAAAGAACATAGTTGGCAGAGGCTGTTCCACAAGGGGAAAATCACCCGTACAAATCCAATGGCCAGGGCTGAGAAAAGATGTCTGGGCTCAGACACCCCCCTCTGATGATTCAGTGCTGGCTACAAAGAGGAGCATTGGTAGCGCTGCACACATTAAAGAGTCTTCAGTGCCCTCAGGTGTTGTGCAATAAGACTGGAAGAAAATGTCTTCATTATGTCTTGTCTTCTGATAACAGCAGTCCCTGTTGTGGGCAAGATCAGGTCCTTAGAAATGTGCTTGATGATTTGTGTCAGTTTGTTGACAGCAAATTGATCTTGTTGACACAGAGGCAATGAGCTTTTGTCAGGTTCGTGCTGGTAGTCACAATTTTGGCATAGAGCAGGGTCCTGCATTCCATGTCTTCCATGAGGTACATAATGTTGTACACTTGCAGACGTGATTCCTCACAAAGCCTTGTTCATACATCCTGTCTGGCTCTGTAGGAACCGTGCTGGCCCCATGTATGCCACAAAACAAGATCTAGACTGGAGTGTCCCACATTTCATCAGACTCCAAGCTATCTAGTTTCTGTTTCTCAGACTTCTTGCTGTTCCAGTTTGTGTTTAAAAAGTTAAGTATTCTTGATCCAGAAATAATTTTACCCTAGCCCAGAATTCATAGCCATTTTCTAAGGAAGAGGATGACAGCTTTTTAAAATAGTAAATACTTGTACAAAACATAACAAGAGAAGGGCGTGACAAAGACCTGCTCTAAAGTAGGTATTTATTTGAGGTTAACACTCTCATTTCTCATACGAAAAATTGAAAATAGTCAGAGAAACAGAGATAGCTTGCACATTAATGTGCAAAGCTAGGCTACTTTTGCCAGTATTCATACTCTTGGTCTGTGACATCCCACAATACCTGCAAGAAAATGTGTTCCTTTAAGGCCACCATAGAGAAAATCATTCACTGGAAGTGCATACTCTAGCTTATGCAGTAATAAAATGTTTGTCTCCTCATACCCTGAAGTTCAAGTCTCTATTCCAAATGAGACACATCAAGGATTTGAACCTCACTGTGTCTTCTTTCACTAATACATACGTAGACTTTGTTCCAGCTCATAAGTTATGAGAAATTAAACAGTTTATTCTGATGCAGTACAAGAACTCTTTTAAATCTCAGCTTTAAAAATGCTTTGCTGCCGACTGTCCTCCAAAGTCTGTAGCGCGGTGATGGGTCACAGAGTTTTAGCCATCTCAGTGGTAGCCATAGGCAGCCATCCAGGCTTGGGGAGAAACAGGCACCTCAAGAGGAAATTTACCTAACCCTAAGAGAGGTATCTGTACAGGTGGGGTGAGTGCTCAGATCTCTTCACCAATTGTCGTGAGAACGTAGATGACCAAGTTTTGGTGGTGAAGATTAAGTGAGATCCATTCCATCGCCTTTTCTCTAGCTTGTTCTGGGAAATGGTGGCTCCTTGCAAATGTACGATTGCTCGGTTCTTGCAGGATTTAAATATGCATTTAATTATGCTTTTTCTGTTGTAAACAATTTTAGAATCTTCTGAATATTTGAATATGTTTGTAATTGTCACCTGTGAAATGCTAACTTACTGTGAAGTGAAGCAATACTATTTTGTGGAATATACTTTTAAAAAGTATTTTCAGGTGAGAATGACATGAATAAATCGCTGTCATCTTAAAGCATCGTGAAAGGTGCCTTCCTTCACTATCAAACAGAATGCTTCAGAAATGCTTCCCACTCAGAGCTTGCTTTTTCAGCTTGCAGAGTATCATTATTTAGTATTCAGAGATATATATAGCGGTAAATAGGGTGAGGGTGACCAAGCACTGGCACAGATTGTCCAAAGAGGCTGTGGAATCTCTGACCTCGGAGATACGCAGAAGCCGTCTGGCCATGGTCCTGGACAACCTGCTGTAAGTGGCCCTGCTAGAGCAGTGGGGTTGGACAAGATGACCTCCAGAGGTCCCTGCCAGCCTCAGCCATCTGTGATTCTGTGAAATACAGAATTTGCAGTGAATTTCAAAATATTGCAGGAACATTAGATGAACATTTCTGTACCTTCAATACACAATAGGCATACGGTAGAACTAATTTAAATGAAATTAATAACTTGCTAACTTGCCCCCTAAAACAGAAGGAAAACTTACAAAAACACGATTAAATCAAATAAATGACATTTATTAGGAAAAAAGATTTCTAAGTTGTTTCTTAATTGTGTGTGCCTGGGAATGTTACTGAAATACTGTAAAATGTTTACCCAATCATGATCATGTTATAAACACCACTTATAAGATTGAATTAATATTTATAAAACAATGTGTTCAGCTTTAAGAAAAATAAGAAAAATATTTTAAGAATAGTTTGTAAGGAGGTTTCTGTTACGTGACCTGATATGGAATGAAACAAATCCATTAATGTTAAGATGGACTCTGAACTTCATGAATTATTTCCAAGTGTTGGTAGTCATTAGCGTATTCTATAGCAATAGTAAGAAAAAAACTGTCACCTTTCTCTCAAGTTGCAAGGCAAAAACTGAAACATAGGCTCTGTTTTCTAAATAAACCTATTTAAATGAAGTCTGAAGTAGAATCCAATCAACATGTTTTTCTTACAGAGCAATTTTTGTTTCTGTTTCTTTCTTTAGCCAGCAATGTGGAAGTGCTCATGTCTGGGAATGTTCGCTGCTACAATGTTATAGTGGAAACAATGAAAAGTTTCCCCAATAGTGAAACAGTTCAGGAAGTGAGTTGCTGTTTGTTGCATAAGCTCACATTGGGTAAGTTCCCGAAGTTGTTTATAGTCAGCTTGCTTTGACTCTGTAAGAGTTGGAGTTAACGGACAGCAAGTGTTACGGGCAACATGAGAACTACTGTTCCAGTTAATCCTCAGGGTGGTGTATAGCTTCGTGTCTCTAGCGATGTAAACATACTGAGGTGACACTGGCCACAGTCCATATGGTATCCTTTTGAATTAAACATTAGTAACAATGACAGAAGCTGCCATAAAAGACTAGAGTGGGGGAAAAAATGAGACAAAAGAGTGGGAGAAGCACAATATGAGAATGGGAAATTAGTAGGTCCCATTCTATATAAAGTTACTATAGAAAGGAAGAAAATTCCTTCTAGATGTCTTTTTTTAAGTGGCAGTGCTAAATGTGAGAAACAGTTGGTGCTACCGAATTACGTGGTAGGTACTCTCCAAGACTGTTTTTCCTCCTTGCAGTGCATTTACCTTCAGAGACCTATGCTGCATTCCTGACCAGCTATGGTGCCTTCCTTGGGGCCTCCCATGCTGCAGCAGTGAAAGAATCACTGGTTCCTGGACTTCCCTTGACTCAGGCAAAAGTACTTTGGTAGTCTGGCCTTACATGGGCTAGTGTCATATCAAGAGAAATGATGGCAATGTCAGACATGGATTTGTTGTGCCTCTTAGTAGCTCTGCACTCTCTCTTGCCACTATAATAAGCCGATCTGAGCAGTTGCAAAGGATCATGTAATAGGAAATTCAAATGAAAATGCTTTTCCCCCTGCTGCATACAAAAAGCCTGTGAATAGCTGCCTGAGCAGCCCACACTCCATGGAATGGTCTTCATCAGGGCCTCAGCCAAGGTCTTTCTCATTAGTTAGGCTTCCCAGTTCTTGCAGGTGGTGTCCTGAAAGTACTGCAGATGTTGGTACTAGTGCATGACTCCCTTTAATCAAGTCAGTCCCATCCTTGCACTGTCTGTTTCCTTTTCGTCATGCAGGTATTACAGAAAATACAGATCAAACTTGAGGGCAACCGAGAACAACTTGCAGTTTCCCTTCAGAAAGCCAAATAAAAATGTCAAGAAAATGTGGTGGTTGCTGACATGGTATTTGTAGTTTTTTGGCAAGAGATTATGTTAACCTCAAATGGTTTCCTCTGCAAACCTAACTGAAGATAGGCAGGGAAACCAAGCACTTGTGGGGACCAAGCGCTTGTGGGGACACAGCAACTCTGTTGACATGTCTTGGTCTTGCCCTAAGTGTAACCAGCCTGGTTTCAGTCACACATTTGTCACACATGCATGTGTGCTGACCAACAAGTAATACTGGCAGTAAAGCAGCCACAAGATCCATTTCTTCTTTCAGGATAACAGATGCCCTTCATCTTGAGAAGGAGCCACTTAGGAGAGTTACGGGAAGAGGTGTCCATAGCACCACACAGTTAGGGGAACATGTGAAATTGCTAGGTGCTCCTAGAAACAGTCTGGAAGATTTCCATATAGCCAGTGTGGCTTCCCAAGTTATTCTCATGGATGCTGTCTTCATAAACCCATGTCAAGTGGCAGTGAAATCATAAAGTCAGTGCCTGCTAGCTTCCAAAATCACCATCATGTATTCTTCCTAATCCAGCAAAGACTGTCCTAGATTTGACTGTCATTAGAATTTTAACTGACTGATACCTGTTTGGCCAGCCACAAGTCCAACATAATTACTCATCATATAGCCTAAGGTTATTAATTTCTCTGAGGTAAGTAACATATTTATACAAACATAAAATTTCC
>VZSC01019490.1:42345-65683 GCA_013398225.1 Steatornis caripensis
ACCAGTTTACTGCCATATATTCTGTTCTTTTTTCCTCTGATTTTAGTGTGAGAGTACAGACAGGAGGTACTGATTTTTTTTTCAGAACAACTTTTTGCAAGCATCTCTCAGCAGTTTTAGTTGAACATTTAAAAAACCAGTAATTCTGAAACTAGTAACTAAGCTAATATGCAGACTGATTGCAGGTTTTCAGTTTCCTTCTATTCTTTGAATTATAATCCTAATACTTTTGGGTTTTTCAGTAAACAGCAGGATTAAGACTTGATACATGTATTCTAACATGTAGGCAAGGTGCTTTTTTTGCCAGTATCCTGGAAGTGAGGCCCTTCTAAAGCATAATCAAACAAAGAGAGTGCCAACTGGACATTGGAACTTGCAGGTTAATTAGAGAATAAAAAGTAATTCATGGGGAAAAGAGTAATCAGAAAAAATATGAGTGCTTGAAGTGACTTTAAAAGGATTTCTGGGTACTTTCTGTAGTGCCACTTGACTGCAAATGCCAACACCTACTTACGTCAGATAAGAGAAAGGGCAGCTAGTTTATAGCTTCTCTTTAGTGTCTCCTTTCCAGAAGGAAGAGGCATTCTGAAGTAGGTATCAGGAACACCAAGGAACCCCGTAGCTCAGAAAAGTAATATGTTGCAATGTACCTTAGGCAGAATTCTTTGGCATGATTTTGCATTTTCACGGTAAGCAGTGAGCAAACATATGGTGAAATAATTTCAAACACAATGTACTCTTGGTACAGTGTAAATCTGGAGGGACTTCAGTCTCTGTAACTCCAGCGTTCTGAAAATGACATAAGATCTGAAATACACCCTGTGAGTCAGTTAAAACCTGTGTGTTCAATTTGATTCTTATATTGGGTTAATAATACTGGGTTAATACCAGGGGGAATATTAGATCTGTTCTTCTGAGGAAGGCTGTTTTCCGTTGTTGCAGATACAAAGAATGACCAGAATGGTTCTTCCAGAGATGTGGGAGATGCTGCTTTTGCACTTACAGTAAAAGTCATTAAAAGCCAGTGTCTGTTGGAGGGAACTCATTCGTTGGTGCTTAATGCTTTGAACAGGGTATGGTTAAAGCTTTATTCTGATGAATTTTGTCACTATTTTACACTTACAGTGGTGAATCATTTGTAAGTTTTAGTTCCACATTGATTTTCCTGTTGATGTGATAGAATTCATCTTAACTCCTGCGTTTCATTTATCATTTGGGGTTTCTTCTTACTTTCTGTTCTGGGGTGTGTTTGATAATACCTTATACGGAAACTCTAAAGGATATTTATAAAAGCAAGGCTGGTTTTCTTTTTGAGCATACAGATTATTTGTGATTTTTCAATGGACTAGTTTATACATGAAAAGTGTCCTCACACCTACACCTCAATTACACATAGAACTGAGTCGTTCCTTAATATGGTTTTCGTGGATACATACTCATTTGCTTTTAAGAGAACAGAGTTTCTCAGTTGTCTCCATTCTTTTCACTGTTCAATTCTGTAACTTTTTCCAGCCACTAGAAAACAGAACGGTCACAGTGCCTCGAAGGGGAAGCTGAAAAGTGAAAGGCTGAAGCAGACCCAGTCTAAACAAAGGAAGCACTGGGCACTTTGCACAGCAACTTAACCTTAAATCCTAGTGATAGAAAGGTTTAACTTCATGGACTTCAGAAGAATCCCACATGTAAAAGGTTTACAAACTTCACATGACCACAATCAAAACGGATGTAGCAATTCACAATTTTTTAGAAGTCTCTCAACAATTTTAGGCTTTCCAAACACCTTCAGTCAAGGAAATTTATGTCTCTTACATTTATGATAAAAGTCAGAGCAAATAATGTATCAGCAAAAGAGTGCTAGACTGTCTAAAGGACATTTCTTGACCTGAAGATACAGGATATAGGACTTAACAAGGGAGGCAAAACAATTTTTACTTCAGAATGTATTACAGTCTGCAGTGCTTTGTGACCATCCTGATGGCTTTTTCTGACCCAGCTGGTTTGTGCTTTGGGGTACTACAATATCAGCCAGAAGGGCTAGAAATTAACATGTTCTAATGGAAAACTAGAGAAGGAATAAGGAGGAAGATGGGCATGACTCCACCAAAATAATTTTGCAGATTTGCAGGTCACTGTGGCAGCTATGCACACTTTCAGATCTAAACCTCATCTAGATTTCCTCCATCTAGAAGTGAGGGAAAATTGGGAAAAATAATCACAAATAACCTATTGAATTGCTGCGTAACTAAAGCAAAAACTTTTAAAATCTTGATGGGGTGCGGTAATCATATCTTTTTCTTTTTGTATTTTTTTCAGTTGACACCATGTTTGTCACTTGTGCTAGTTCTCAGAGAATCCCATTTTTGTTCCTTTTTAACCACAAAGGAAGTACATTTTCTCAGACTCCTTGTCCTACAGCAAAATGGCATGAACTCAAGAATGGTTGTACTGAAACTTTGAGGACAAAAAATCTCACTTTCCATTAGAAAACTAGCTAGGGAATATTTTCAGAATCAAAGGTGAAAATCTGGGGAGGTTACGAGTGGCTGAAACCGATGGTTGAAAAGGAAACCTTTTTGAAATTGTGATTATTCTTATTTATTGTGACATCAGCTGTAATTTCACATGCTTAAGAACAATAATCGCTTGTTCTTAAAGAACAACTTTAAGGACAAGTGACTTTTCTGTTGGCATTGTAAGCAGAACAAACTTGATCTGATTTTTTATTAATTTCTCCATTAGTTTATTGGAAATCCTAGCATTCAGAAGTGTGGATTAAAACTACTTGCTTCTGTAGCTGAGTGCACTGGTGCACTAGAAATTTTAACCCAGCAAGGAGCTACTGACACTGTGCTTCACACCCTACAGATGTATCCAGATGAACAAGGTAGGAAAGGTATTTTGTTAGTTGAATGTGAATGATGTAGCAGGAGGGGCTGATTGACCATAGAAGCTGTGACCTATCTATTACATTCTTTAGCACTGGATGTGATGTAGGTTACACGGCAGGAAAAGGCTGCAGTACTGCATAGTCCTCAGGTTCATCTGCTTTCTACTTATGCCTGGCCCTCTAATAGCTTATGCAAATAACTTTCTGCAATTTTAATAATGTAACAATACTTAGGTCATGGTTTCATTCCACTCAGAGTGTCTGAATAATCAACATTATTCATGTTTCTTTTTTCTTCTAGACATACAGTGTTTGGGTTTGAGTCTTCTACGCTGTTTGATTACAAGAAAGAGTTTGTGTATTGCAACTATGCATGTCCTGTCAACAGTTCTGGTTTCTACTCTGCGACGATTTAAAGAAGTCACTAAAATCCAGATGCATGTATGTGTTATTTCTAAATACAAGGATGAAAGTGAAAGGCAAAACTTCTGGAAATTATTTTAATGTAGTTATAGTTGAAGTAAATTCCTTATTTTAAGTACTTCATTTTTGTTTTATTGCAATGACTAGGTTAGCGTAAGCCTTTAAAATTAAACCAGTATGTTTGCCATAGAGATTGTTTTCTTGGAGGCGTGTATTCAATCCAGAACATGTAAGCATAGGTTTAGGTGTTTATCTAAGACTTCTGAAATCTGCAGACTAGAACAAATTTCTCAGTCATGGTCCATCATTCAGTCAATCTGTCACCGTTTCTTGAAGTAACCGTCATTACAGTATTGATTGCCCTTTTTTGAAAAGTAATAGAAAACAACTTAGTTCCCAGCCCGACCACCAGCAATAAGCTTAGTGTAGGAATGTTGTATTTAAGAAGGATATTACTCGAATACTGTGTCGTACTTTGGATCGACTTTTAACATGGAAGGAGAGCTCTTATTCTGTCTGCAAACACTCATTCAGTCCTCCTGGTGTGAAAGTTCTGTTTCCTCTGCTTCAGAAGCTTTTCCTGTTTGTTGCCAGTTTGATTTTTCTAGTGGAATGGAGCTTGCCTGTGACATCAGCTTCCTGTGAGAGTTTCTGTACTTCTGTTTCAGATCGATTTGGAAATATCACAAGTACAGCCTCCCTTCTTTACTGCTGTTTTTCCCACAACCCTTCCAAGTTTAGCTTAGCAACCAGTGTACAGAGAAATCAAAATAATGTGGCGGAAGAAGGAAGTTACATAAAGAATTTAGTCTCAATCAGGTTTGGACAGAGTCTGTAATTTACCCAGTTTACCCTTCTAGTGAACTTTACTTGCCAAATCATGGGATAATTTTGTATTTCTTTTTAGTTTTTAGATGCACTTGTTAAGTTTTTCATTTAGTCTATGTATTTTTTTCAAATTCAACGATTACAGAGCAACACATTGGGACAGGAGATACATTTTCGTCCCAGATCCTTAGAAGGAGATTTTTTCCTCTGTACATTTTCAGGAAATCATTTTTGTTACTGCCAGGCAGGATGTTGTCAGATATTATGGTGCATAATTTGGCTTTTTAAACTGTCAATTAATATCTGTTTAAGTGGGTCAGTTAAATAAGCATGATGCTACAGCTATATAAACACCAGGTGTTTCTTGCCTTCTCTCCTGATCTTCTCCAGTTGGTGAATTATTGCATGTTTAAAAGCAAGACAAAAAAAATTGAAGCGCATATCTTCCAGTTGAAATTTTATTTTGCTGCACGACCTCTTTTCAAATGACACTATTTACCACTGCACTTATTCCAATCTTCTTGTTGTGTTCTTAGGGTTTTCATGCAATCTTGTCGATTCTTGGTTTGTCGCCTTGTTTTGCAAAGTTGCTGGTACATGAATCATTTGACACAGTCATTTTCCACCAGATGTCTATGTGTTTCACTGATCAGCGAGATCGACAGGTATCTTCTCTCTTTCGACAGCTCCACAGCTGAAAAATTTTGGTGCTTTTTTTGTCCTAACTTTGATTGTTTTTCTTTCCATTCAGTTTCAAAGCCTGTGTTGTAAATGTTTTGCTAAAATAGCTGAAAATGATGATTTAAAAAATATGATGCTGGAAAAAGCATGTATTGAGTACAATAGTATTATGGCTGAATGTTTACTTCTACTGGGAGCTGATATTAATAAGAGGACAAAGACAAACTCTTTGATCTATCAGGTAATATATGAAAATATGTATAGTTTTATTGCTTTAGAATTTGTGCTTTTGGGTTCCTTTCTCTTTTCTTGTAAACGTATATCTGGCAGAACACAGCACCAATACCCAGTGCAATCTAACTGTGACCTGAGTGATGTTAACCATTGCTACTCACAGTGACTTCAGGCTCAGTCTGATGTTCATTGAAACACCCTTCACTTTATTGAAACTCATAAGGTCACTGTCACTTAGAATATGCCCACACTGACAGCTCAGTTCTGATGCAAGTTCACTTTAACGTCCGTGCTTTCTGATTGCTTACCTCGTTCACATGCAAACCTATGTTCAATCGAGTACTGACTTTTTGAGGAAGAAGACTTAAGCTCAAGCTTTGCTAACTCCCAGTCATTTTTTCTGAACTAATCAAGCCCATTAGAGCCCAGTCCATAAACTGATATTCCAAATTCAGCTCTTTCGAACCTCTGTGAGGCCAAAGTACAGACGGGCCAGCGGACAGCACTGTGCATGGATAGATTTCAGTGTGGTTAGTCCCACTCTGTTCTAAACCTGCAAAGAAGACTTTGCCCAAAATGCCTGCCCTGGAATGGTGGATTTTTTTTACTTTGTGTTGTACTTAAACATTAATATAGTCGTCAGTTTTTGTTCTGATTTAACTGTTCTGGTTAGAGTTCTGACTTTTTATCAACACAGCTAAAATAATGCAACATCTTGGAATGCCTGCAGTCGACACTAGCTGCAAAGAGCTTTATCCAGGCAGTGGCCACATCCTGAGCATCAACTGTTTGAGATATGTTGGTGTCTTACATAAGACCATAGGCAAACATCCCGTCTGGATTCAGCCATGCCAATGGAGAGGCTGTTCACACCTGCTTATAAGCACTCATTGCTAAATGTGGCTGCTTTTAAAATTTTTTTTTAGGAACAGTGTGTGTGAGCACGTCTTAATTTCACTTCAGTGTCAAAGTGTTAAACGCTCTGAGATAACCCCACCAGTACTGCCTGAAGTGCATTAGGAAATGTTCACTTCTGCTGGCAGAGCTGACTGGGTGATAAAGCACAGCTGAGTTTGCTCAGCTGACCATCCATCCATGGAGTTTGAGGTAGGCAAATCAGTGTTAGTGAACCACAGTGGAAATACTGAGGTAACTGGAAGCATTTCTAAAAAATGTTTGTAACGTTCACAGTCAACGCTGCTCTGTGTAGCAGTGCAGGTTGAGAGACTGGAAGGAGTAAAGCTGACTGAAGCCAGTGGACCTGAGCTCCCTAGCACTAGGCAAGGCTTGCTGAGTCTCGCCATTGTTGCCTGTTCATCTGATATCCAGATGACATGGCAAAATAACCCCTAAGTGTCTTTTTTCCACTGAACAGATAAGTAAATGGAGTTGCCATAAATGGCATGTAATAACCAAACTACATAAATTACCATTCATTTTTGCCAGGAAATTGTGTCCACTCATGGCACAAATTACAATTGCAGAACTCAGGCATTTGTTGTATTTTGGGCAAAGACTTCAGGAAAATGGGAGTTGGTACTCAGACGCCTTAGGCAGGCGTATGCTGTGAGGGGTAGGGAGTTGTGTAACTGAGAAGGAGACATGATCCTAGAAATACAGCTAATCTGAATTTGAGACAAATCTCTTAATGTAGTCTGAGCTGTTGTTTGAGTGCCTTGCATAGATTTTTTTAATTGCTGTTTTCTTTTAGGTTTGTGAGAAAGGAAATCATCCTAAGTTGGTGGAATTGCTATTAGCCAATGGTGCTCGAGAGCAGGATGTTCGGAGTGCCTTAACCGTCAGTATAAAGAGAGGAGATAGCCAAATCATCAGCTTGCTCTTGAAGAAGCTTAGCCTTGATGTCACCAACAGCAGTATATGTCTTGGAGGATTTGGTATTGGGAGACTAGAACCTTCCTGGCTCATTCCTTTGTTCCCAGATAAACTTACTCCATTAAGGAAACCAAGTGAGTATATATCATTTACTGTACGAAATGTGTTAATATCTCGTGATGGTACTTTATAAGTGTTTTACATCAAGACCTTCAGTTGAGGATCTCTTCATAGCATTCAACTGGTTATAGAAAGACTGCCAAACCTTAAACATAAGTAATTTCTATTACTTTTTTAAAGCTGTTTGGTTTTCTTGGAGAATATGCTATCTTTTTGCTTTCTTATACATACAGATGCCGGTTCTGCACTGGCAAGAATGGTCCTTAAATTCCAGATGAAGAATATTTCAGAGGATAGATCAAGAGCCTCCTCTGATGTAAACTTCTGTGAAGATGGAGTGGATAAAAACTGTGATTGGAATTTCATTTCTGACCCACTAGTGGACAGTGTTTTTCCTTTGAGCGATGATATTGATAGTGAAGGTAAATTTTTTCTTTGTTTTTTTTTATAATCCCGATCTAGTGTACCAGGGCTAGACCGTAGCCATAAATCAGTTGTTTATTTGTGTTTGAAATACAACATTCCCCATGAAAAAAATACTTTTATCTAAAATTTTGTTTGTGGTAACATTGGAAAATAGCTTATGGTGAGTAAGTATGATGTGCATTATCTACAAAATTAGGCCCTTAAACCAGTTACCCATTTAAAGACAGTTCTTCATGCATTCAGTTTCTTGTGGAGAGGAAGAGTGGGATTCATCCAACCAAATTTAGATATTGACTATTTTGATGTCTGTTTCTGTGCTATTCTCATATGCTGCCTTTATAGTCAATAGCTAACAACAAGTGCTTCAAGAGCACAATTTGTCTCATCACGAAATCGGGTGTATTGTTGTCTAGAAATCCCTGTTCCCTGGGTTGTCTGTAAATAAAATGCACACAACTAAGTCTGGTATAGAAGACTGTGTTGTTAAAAAATAAAGCAGATGAAACAAGCCCTATCCCAAAGATACCTAATTAATCAGAAAGTGTAAATGACAAGTCTATGTTCAGTCCAACATCATTCTTCGTAACCATGTCAGGAAATCTGAATGCCTTTAACTTACAAAACCCAGCATTTCTGTCTATAATGTCAGTAAGTTAATAATAAGAGTAAGTAGCCTTCAGATGTCACTGTTGTTTAGGAACAGTTGGATGCTTAAAATCTTCACAAGTGAGGAATTTGGATTTGGGAATCAGAGAATCCTAAGGAGTTTTTTTGGTCCTGTTTTGTTCTTTTCCTTTATGTCATTCAGCACCATTTTTCATTTCTGTAGGCCTGTAGCACAGACATATAATAGGTACTATTTCTTGTCCCACATAGAAAAGTTGTTGTCACATGTAAATTATGGTAAAAAAAATACAGGCTTTGCTAACAGGGGTGATTTTAGGAGTTTTAAAAGTAGCTTTGAGAAGAGAAACACTAAATGGGTCCAGATAGTCCTAAATCACCATTTGATTTTTCATTCTCAATAAATGTGGGGAATGCAAATTTGTCTATTAAAATACAACCTTTTTCTGTGTAACAAAGTTATTTACACTGCAGTAGCACGGAGATATGTTATGAAACATGTATAGTAATCCCAACCTGATGAAAATGTTAAATGATAAAGCATCCATGTAACAAACTCTGCAGGTCATATTTGGAGCATATCAGGTTAGAATGGCCCATGTGCTCTAAAACATATTGGCAACATTCTTGGCGTATTGCACACACAATTAACCAGTGAGATCCTGCCAATATTGATGCTTTTGAAATGTATCTCTCCTTTGTATGTCAGCATCTATATTACAGTTGAATTCTGAGCCTCATCTTTAAGTATATTTTCTTACTTATTTGTCCTCCTGTGTTACTGTTTTTGTATTAGGAAGTGAAGGCTCACTTTTTACAAAAAAGAAGTCCAATTCCATTGCAGTTGCTGACTTACATTGTAGGGAAGTGGCATTTCAAAGAGGTTCTCCTACTCTGCCGCGACATTCCTACTCTGTGGTAAGTCAGATGCTTACTCATTCCAAGCTTCCTGTAAGTCCATCTGTGTGACCTACAGCAACACTGTTAATAATGAAGTGTTAGGAAAGGTCATATAACCATATGGACTCCTGTCTCACTGCTGCCATTTAATATTTCCTTCTGTTGCTGTGCAGTTACTGGGCTTCAGGTCACTGTACAGATGAGAGTTTATTTCCGCAAAAATTTAGGGTCAATAAAAAGTACACGTTCTTGTGTATTGCTCAGATTTTGGGTCTGGTGTTCAAATGCAAATACAGAAACCGTGGGCCTGTTCACAAAGACTTAATGACCCCTTAGTGAAGCTAACCTTCAAAGTGCTACTGTGATCAATAAAGAGAGACTGATTCCCTAAGAAGACATAAGAGGACAAATTGGCGGAATCAAAGACAGGTTCCTTTGAAAGGAGCTTGTCTCTTTCCATTGACTGTAAAGGGAACCTGGAGAGACTGGCTTCCCTAGAGAAAGTTAGTTTTTGTAATATCCTGCTCCATCCTATCACCCCAACCTAGATAAAGTCGGTTTAAGTTGCCAAAAAATGCACTACTTCCATTGCACTTCAAATCTACTATTCTTTCATACTGCATGGATCAATAAGTTTTATAAAGCTGTGACCTGTTGTTATTTTTTAGTTGAAATGTACGATTTCTTTGTGTTCCCCCTGGAAGTTCTGATAAAAAGAAACGACAATAAAAATAAATTTACTGAATTCAGATTGTTTCAGAAATCTGCACATGTCTGTAACTGTATTTGTTCTCTTCTGGGATTTTCCAGGGACCTGGCTCAGATTATGAACCATTAATGAAACAAAGAAGAAAATTCTTGCCTTCAGATGAATCCACCAGTAAGTAAACTATACAATTTTGCGTATTTTTCATCCTTAATGCTTACACAAGCATAGCATGCAAAGATTTTAATCAGATTATATACTTGTTTACAAAGAGAAAGATGTTTTGGAAATGCTACAGCGGAGTACAAATAATGCATATATAGGGAGGGGTTTTTTTCTGGACTTCACAAATAATTTATGTAGAATTAAACAGGCAATGAAATTTCATTCATGCCCTAATTAGCTTTCAAAAGCTACTTCTGTTGTGCTGTGCACAAACATCCATCTCTTCCCTACTGTCTTATAAATTTCTGTCTCTTAACAGAAATCATCATGAATTTGGATCCTAACCAATATCCAAACATTCACTGTCTTCTGCATCTTTAGATCTTGAGTTGATTGATCTTAATTTTAATTACATGGTAAATGAAATAATTATATTTTTCCCATGTTTTTGTTTTAATAGAAGGCATCTCAAAATTTTCACCACATATAAGACCATCAGACAGTCTTTCTTCATTGATCTCAGAGAAAGAATATATTAAATCACTAGATCTTTCATCAAATGAGCTGGAGAACATTGATGCCATCAGCCAGAATAGCTGCTTGACTAGTCACCTGGAACATCTTGAGAAACTGGAGCTTCACCAAAATGCTCTTACAAACATTCCAGAACAACTGTGTGAAGTAATGCTGCATGATTTTATGTAATACAAATTGAGATTAGTTACAATAATTTCTTTGTCTCTAACAATGTACCCATAACAATACTACTCATTAATATGGGTGTATATTTTTGCATGTTTCATACATTCTCTCAATTTTCATTCAGTGGTTTTATGTTCAGCTAGAAATGAAAGTATTTTCATGGAAGTGTTTTACATCATTCACTGCAGAGAACTGCTTTGGGACATGTTATATTGAGTAGCGTAGTAACATAAATGGAATCGAGAACGGGAGGCAATTAATATCTGTTAAATTTTATGAAACTGAGCTAATTAATTTTGAAGAATACTTTATTCTGTAATAGAAATATTATGAGTTACATTGGTATGATTGCTATTTTCTGCTATTTTTCCTAATGAGTGAAATAAGTAAATTAATAAATTCTATAAAATGTAACTCAATTTAAAACCTATAAATCCATATTTTCATTTAACTTTTTAAAAACAAATTATCCTTTTCTTTCAGAACTTGAAATGTTTGACCTATTTGGATTTGCACAGTAACCGATTTACTACTTTTCCAACTTACTTGCTGAAAATGAATTGTATTGCAAACCTTGATATCTCTCGAAATGACATTGGACCTTCCTTTTCTTTGGATCCATACCTCAGATGTCCAACTCTAAAGCAGCTTAATCTTTCATACAATCAGCTGGTGTGCACACCTGAATTTCTTACCAATGTTGCTGAAAATCTGGAACAGCTATTGCTAGAAGGGTGAGTAGCATTAGTGGATGTACTGTAGTATAACAAACCACAGAAAATTATGTATTCGTCATCCAGAATGATGACTGTTACAGCATGCAAAGGATCATTCAAGCAGAAGTGAAACATTGACATTATCTTCCGAATGTGTAAATTGCTGCAATTTTCAGTGTTGTATTGCAAAGTACATGAGAATATCTGTGGGCCTTGATAGAATCTAATAGCATTGCACTTTGAGTAAGGTGCTAAAAATGTTGTAGTTCAGCATTTTTCTGCTGCCATACTATTCATCCACAGGACTATCTGTGTTGTCGAACATATTCAACTAGGTTTTCTGTGTACAGAGTACAGTTGCCACTGTATTTCATGTTCACCAAAGATTTTTTGAAAGTATGATTTGTGGAGTTGGTATGGTTTATTGGTATGGATATGTTTTGAATTACAGAAGCAGAGAAAATTTGTAATTTTTTGTTTACTGGCACTTCTATTTGTTAGTGAGCGAAATAATTCATACCTATACAGAATTCTTAAGAATGCTGTTATTGGTAGCTCTGTAAACTGCAGATACTGTCTCATTCATCTCCCATAGTTTATTTTAAATAACATAGTGGTATCTTTTACACAGAAGTTCACACAGAATAAAGATAGGAACATATGTAACTAAAGCAGTATTAGATATAAAAAATAATTAAATACAAAAGCAGTATTTTAAATTCAAAATCCTATTGCATTTCTTCATTAGCTTTATTTTTAACTTTATTAGCAGTATTATACTTGCAAAATAGTGCTGTGTGATTCTTTTATCTCTGTATCTTCAGGATCTTTGTCTCTTTCTGGTGTTCTTCTTCCCAGAATACATTGTTTGTAAAATTATATACTCGTCCTGAATTTTGTCCCCTGTTTTTCAATTGATAGTCATTCTGTGATTATAGTCCTGCAAACACCTATCTTTAGTAAACAGAACTACTCACAAAGGCAGCAGTCCTCTTTGCTTGGGATTGAGCTGGAGTATGCAATTAGGAAATGACACCTTGTAGTACATTCTGACATTTGCTTGTCAAATTAATTAAAACAATCTTAATATCAGTCATGTTATTCCATGTCGCCACATGTACCAGTATTATGGCTAACTGGTGAGTCTTTATGTAGCTGAAAGTCTTATTTTTGGTTTACCAGTGTCAGGATAGCGTTGTCAGATCAATACTCTCTACTTTCACGTTTTAGCTAATACTTTCTCAATAAAACATGGATTGTTTTTTTTCTTCTTGTTGTCGTAGAAACAAAATTTCATGTTTATGTTCACCCATATGCTTGAAAGAACTGAAAATTTTAAACATTAGTAAGAACAATATTTCATCCCTTGCTGACAATGTCTTCATGGGCTGTACAAAACTGGAGCAGTTCAATGCCAGGATGAATGCTCTTGGTAAGTATCTGTGAAAATAGGATCCACTTTCTAGAAACAATTTCAAGTCACAAAATTCCTCAGCCATCAGCATTTGGAACTAGTGAGGACAGAAAAGGAGAATACCACATATGCTTGTCCTTGTTTATACAGTTCCCTAAATGTCAGTTTTGGTCACTGTTGGAAGCAGTATACTTCCAGTGGGGCCTGATGGACGTCAGTGTAACTCAACTTGTTTTTATATTGGTAGTGGATGCTCTAAAAATGGTTGAGAGCTACTGGAACTACTGGAGAGACCCCAGCGGAGGGCTGCAAAGATGATGAGGGGACTAGAGCATCTCTCTTACGAGGAAAGGCTGAGAGACCTGGCTCTGTTTAGCCTGGAGAAGACTGAGGGGGGATCTCATCAATGCCTATAAATATCTGAAGGGTGGGTGTCAAGAGGATGGGGCCAGGCTCTTTTCAGTGGTACCCGGCGACAGGACAAGGGGCAACAGGCACAGACTGGAGCACAGGCAGTTCCACCTGAACATGAGGAAGAACTTCTTTACTGAAGGGTAACAGAGCACTGGAACAGGCTGCCCAGGGAGGTTGTGGAGCCTCCTTCTCTGGAGATATTCAGAACCTGCCTGGACGCATTCCTGTGCAACCTGCTCTGGGGGCACTTGGTTGGACTGGATGATCTCTGGAGGTCCCTTCCAACCCCTACCATTCTGTGATTCTGTGGTTCTGTGAGCGTACTTGAGATCGTACATACTGTAGAAGGGAAGGTACAAGGCAGAGGAAATAATTCAAAGTTAGCTTGCAGATCTGGTGCTAAAACAGGTTTAACACTCTACTGAAATACATATCATACAAGCATTCTGGCTTGTACCAGAAATAGTGTGGCAAGCAGGACTAGGGAAGAGATCATCCCCCAGTACTTGGCACTGGTGGGGCCACACCTGGAGTACTGTGTTCAGTTTTTGTTCCCCCCACTGCAAGAAAGACATTGAAGTGCTGGAGCATGTCCAAAGAAGAGCAACAAAGCTGGTGAAGGGTCTGGAGTACAAGTCTTGTGAGGAGCAGCTGAGGGAACTGGGGCTGTTTAGCCTGGAGAAAAGGAGGCTGAGGGGAGACCTTATGGCTCTCTACAGCTACCTGAAAGGAAGTTGTAGTGAGGTGGGTGTTAGTCTCTTCTCCCGCGTAACAAGAGATAGGATGAGAGGAAACGGCCTCAAGTTGTGCCAGGGGAGGTTTAGATTGGATATTGGGCAAAATGTCTTCACGAAAAGGGTTGTCAAGCATTGAAACAGGCTGCCCAGGGAAGTGGTTGAGTCACCATCCCTGGAGGTATTCAAAAGATGTGTAGATGGGGCACTTAGGGACATCGTTTAGTGGCGGGCTTGGCGGCTGAACTCGATGATCTTAAAGGTCTTTTCCAACCTAAATGATTCTGTGATTCTCAGTGTTACCACACTATATCCAGCATTTTCTTCTAAATAAGATAGAATGTTTGATTCACTTGCCTGAAGGCAGGTGTCATTTGAGATGCCCTGAAGTATCCCACTTGACTTGCAGCTTCTGGTCCAGGAAAGCAGGTCTTCCATAGCTCCTGTGTTGTATCTCCAAGGCATGCACAGATATGTGAGGTGCCACAGGGCAGATCACCTTCACTAGAACCCAGTATTTAAGCAATTAAATTGAGTTCCAAGTGTGTTTCAGTGGCTTAGTATATTTTATGCAAAGGTGTCAAAAGTAATTTACCTATGAAAAATAAAAATTACATAAATGAGATTTTAACGATGCTGCAGGAGTTCATAAGTTAGTCAGAATTTATTTGTCTTCAGGACATAAAATCTTCCATTTCGAAATTGTCACAGTGTTTCAGAAGGTAGCTCTTATACCTGCATTAAACACAGCTGAACCATTAGAGTCATTTTTACATGTGTAAGAACCACCACTCACTAGGTGAATTATGGGAATGTTACGTGTCTTGGCAATATGGTAAACTGTAAATAAGATTATTTCAGTGTTTAATGCCAATATGAGATGAAGTATAATAGTATGTAATGTGATAAAACCCAATACATTAGCTTGGTTCTAAACTTCTTTCTTTTGGGGAGTTTAGTTTTAAATAAGCTTTAAAAAAAAGATTCAGATTCTGCCTTTGGTAGCTTGTACAAAGATCTGTGTCTAGAAGATGATAGAATGATCTTTTAGTCTGTCTTTGATTTTAGAAAATTCCAGTCTTAAAGATAATTTAAACAGTTCTGAAAAGTAATAGGATTAACCTCTTTTTCTGCTCTAGAAATGTTACCTGACTTGTCATCCAGCATAACAAGTTTAAAATTATCCCAAAATCGTTTTATTAATGTTCCAGAAGCAATTCTTCTTCTACCACAGTAAGTTATTATTTTGTTTGTTGAAGTTAATGGCAAGTTCTTGATGAAGAAAATCTGATGGCAAGACCTTTGTTAAGCAGAAAATTCTGCATGTTTTACTGATTCTCTGGAAATCTCCTCTAACGGCTTAAATCCAAAACTTACTAGCTTTTAACTGAAGAGAAATCAGTCAAATTTTCGTCGTTATTCTGAGAAATTCTATTCCTCAGAGTCAAATCATTGTTATTGAAAATATATCGCTTGACTGCTGAAGCTGGCAGTTCCTCCTGAGAAGGCCAGAATAAATTTATTATATTCTTGAAACCAAGAGTATGACGATACTGGCAATTTTCCCTTTTCAGGAAGTTCTGCAGACTTTTGCACAAGGTTACTGAGATTAGTTTTAACTTCCCAAACATCACGGGATATTTATTCTCAAAGAATGACACTTCCTCTAGATGGAATTGTGATAAAGATGCATGTGACATTTATTTTGCTATACCTTCAAAGCATTATTCATGTGAAAATCAGACTTCTGCTTTATTTTATAGAAGTTACTGACCTTAACAGGTCACTAGAATCAGATTGTGGAAGGATTGCTTGGAAGGGATTATCAGATCAGTTACCTGATAGGTGTGGGTAGATGTGAGTGCTGATGGTACCGTGGAAAGGGCAGATCCACAGATTTGTGAATTTACATTTAATCAAATTTACACAGAGCACGTCATTATTATCCTGATACTGCACTGTTTCAGCATGCTAATGTTTATATTCACAGCAGCAAATTTAATGGATGTGTTGAAAAAGGTGCAGCTTTCAAGTTCTACATCTCCCAGCCCAGATGAATAAATAAGGAGTTGCATGGATTTTTTGCGTGCTTCATGTTCCACAGTAACATAAACAGCGTATTTGTCCAACAGATGACTTACAGAAATGGAATGTTCTTTATAATGTAGTTCTTAATTACGTGTGTAGTTAAACTATATAATTTATGTGCATACATGTATTTACAAACATATATTCATAGAAGTATTCTGATTTTAGTCTCATAAGTTAGGAGCAAGAAAGAGCATTTCAGATCACCTAGTGAGGCTCTGTAGTTTCTAAGGGGAATCTTGAGTTCTAGAAATTTGATAGCACCAGGAAATTCCCCATTGCTTTTCTGAGATTTGAAATTTATAAAAGAGTGCATGAAAATACATAGTAGTATTATGTTAGACTGCTATTAACATTTTAAAGGCATTTATTCTAGTAAGTTAGACATCGCACATGGCAATGCACTCCATGGTCCTGCACTCACCTGTAACTGGAATCCTGTTCTGTTACTGGGTATAAATGTCTGTTAACTATACTGTTTCCAGTTGAATTACTCAGTATTTGCACTACAAGAGTGTGAACAGTATTTATCCGTGTCTCCTACTGATCTGAACAGAGCCATGCATGTCTGCAAATCATAGAAAGAGGAAGGAAGTGGAGTGTTATCACGATATGTACACTTATTTAAAGTGACTCTTTCATTTACTGTCTGAAACATAGACACACAGTACAGTGTGGATGTTTATTTTCATGACCAGACAATTGTATTCACAGACAAATACATTGAAATATTTTACTGAATCAATCATACGTATTTTCTTAAAATTTTTTCTGAGGTAATGAAGACCTACTTATCTTAATTACATTTGCTGGTAGTAGTAATTCTCTGTCTTCTTCTGTCTACATTCCTGTCAAAAAACTGTCTGTTCTGATATCTAATCCCTTTGTTTATTTATTAAAAATTAATACAGTTCCAGATAATCTCAGTTTTTTTTTTTTTTCATTTGCTAACTTCTCTCTTTTTTATTTTCATGTTTTTAGTTTGCGATCAGTAGATTTAAGCCAAAACAAGATCATAAGCCTTCCTGGACCAATGCACTGGAAGTCATTAAACTTAAGGGAACTGTTATTTAATCATAATCGAATAGATGTCTTGGACTTGAGTGAAAAGGCATGTGCATGGTCTAGGCTAGAAAAGCTACACCTGTCCCACAACAAGTTAAAGGAGGTAAAGTGTAAGATTCTACCTAAATAAAATGAAATCAGTTTTCAATTGAATGCAGTTTTTCAATGTTCATTTGATTTTTCATGTCACCTCTCATATCGGTCTAAATTCTATTAGTAAAATGCTATGTAAGTGCAAATAGTACTTCTAGTGAATGAAAATCACCATATTCTATTAAGCTTTTCTTTCTGGAATGTGTCATATAATCAGTTTGTACAATGAATTCATTATGAGGTCCTTTGTGTATTAGTGTGGAATATTACATCTGTTTTATTGAAGAAAGTTAAACTACAGTGGTAAAAATAATACCTAGTTTTGTTAAATATTTAATGTATTCATGCTCATACTTTTTTTTAAAGGTTTAATTGCCCATTAAATGTTCTCTTATTTAGATTCCTCCTCAGGTTGGCTTCCTAGAGAACTTGACTTCTCTGGATGTAAGTCATAATCCCAATTTGAGATTCTTTCCAGATGAAATGGGAAGACTGTCCAAAATCTGGGATCTTCCTTTGGAAGGACTCCATCTTAATTTAGACTTCAAACACGTGGGATGCAAAGCCAGAGACATTATCAGGTTCATTGCCCTGTTGTTCTTGAATATTCTTGTTCTGCTTTCTTGGGATATGCAGTAAGCATTAAGAAAACAACATACCCTTTTGAAAAGATGTGCTGGTTTGTCACATGAAATCCAGCATGCTACTCTATGGAAGGTATCATATCATATCAACACACACACATAAATAGATTATAGTGATTTGGGCTGTAATAGTATTACTTCTTGAATTTGGTGCTTCTGTAAACCATGCAATAAATGGTGCTTACCAATTATTTCTAATATATTGCTTGTGTTCCCAAGTGCATTGCACAGAGCACATGTTTGGGTAATTACAAAACAAAAAAAGACACATTCTGAATTAAGCTTTAACTTTCAAATCAGAAATTAGAATAGACTGTTAAAATACCAGTAACATCAAACAGATATCGGAAATTTGTAGAAAATGGAAAGGTTTTAGATTTTTCCTTGGGCTTGAGTTCTGTTTGTATTTCTCTTTATTATACACTTCTGTGAGTTCTGCAAACTTTTTTATGCCAGATTTCTTCAACAACGACTGAAGAAGGCTGTGCCTTATAACAGAATGAAGCTCATGATTGTTGGAAACACGGGCAGTGGGAAAACTACCCTGCTACAACAGCTAATGAAATGCAAACGAACAGAATTGGGGTCTCCAAAAGCTACAGTAGGCATTGATGTAAAAGACTGGATCATTCAAGGGAAAGGCAAAATGAAGAGAGAGCTTATATTAAACGTGTGGGATTTTGGAGGTATTTCAAGAGCTTATTGTCCTTTACTGTTGTCTTTTCTAACACATTAATGCATTACTTATTCTTAGAGTCAGCCTGTGAAAATCAGAGTTGTGGACAGTAGAATCATGCAAAATTACACCAAAAGTCAAATGATTGCTTATAAATTAGTGAATTCTGTATATTGGCAGCTAATCCTTCATATTTAATATAAAGCCTCAGGAATTTCTCGTCACCGAATGTGGTCTGACCACTCATTTCAACCATAGCACTCTAGAACTGTCACTTCAGAATAGTAAGAAACTGCTTGGGATCACCAGAAGAATCATCTTCCACTCCATTCTGTTTCTCGCTTTTACAGCCTGTGTCTCTCTCAGCTCTACAGTATCACTATTTCATAAGTCACAGAAAACAAAGCACTTAGGATTAGTCTTTGAACTTTGGGCATTTGGAAAACTTTCTAAGTTTGGGGGACTCTGGAAGCACTTCTAGAAGTATTCTAGGCTATAGAAAAGTTATTTTTAAACGTTGATCTATGATCATTTAAATACAGACTATATTACAATGGATGACCACGTAAGGGCAGCATTCAAGGTGAATGTCCAGCTTCAATTGTGATTTTTGGTGCTTAATCATGTGAACTTCGGAGTCTTATTTTGAAGTTGCTGAAGGGGTAGGAGAAAGGGAGGGAAGAAGGAAGGAAGGGAAGGAAGGAGTGAGGGAGAAATTCAATACTGGAGTTGTAAAAGGATCATCACCTTTTAAGCTGTGTTTGCAGCAACTGCGTTTGTCCAGTTAAATCTTACACTTGATTTAAAACCAGCATACATATTTCAGCACTACATTTCAGTCAATGAGCTACCCTGGAGTACTTACCTAAAATTCATAGTTAATACAGTTTTCCTGTCAATTTTGATAATTTTATGTGACCATTAATTTTGTTTGTGAATTAGCGATCTGAGAATAAGTGTTCCGCTGCCTTTTTGTGATCTGATGTTCAATGAGGGAAGTACTAAACAGTGGAAAATTTTTATCATTAGGACAAGAAGAGTTCTACAGTACCCATCCTCATTTTATGACCCAAAGAGCTTTATATCTTGCTGTTTATGATCTCAGCAAAGGACAAGCAGAGGTGGATGCTATGAAACCGTGGCTTTTTAACATCAAGGTAAGCCATAGATACGTACAGCATTGCGTTCCACTTTCAAGGGAGCGGTTGGTGAACAGGAAATTAACCACAAATATTTTTAGAGAGGAAAAGAGAAAGAAGCTCTTAAGCAAATAAAAATAATAAGATGAAACAAGAGCTGGAATACATCATTTGTTGGATATGAAAATATTTGTAGACATACAAAGACATGATTGGCACCATTTTGTACTTAAAGTGGTAGAGAGTAATGTGCAAAAGAATAGTTTGTATGTTCTGGCAGTATTTCGAATTGAATAAGAAAAGGGTAATATTAAAGAGATAGGGAGTTAAACCTGCTTTTTCTTTTACACCATTGTAAATTCTGGGGAAATCAGACTTTGAGTAATTTAAAACTGACTAGATGCGTGTTTGAAATCGTGCTGTTAAGTGTATGCTTAGCATCCTGTTGTTAATAGGAATGATTCCAAGACTGTGGTAGGAAAATTGGTCTGAAAATCTGCCTATATATTTTTCTTTTGCTCTAAGTGTTTTGTTTGATGGAATCACCCCATGGTGAGCATTACTGATCTTTTGCTTTTGTATGAGGGTTAGCCATGGCTGGGCAATGCAATTGCATAAAGACTTTGTATACTGATCCTGTTAGTTAAACTTGTCTTTTTCACTCTTTTCATCTTAAGCAGTGATACAGGACAGAAGGTTACACTAAGTGTATTGTTGATGAAGACCATTTCTGATGTCTTCTCCTTTGCTATGCAGTACTTGCTGGTGTTTCATTGCTGCACTGTTCCAATGACAGGTTGCAGATTACCCTTTGCTTTTCCATTTTGTCAGGTGTTTTTAATGAAAAATACAGTTGTCCCTCTGTTTTACTGACAGTGTTATTAATCTGCAAAGTGTGAAATCCAGGTCTATGCTGCTTCCTTTTAGAATAAGCCGGTTTTTAAATATTTCTATTTTGAAATAGACTGCTCTCTGTATGTTAAAAAATCTGTTTTGTATTTATAGGCTGATGCATTTTTACTGCCATATCCAGTCAAGGCTATTATATGGGATTGCAGTTTAAACTTACTCTGAATAAAGTGATCAAGTAGTATTTCAGATTTCAAACTTATTTAGAAGAGGTGTATTTAAAGAGGGAGAAATAGTTGCTTTTTTCATTGTATTGATTGTTTTGCCTAATTGATCACATTTTATGTGGATATAAAACAATAACATCAACATTCACTATTAAGTCAATCAACTGTATGGATCTTACTTAACAGGCTCGAGCTTCAACATCCCCCGTCATTCTTGTTGGCACTCATTTAGATGTTTCTGATGAAATGCAACGTAAGGCCTGCATGAGTAAAATTACTAGAGAGCTGTTGAATAAGCGAGGCTTCCCAGCAATCCAAGATTATCACTTTGTGAATGCTACAGAAGAATCCGACTCCATTATCAGACTTCGGAAAATCATAATAAAGGAGAGTCTTCACTTCAAGGTAAGCTACGTACCATTCGTAATGTTGAAGACATCCTAGTTTTAGTTAAGTAAATGTATTTTAAAACATTAATTAAACACATAATTAAACACATTTTTAGTGTGATAGTAAACTCATCTTGCCTTCTGTAAAACATTACACACAGCAAAATAATGAAGGAAAATCACCAGTTTTGTTTTCATTTCATTTTCTACCAAAAAAAATCAACTTAGTAAAAATCTCAGCTAAGTTTTGTTTTCAAACACTAGGTCCATAAATAGAATATTTAATTAAAAACAGGCCATCTTTTCCTCACAAAGAAATCTGATCAAAACCTGTTTTTTGTTGGATGGCAAAATGTAACTGCAATAGTAAGTATTGCAAGATTTCAGGGGACCAGGAAATAAGATTTTTGTAATTTCTGAAAGCCAAGTAATCCTCCATTTACTGATTTCATTTTACATAGTGTGAAATCATTCCTAGAAAGAGGAAAGTGAATTAAACCAGGAAAAGAACACCCCTTGGGCTGAGTGATCCTCCTAAACTGGAGAATCTGCACTCATAGTTCTGTTGTCTCCAAAGTCATCCCTGCCACTCATTCCCTGCTGTCTGCTTAGCCACAGCACGAAGCTCTAAGTGTGAATGATGAGTATGCAGACACTAGCCCAGGCTTGGAGCTTACAGGAAGACATCCAGTCTTTAGCAAGAAGAATATACATTTTTTTATTTTTTAATTTATACATTATCAGCCATATTGTCACAGGGAAAGAGTCAAAGATCACTCAAACAGATCTCATATACTAGTTAGTTTATTCAGTTCTAATCAGGAAATTTAGGTACGTAAAATATTTAACAAGTACAGGTGGATTAGTGGTCAGTACTATTTACTACACTTAAAGTTAGTATGGGATACAAAGATGATTGCATAAGCTTACTATACATGTCTTAAATGTTACATGCACACAAAAAATGTCACTTAGCAACCCATCGATGTCTGGTGTGAGGCGAGGAATCTTTCAGCCTCGAGGGGTAACCTTGAGAAACGTCCCTACTCAAGGGGAGATTCCCACCATGCAGACAGCTGCTGTGGAGAGAGAGCTCAATGAACCCCAGTGGCTGCAGCTATTTGTGGTGGTTGGTTCATAGATTTTCTGCTGTGTTAATGCAGCTTCAGCTGCTTATCAGCCCAGTCACTGGTCAAACCGTTCTGGTTTTTTTTTTTTGTTTTGGTGCTGTGTTCTCACTGATAGCCTCACACAATAGGATTAACTTCAGTTAGGCTTACTTGCTGAGCATCTGCCTGGACCAAAGTTCAGTTAGTTCAAACAGAAGTGCATCCATCACACATATATAGTGTCATAACATGTTATTAAAGAGAAAAGGTGATGTCCTGTGCTACTGAAGTCAATGGCAGAACTTCATAAATCATAGCAGAGCCCAAATTTCTTCTGAATTACTGCTCAGAAGATTTTATAGAGCAAATGCTGTATTTATGACCAGCCTCACACTGGTGGTGTTACAAAGGAGAGAAAGAGTGCGCACGCCTTCTATTTCTCTCTCAGAGACTCCCAGCTGAGCCACATCCATAATCTGCCTAACTTCATTCCACAGTTCAAGGAATGGCCAACCAGTGCTAAATGGCAGCGAGGTGGCCTAATCACACAGAATTAATTAGTTCCACTTCTCATACATCCAGTAGGCATGACTAGAGCTGGTGTTTGTAAAGGTATATATAGCCCTATATCTCACCATACTTCTTCAACACTCAGAAGTTCTGCTTTGTGAAAACATTTCACTCTTAGGTACCTAAAATTTGATTCTGTAACATCCACGTCTCTTGTGATTATGACTTAAACTGATGCTTAGACTTACGCATAAATGTGAGGTAGCCTAAACGAAATGAGACAGTTTCCATAAATAATGTAGACACTTTGTGAAAGTAGTGTTACAGGGTACCTGCTTAGAAGTCAGACGAAGCGAGCTAAGTATTCAACATTGTAATCAAGTGCTCTGAGTCGTTGAAATTACACAAGGTACTAATTACATTTTTGTCACATAAAAATGCTACAGTGTATTGACATTTAACTTCTTTGACAGAAAGATTACAAACTAAGAAGCCAATGTGGAGATGTTGGGACAATTGTTTCCTATTTCCTGGATGGGGACAGACTCTTTTCAGTGGTGCCCAGCGACAGGACATGGGGCAACGGGCACAAACTGGAGCACAGGCAGTTCCACCTGAACATGAGGAGGAACTTCTTTACTGTGGGGCTGACAGAGCCCTGGCACAGGCTGCCCAGGGAGGCTGTGGAGTCTCCTCCTCTGGAGATATTCAAAACCCTCCTGGATGTATTCCTGTGCAACCT
>VZSC01019490.1:65752-89181 GCA_013398225.1 Steatornis caripensis
AACCCGCCTGGATGCGTTCCTGTGCACCCTGCTCTGGGGGCACCTGCTTTAGCAGGGGGGTTGGACTGGATGATCTCCAGAGGGCCCTTCCAACACAGACCATTCTGTGATTCTGTGATTTCTCAAAAAAAATTACTAGCTCAGCACCCATGGAGGATGAAGAACTTGGTGAGGTGCTAGCTAATGCCAAAGGTCAAAGGATGCCTTCCAGGGAGGAACACAGGCTCAGGAAACAGGGACAAAGCACCCAACTGTGTTTCTCTTAAGTGTCACTAACCTGGCCAAATGTATTTCTTCCTCTCGTTTTGTCCGCTATCAGCAGTGGACTTGTAATTGAGCTACTGCCCCTTTCCCCCTAGTATATCTAAAGACATGTCTAGAGATATTGCAGATTGCAAGATGTATCTTTTTTTTAATTCGTTTGCCTATTGTCTTGTGTTAACCTGAGATGTATGACGTCATCTGTTCGTACAGTGAGTTTTTTCCTTTTACTTCAAATCAGAGCTTCTCTTTGAACTTCTCAGAAAACAATTTTTTATTTTTTATGTACATGTAATATAGAAATATTTTCTTCTTTGAGTATCCATTTATAGAAAGACATACATATTGTAATTCTGGAAGAAGAACTAGTTACATCTACCTTTTAGAAGCCACATTAGTCAAGAAATGAGTGTTCTTGTTCCTTCCTGCTGCTACTATTGAGTGGACATACCCACTTTACGTCTTAGTTTTATTGTCTGCATTTCACATGAATAAATTAATACATTTAAGAGTATTATTCTTAATTATACAGATCAGAGATCAACCAGTGGTTGGTCAGCTAATTCCTGACAGCTACCTGGAGCTGGAGAAGAGAATTTTGCTGGAACGTAAAAATGTCCCATTTGAATTTCCTGTGATTGATCAGAAACGCTTACTGGAACTGGTACAAGAAAGTCAGTTACAATTGGATGAAAATGAACTCCCTCATGCGATTCACTTTCTGAATGAATCAGGTAAAATATTATCTTCATTGTATGTTTTTTAGCACTTTGTTGCAACTGTGCGGCAGACAGACCTGCACACATTTATAAGTGTCACACAAGGATGCCACAAAGTGTTGAGCTGAAATGCTTGAGCTTGGGTAACATTAGTTTGACAATCCAGGTGGTTATGTCATAAAGGAATTCCATGACATAAAGGATCATTACTGCAACAATTTATATATCTTACTGCTCCTTGAAAACATCATATCTGCTGGTTAGACAGCACAGTTTCTAAAGAAAGATGCGATTGCTATAATAGCTTGAACAGCATAGCAGTTAGGTGAATGTACGTAACAGCTTGTCTTAGTGCTGTACAGACTTCATAAGATTAAATAATAAACCACACAGAGCGTAGCTGCTTGGCAGAAAACCAAGACAGATTACCAATCTAACAAAACATCTGAAAAGAAAGGTAAAGCTGAACAAACCATGATTGCATTCTACTCTCCTGAGATATTGACATTAACTCAATAGCTCTATTTGTTATTCAAATTGCTTGTGTCAAGTCACGTAAAGAAAAACGGCCCAGAGTGAGGTGTTTCTTTTGCTTAATATGGAGCTTGAGAAATGCGTTGCTAATTACAATATTCTTTGCACAGGTGTACTCCTTCATTTTCAAGACCCAGCACTACAGCTAAGAGATCTGTATTTTGTAGATCCTAAGTGGCTGTGTAAAATCATGGCACAGGTTAGACTCTGAGTACTTTTTGTGTCTATGTTCATGGAACTTTTTCCCCTGTCTCAAACCACTCTAACTTATTAATGAATCTTCTTCACCATTTCTTTACTGTTTCACGATCTGGAATTTTCTCAGGGTCCAGATTGGTTTACCTGGCTCTTTCTTTTCCCTTGGTTTGTAGACAACTGTGGTTCTCAGTGGTTCTATGGGTTCTATGTTCTTAAGCTGTAATGCCCAATATAATTTTAACTACACCGGACACAAAAATATATGTAGAATAGAAAAACCCCAGGGATGCAAACTAATCCTGCAATATGTTGTGATAGGTTGAAGTGAAAGCTGAAACTTTGGATTAAAGTAGTAAGAGTGGGGAAAGAAGGGTCATTGTATGCTTGGTACTGATGGCAGAGGAAAGTGACTGGTACGGGTTCACATGTTGGAATGGGAGAGTAGCAGCCTGACTGCTTAAGTGAAACATTTATGTGTTACTATATTGATACTCTCCAATTTCTTTATATATGTTCAGCTTCCTAACCTCTGAAACTTTGCCTTTCATTCAGTGCAGGAAATGGGATGGCAAAAATTTAAGGACAGGTTAATTTTTTTCACTGTTGCTGGCTAGCATTATGGAAATGTTTGGTTTCACTGTGAAATGGAGTCCATTTTTTTCCCCTAAATAATAGGCTACTGAATATTTCAGGAAACAAAGTTTGTCAGGAAAATGCAATCTAATGATGACTCTACACCTGAAATTGTTTTACTTTTTTTGAAAGATTCTGACGGTAAAAGTGGAAGGCTTTTCTAAATATCCTAAGGGAATTATAAAGCGTTCAGATGTGGAAAAATTCCTGTTGAAGAAGAGCAAGTTTCCTAAGATCTACATGTCACAATACTTTAAGCTTCTGGAAAAGTTTCAGATTGCTTTGCCATTAGGAGAGGATCAGCTACTAATCCCAAGCAGGTAAGCAAAGAGCTAAACCCACAAATGAGAGCCACAGATATCAATCAAAATAAAAACCTCCCATCAGGCTAAGTAGTTTAACTGACCATCAAAGCAATTTGGTATATGAAAGCATGATATACACTTAGTATACTGCATTTTAGTAAATGCTTTCACAGACATGTTAAGCTGACCTTGCAGCAGATAAAACTTACATCGTATTAGCATGGTGGGTAAACGGAATGTATAAATAATAAAGTGGTTTATGAGGATAATATTTCTTTTACACTTACCATACTTTGAGACTACAACAGGAAGATTATAATTTAGGTCTACATCACAGTGTGCCAGCATTACAGATATTTATTGCAATATAGAAGAGAATCATGAATTTCTGTAGCCTGTTTGCTTGGAGTGAGAAGCACAGTCAAATTACTTAAAGACAGTATCTCCTCCAAACAGTCTAGTTATTAAATGTGGTGACAAAAAAGTGTTGCGTATTTGAATGCAGTCTTTTTGCTTTTGCTTTGCTTTTTTTTGCAGGTGTCACAGGTTCTCTGCCTCAGTTACGGATTTCCCTAATGTGTTCAATAATGCTTATTTTGCTTAATGGAGAGGGTCTTGCATGGTTGCATGGATCAGAGTTTCTACATTCTTCAAAGTCATGGGATAGGAAGATTTTGTCTGAATGTCTTACCTGCCTTATATGTGTCTCAGGTTTTCCTCACATTTACATTTGATAGCTGATGATTGTTAGTGAAATTCTGTTGGGTTTAAGTTACAGCAGAACTTCACTTTAGCACAAGAAGCAGAATATGCATATACACTATCTGCTCCCTGATAATTTGAATCATCCGTTCATATAACAAATAATACTTTTTCATAATAAATAATGTATGTCATCAGTCAGTTTGGATAAAATACATCATTAAACACTGTCTAATATTTTTATTCTTTCAGTTTGTCTGATCACAGACCTGTTATAGAGCTTCCCCACTGTGAAAACTCAGAAATTATTATCAGGCTTTATGAGATGCCATACTTTCCTATGGGATTTTGGTCCAGGCTGATCAACAGGTTGCTTGAAATATCACCTTACATGCTGTCGGGAAGAGGTAAGAATCTTTATTTTCAAAAGCAATAGTGAACATGTTTGCTTTGAATGCCAACGCTTGCATATTAAAGCTCTAATCCTCCATGCTGTTTTACTTTAGCTCATTTCTGGCCACTTCACAAATGTGAAATAAAGAACAGTGGTTATTTTTGTGACTTAGAAATATCCAGATACTGCCTGAACTTTACAGTGGTGTGCAAAGGAAAGTGAAGGTTGTAAGCAGCCTATTTCTCTCCTTTGCATGCTAGAGATAGAGGAAATCCTTATATTTATGCAATATTGCCATTCGCCTGTGCAAGGAATACAGGAAAGGACATGTCTTCCACACAGAGAAACAAACTGCCTTTCTTCAGGTTCATTGATTCTCCCTTTATGAAAGTCTAAAAACTTTGCTTTTATCAGAAGGGAGGTGTGTCTGGGTTTTTTTCCAACAATTCTGTGCTTTGACATGAGATCTATCTGCTGAACTTTGCAATTTCATTTATCTTTTTTTCTTAATGTGTAATTTATGAATACAGATGGCAAGTAAAGTATGAAAAATATGCATTGCTGGTGCTCTACAAATATGATTTATAACTGCCTGCTCTCCTGGCATTCAGTTGCCTCCTGAACATAGAATTCCAGTAGCATCTTGCTATTTCACGTGTGTGTGATAGGGGGGAAATTTAAATCACTGACTTTTTTCCATATGTTGCCTAAGAGATTCTGTATTTGAACCTGAATGTGCCTAAGCATTTCTGTAGTTCCTACGTGCATCACCTGCTACATGACTTACTATCTGATTAAATATTTAGTTCATGGACATGCCTTATAACTGAACACCAGTTGACATATATTTAGCTTTCATGGGGCTATTCTGTCTGCAAAGTTGTGGCATTTATTTTGTTTGTTATTTGAGTAGGCATAAACCTACAGTTGTAATTAAATGTTTAAAGTAACATGAATTGTTCCGCATATTTTAAAATATGACATCTATATTGGAGATCAGATTTTTAATCTAATTTTTTATTTTCTAGAGCGAGCTCTTCGTCCTAATAGAATGTATTGGAGACAAGGCATCTACTTGAATTGGTCTCCTGAAGCTTATTGTCTAGTGGAGTCAGCAGTATTTGACAACAACCCAGAAAGTTTTTTGAAAATTACGGCACCTTCTTGCAGAAAAGGTTAATTATTCCTGAGCCTGATTTTTCCTCCAGTTTGACTGCAGCTTGTCATTTTGGTTTGTTGTGTCTTTGCCTTTGGAATGTAGAGTTTAGCTTTGTAATTACAAGTATGGCAGATTGAGGCTGTAATTTCCCTCTTTTGGTTTCTTAAAGGGTGCATCCTTTTGGGGCAAGTTGTGGATCACATAGATTCTCTTATGGAAGAGTGGTTTCCAGGTTTGCTGGATATAGATGTCTGTGGTGAAGGGGAAACACTGTTGAAGAAATGGGCTCTGTACAGCTTTCAGGATGGTGAAGAACACCAAAAAATACTACTTGATGACTTACTTAAAAAAGCTGAAGAAGGTATATATTTATGCCATTCGAGGTATCTAGAGGTATACCTGTATGTAGATAAATACTCTACAACGTCACCTTCGTAACATTTGGGTACTTCACATTATTTAAAAATGTTTCATTTCCATAAGGAATAATAACAATATGAGTCAAAAGCAACTTCATCCTTTTTTTGTGAGAGCTGTCGGTGTAAATATAGAATATGGGACAGATTGCAGCTTCTCTGTATAGTCATGTGTAAACGGCAATAATGAAAAGAATCGTTTTGTCCTAATACCAATAATGCAACTTCATTCATGGAGTTGAATGCAGCACATAGTAAAACTAAAACTACTTTTGGTTGGACCACGTACAACAGTAATTTAAAAGGCAATATTCGCGTATTCGTGATGACATTCTGCATACTAAGAGAATTCTTTTTATAGACTGAAAAATAATCTCTTGGTTAGTTTGATGGTGTTACATAGCAACAGTTGCTATCACATTTGTTTGGTACATATACAGAACCTTGAAAATACTTAAACATGTAAGATACATGAAGTTGAGTGGCACATTTGGTTAGTGTTCTGTTACATATATATATATGTATGTTTATCTGTGTGTGTGCTTATATATATATATATATTTATACACACACACATATGAATTGAATTTGAGGTACATTGATCATATGCACTCACAGAGATCCACATACCTTTCAGGGCCTTTTGAATCATGACTACCCTTTTTTTTTTTTTTGTCTAATTTATTTTTCTTAGGTGACCTTTTGGTAAATCCAGATCAACCAAGACATACCATTCCAATAGCTCAGATTGCTCCTGATCTGATACTGGCTGATTTGCCTAGAAATATTATGTTGAACAACGATGACCTTGAATTTGATGAAGCGCCTGAATTTCTCTTGGGTAAGCATTATTTGGTAGGGTTTTTTTACAGAGCATTTGTAAACAAATCTATTTAAGTCTATATGAAAACATTTTAGAGATTTCTGTGGTAATGTATTTTTAAGATATTCTGAATTTCAAGTTACTGAGTTTTGATTTTCCATTAACTTGTATGCTAGGACACTAGCATTGTGTGTTTAGATTACTGATCATGAAGCTTAACACGGTAGATGATTCACACATTTTAAAATTGCACCCTTTCAGCTATTTTTTTTAGAAATGGTTGATACACCTTTGTTTTTAATATTCTTTTCAATTTTATCTTTGAAAAGGTGATGGTGGGTTTGGATCTGTGTACCGCGCATCCTATCGTGGAGAAGAGGTTGCTGTAAAGATTTTCAATAAACATACTTCCCTCAGGCTCCTGAGACAAGTAAGAAAGATCGCCTTTTTTCCTGTAGTGCTGCTCTTGGAATACCAAGCTTAGTGAAGACCTTAAAAAGCTTAAGTAAAGTGGAAGACTTCACTCCAAAATATTTCTTGAGTTTACTTCAGAGCTACAGAGGTTATGCTATTTGTACTATCTCATCTGATTTTACAATTTACAGGAGCTTGCAGTGCTTTGTCACCTCCATCACCCCAGTTTAGTGTCTCTGCTAGCTGCCGCAATCCGTCCCCGGATGCTGGTGATGGAATTGGCGCTTAAAGGATCTCTTGATCGTTTGCTTCAACAAGACAGTGCAAGTTTAACTAGAACACTTCAGCACAGGATAGCTCTACATGTCGCTGATGGCTTAAGGTAAATGTGACTTCTACATTGCTGTAAAAACAGGATACAGCTGCGAGTAGGATATACTGCAAATGAAAAGCTTAGCTTTTCTTACATCTCAAGCAGAGTATTCCCTGGGTCAGAAAAATGCTTGTATTTTTATGATTGATTAAATGATACTATGGAACACAAACTTCTGTTACCTGTTTTTTTCTGCTAACAAGTTGCGCTCATGTAAGTAGAGAAGTAGTGAGAGCTCCTGGTGGCATTTCTGTGTGGCTGTTGATTTCTTATTAAAATGTCAAAGAAATTGCATTTTTAAGGTTCTGAAAGTCCATGAATATCCTCAGGAGCTATTGGAGTGTGACTGTAAAACCACAAACCCTGCAAAGAAGCTCAAGGGCTAATGAAGCTTAAACTCTTAAGATTGAGTTTTCAAACTGACAGTAACACTTCAGATAAGACTTGGTACTAAAATACTGCAATGTTTTTGTGCCAGTAAGTAGTATTTCAGAACAATTCTCAAGTCAATATCCAGTAAGGCAGTGTCATGTTGGTGATGTTTTACATTTTTTAACACAATGTTTAACACTTGAAAGCACTATTTACTGTTACGGAAATAATGCATTCAGTGTGTGTGTATAGATGCATCCCTGAATTATGAATGCTTTCCATAAATACTTTCTTTTGATTAACAGGTACCTGCATTCAGCAATGATCATCTACCGTGATTTAAAGCCTCACAATGTGTTACTCTTTACCCTGTATCCCAATTCAGCTGTTATTGCAAAAATAGCTGACTATGGCATTGCCCAGTATTGCTGCCGAATGGGAATAAAAACCTCCGAAGGCACACCAGGTATGGAAAAATGCTTTGTTTTACAGTGCGTTATATCAAAAAATAGCTAATATGGTTTTTATTTAGTCTGTAAGAAGTAACTCAAATCTATACTTGAGTCAAAATCATGAAATGTAGTCTTAATTGTATTAAAAGTTGTGATGCCAGATTTATACCTCTTGGCCTTTCTTCCTTTACATGTTTTAACCTCTTTTAGAAGAATCGATGAGTATACTCTTTAGAATCAAGGAGTTCTATTTGAAAAGAGAACAAATTAAATTACATGCTTAATTATGATTTTTTCTGTCTTGTTTTAGTTATGGTGATATTGAAATTATACTTAATTGTATTATTTTTATATATAATATATATAATATTATATATGATAAATAATTATACAAAAAATATTTGTTGTTTTGTTTTCAGTAATGCATAGGTAGGTGTTAATTTTTTGAAAGGCAATAAATACCTGCACTGTTGTTCCTTGATTTTAGAGAGAATATACTAACATCCATTTTAAAGCACTGAACAATTCAACAACTTTGAAAAGTGCCTTTAGGTCTTGGAAATTGTGCATGCGCATGTGACTTCAAGCGTTAAATGTTAGGCCTTCAGTAAAGACTGCAGACTTGCCCTTCATTTTCAGTATTCATTGCTAAATTAATTATTTTACGCATAACGGTGCAGGAGCTCTGTAACTGGTGTACTGTCCTCTTCCTTTATACCGATTGCTGATGTTTTTGGAGGTCTGCCACATGCAAACTATTGCCAGCCCAGAAATAGCATGCCATTTTTGCTTTACTTCCTGTGATATTTTCATCAATAAGTGTGTGCTCTTAAAAGGGTAAAGATGGCTTCAGCTTGGTGTGAATCATAACTATTAATGAATGATTTATTTGCAGGATTTCGAGCACCGGAGGTTGCCAGAGGAAATGTTATTTACAATCAGCAAGCTGATGTTTATTCATTTGGCTTGCTGCTTTATGACATTTTAACCGGAGGAGGTAGAATAATGGAAGGCTTGAAGTTTCCAAATGAATTTGATGAATTAGCAATACAGGGAAGGTTACCAGGTATGCCTTGTTTCATAAAGTTTTAACATGAAAGCTGACCATTTGTCCTGCTTCCCCCAAAAATAACACCTCTCATGTTTTACATGGTATCTGACAGTGATCAGAGGAGGAGACTAAATAATAACAATTTTCAGAAGCTTCTAATTTCACATGGTCTGGAAATAGTGATAAATAGGCATCTATTCAACATCACATTGACTATAATTTCATTGCAATTTCAAGGGTTCTAGTTGGTTCACTTTATAAAGAAATAGAGGTTTTGTATACTTAGGATTTTATCCAGACCTAGCTAAAATGAATGTTGCTGAGGGTACATTCTATTACCATGTCTGGACGTGACCCTTGCATATTACTGTGATAATGCATATCATGCACTCAGATATACACAATGCCACTTGTGGTTTTTGATCGTGATACATTATGTTAAAAAATCCATTACAGAGAAGCTGCACAGCTTAAAATCTTTTTTAAAAAACTTGAAACCTTTTTTTTTTAAGTGCTACTCCCTTAAAAGAGGAGCCACCCCTGAAAGTTTGAAATAGGAATTCCCTTTTTACTTGTCAAGAGTGTTAAGTCCCTGCCCAGCTATATGTAACAGTCTTCATATTCCATTTGCATTACAATATGTAGTTGTTAGCTGCTGGAAGGAAGATTAAACAGGCTTGGTGTAGTCAGCTGGACAGGGTAACTCAGTGTTTGGCAACTTCTGTGTGAAGAGCTGTTGAAGTTTTATAGTACTACAAGCTTAATGCATGGCGTTCTTATTTATTGCCCTGCAATAGTGATATACTCATGAAATATTCTTTAAGACTGAACAGTCACTCCATCTAGGAAAGGGCAGCAACTGTGCCACTTAATCTTGCGTGAGTTCTCCATTAGGAGACACAGAGAGTTAATACATTTTCTACTTCTTAAAGAGAATAGTCAAATTCATAGCTCAGACAGTTTAAACGTCCTCACTAAAAGGGCCATCCCAAGAACTGATGACTAAGTATCTCTTGCGTGCAGCTGTCCGTTTGGCTGGTTTCTGTATTATAAGCCCTATGAAGTAATGAGAAGTATTAGTTCCTGGAGATAGTACAGTTCCATCTGTGCACATGCTCATCGTTTATATATTTCCATCAAAAAAGGGGCTGGCTGAGCTCACAAGTAAACAGTGCCTATCATTTGCTGAACAGGATGTGTTAATTTGCAGGTATTTATCATTAATGTTACCTCTGCCTAATTCAGGACTGGAATATCTTCTGTGGATTATGATGAACTAGAAGGAAAAGCAATACAGGCACCATTATTCTTGAGTGATTTGTTCTTACAGAAGTCAGCACCTATACCCATAAGATACATATTCAAAGCGCTGAGTGGGAATTTAAACTTCCATATCTCATAAATACTATATGGAGTTCTTTATCTAAATTGTTATACATTTTATTGGAAGTTCATCTGTGTTCCACATGCTGTGCCCAAAACCAGAAGAATAAATGTGGAGAAAAACGTTCACAGCAATTGAGAAGACTACAGGCTGAAATGACATGCCCTTGAATGGTCAGCATTAATCAAAACACAGCTCACACATATCTGTGATTCAGTGCCAGGCCCAGGGACATTAAAAAAAAGTTAAAGCAAAATCCGTTTGCTTTAATGGCTTTTAATGAACAGCTCTAGCATTTCATGCTCTAGCATTTAATGGCAGATGAGCAATTCCAAGCTGACATTTTACCAAAGAGTATGGTATTTCTTAGAGCAGCTCTGTAAGAAGTTAGACGAATTCTTAAAATAAGAACAAAGTTGTTCAGAACTCTCATTTCTTAACAAAGAAGTAATCTATTTTTACATTTTAGATCCTGTCAAAGAATATGGGTGTGCCCCCTGGCCTAAAGTTGAAAATTTGATTAAAAAGTGTTTGAAGGAAAACCCTCAGGAGCGACCAACATCTTCCCAGGTATTACTTGGTGTAACTATTTGTATTTTTGAGATAGATGTTGTGCTTTCTAAAGAGGAATAGGACATCTAAGTTAGTGAGGGGCACCATGGTTTTTCTGTTCTTGTTTTCTGGAACTGAAACAGCCGTGGAGTACTACCTGCTCTTGCCATCCAGGATAAACTGTTGCATTCAAATCTACCAACCATTTATTCTAGCCTGCTGTCTTTCTCTCTGTTGCTGCATAGTGATTGTAATGAAACAGGATTCCGATTACTTCATGGTCTTTACTAGAGCTATGCAAAAAGGACTTTATTATATGGTATCAGTGCAGTTAGCCTACACTGTTCATGCATGTGAGAGGAGGAACAGCAGTGTAGATCTGAAACCTGCTGTTTGTTGTCATACATCATCTTGCTCTTTGAAATGGGTGACATTTTCAAACATGCCTTAACCCCATTGACTCCCTGAAATTTTGACAGAAAAATAGAGTCAACTTAAAGTTGCTCGGTGCACAAAGATTGCACATTAATAGTGATGATACAAATGAGCAAACCTGCTGAGGTACTATGCCCATATTCCATAAAACATTGTTATCCATTGTTTGTGACTTATTTATCACTGTACGAGCCATCGTTATTACCACGTGCATGCTGTGGCTTGCTTTGTAGGTTTATGAGATCTTGAATTCCGCAGAGCTGATCTGTTTGATGAGGTGTGTTTCAATACCCAGCACATCCACAGCAGAGTGCATGGTAGCTGCCAATCAAAGCTGCAAGAAGGCAGGAGTCTGGATAGGCAATGGGAACACAGAAAAAGCACAGCTTTCATTTGTGAACCTAAATACAGATGGACATACTTGTGAGGTATGTGGGAAAGTTGCCATTTATTCTGATTTTTGGCACCCAGATGTATTTCAGAAGAATTAATTGCATTTTAACAGCAGGATATTACTTCTGGAAAGCTAATCTTTGAGAGAATAAAGGTTGCTCAGAAGTGAATCATCATTGTATCCATGAAATGAAGCAGAAACGCAGTCACTTTTTCCTGTCTTCCTGCCATCCAGCCCAAACTCTCTCATAATGCTGTCTTTCCACTACTAGGTTCCTTTCTTTCAGTCAGATGGGAGCTATTTCTATCACGGAGGCTAGAACAAGGAGTAATAGTTATACAAACCTTCGTATCTCTGCCTCCCCTGACAATCCAGCTAGTCTTTTAGCTATTCCTCTCTTCCCGTGGATGCCACCTCCTTGTGCCGCTTTGGGTGATACTCTCCAGCTCTTTTCATTTGCTTTTTGTACATCTCAGTCCTTTGCCATCAGAAAAGGGAAAAGGTTTAACCCAGGCTTGATGTGCCGTGATGAACACGTATGCCAGAACTGAGTGTGACTCATCATCAAAGTTGTTTAAGTTATATTTCCATCTGCCATCTGTTGACCATGATACATTTAAATTGGTAGCTTTGGTATAAATTATATGGCTTTTTTTTCTAAAACTAAAATGAGAGAAAGAAGTATTAGACCAATACTTTTAAGCAATTAAACTGAACATATATTACAGTGTAGTTCAATTTGCTTAATTCTCTGATGGCTTTGAGGCCCTCATTAGAAATGAGAGAGAGAATATTTTTTTCAGCATTCAGCTTAGAGATTTTCCTGTGTGCTGTTTGAGGGGTCCTTCCCAGCACTTTGAAGATAGATGGTGCAGTTGAAGATGTATTCTGCTAATAGGCAATTAGATTTCTTAATGTGGAGGTTAGGCCGTGGGTCTGTCTAGGGTCCGAGAAGATTGTACTTTATTTTTATTACCATTGAGTTACTAGCATCTGTCATTACTGAAATCATAACAAGGTTGTTTTTCTTTTTTTTCTGACTCAGGATATAGCAGATAGTAAAATTTTAAGTTTGGCCTTAGTGACCCTTCCTACTGAGAAAGAAAACTGGATTGTAGCAGGAACCCAGTCTGGTTCTCTGTGGGCAGTTAACACAGAAGATGAAACAAGAAGGCATCGTCTGCAGAAAATGTCAGATTCTATCACTTGTTTATACTGTAATTCTCTTTCAAAGCAAAGGTACAAATTATTTTTAAGTATTTCGGGTTACATTTTGAAAATACGACTAAACAAAGATGTTCAGAAAATGGCATCTGTACGCTCATGCAGTTTTGTTGAGACAACTGCTTGTTTTGCTTGTATTTTCACTTAATTTTGCACCCAGTGTAACTGGAGACTACGTTACTGACCAGAGGTGGTTGTATGTGGTTTTAGTGTTCAATGAAACTCTTGAAATACCAGAGGCTACTCATTTTAATTTTTCTTACCTGAGTAAGGCATTTGTAGAATTCATTATTTTATTTTATTGCAGCAAACAGAAGAATTTCTTCTTGGTAGGCACAGCTGATGGCACACTGGCAGTTTTTGAAGACAGAGCAGTAAAGGTAGACTTGTTCTTTGCTGTCTGTTCTACAAAATACTATCAGTAATATCTAAAGCAACTACCAATAGTAGCTTTATTTCATGCAGCTTATTTTTTAATTGCTTCTCTTAAACTAAAAATAATTATCTACTGCAGTCTTAGAGGAACTGCACGTGTTTTACAATATCTGTTTTAACCAATAGAGTTAAGAGAGGGAAATTATTTCTCATTGTAGGACTTTGAAAGGCCTGGCAAACTGACTAGCAAGTGACATTAATGGGTGTTATTAATTAAGAATATTCTAACGGTTTTGATCTCCTTTATTTATTGCTGTTGCAGTTCCTTTTTCTTTTCGTTCACACTAAATTTTTGTAGAATAGATATCTTCAAAAAGACAAGATTGTTTAGATTTCCTGTAGGTCAGAGTTCTGCTCACGGAACACATAAAGAAATGCTGGGAGCTGTTTGTATCAGCTGGTTCCTGAGGATTAGCTCCTGACCATATGCAGCTTAGAGGAGTTAATGGAGTTGCAATGCATTGCGGAGCTAGAATATGGTCCAGTGTGAGATTTCTCCAAGGTACGGATGTGACTTCCCATCCAGTTCTTGAACTGCACCAGGTGCTGCAGAAAGTATCAGTCTCAGCTCTGTCCTGTTTCTGCTCACAAATGCTGTTTCTGTGGGACACCTATAAGGAGACTATGGTGCTTTTCAGTCTCTGACATTCTGGAAAGACACCATAATGGTTCAGAAAATCTGGCTGTGTAAGTTTAATTCAGCAGGCTGCATGGCCTTGTTTTAGCAGTTTCTGAGTGGTTGTATACTCCTTGTTTCTAATGGAGAGTATATTTTTTTCTTGCAGTGTAAGGGTGCTACACCATTGAAGATACTAACTATAGGAAACATTAGCACACCACTGATGTGCTTAAATGAATCGTCATACTTATCTGAAAAAAATATAATCTGGGGAGGCTGTGGAACAAAGATCATTGCCTTAACTAGTGATTTCTCTGTTCAAAAGCTCATTGAAACAAAGACAAGTCAACTGTAAGTTTTTTTTATAAGGATGTTACTTGGCTCTTTTGTTGCTTTCATTAAAGGTTTCTGACAGTACTTCGATGTAATGTCTTGTTCTAGAGCCTATTCTTTGAGTTCTCTTGTTTCCGTTCTTTTCCTTCCATAATACAGGTGGAGTACAATGTGCGTTAAAGTAAGATCAGTGAGTAGTGTTTAAAATATTCATTGCTGCTTTTAAACAAGAGATATGCATTTTTACTTTATAAAGGGTTTATGAAGTCAGTACCTCTTCAGAAAATGTGTAAGTGCAACTGATCATTTTTTCTCCATCAGTTGCATTTGTCGGGGCCCTGGTTACTTTATTTAGAATTACACACAATACTTAGCACAGTATTTGTCCTTACATGTTTGTCAGTATGAGTTGTGTGCATATTTTTGCCCTATATAGTTAAATCATGCATAATTGCTGACTTCTAATTATTTAGAAATTAGAGACTAAACTTTTTTGAGTGTTTGATATAATTCTCACATGGGCGAATCCTGCTCTGAAGTTATGGGGAGTTTTTCCTGAGCAGGGAAAACAGTGTTTGATTTTTACGCTAGTAGAGATCATTATTCTGGGAAATGAATTTGCTTCAGAAAATAATGTGTTAATATAAAGCAAGAAACTAAGATGTCAGTAAAGGGCAGTTCCATGTCAAGATGCAAAGTATGTCACAGGAATAATTTGAGCGTTGTGGAGGCAAAACTGTACACAGTTTTCAAAATAAAGTTCTCAAAAGCAAGTAACATAGGGAAAGTTGCAGTGTTACTGAGTGCTGTCAGGCAGGGGCTGTGATTTTGAGCTGTTCTTCAAGATGGATTGAAGAGTCAGTGAAATAAGCTAATGCTGTTAAATTGCAGGGCCAATAATGTTTTGATACGTGCAGGCACAGATCTGACACGAGAGACAAATTCATATGTAGAGGAAAATAGTTAAAAAGGCTGTCAGCTAAAGTGAAACGAGCAGAACAAGGGGAACTAAATCTCACTGCTGCTCTTTAGGCTTCGTTGTCTTTGTGTTGAGTGACCCTTTATGGTCTTGTGGGCCCTGTAAGAACTATCTGGAGCATAAGAAATACTTAGAGTGTCTCCAAACACTGAAAGAGTGGCAGGAGAAAGGTGGAGTTTGCCCCGCTGTGATGTGAGCCTATGTGATTTCAGCAAATAGATGGGAAAGATTTATTAATAGGTTTTGGGCATTAATGTGCCTCCAGGGATATCATCAGCGTAACTCCTTTACTGTGAGAATTTATGTCGAACTGTGGAAAGATTATAGCAAACCCTTTCAGTTGTATCCTAGCCCAGTTTGGTTTTAGGTTGGAGGGAAACTAACCCCACTCATAATAGGCAAGCTTTTCTACTAGATATTTTCTGTGTATCTAACTGGAGTTCTTCTTTCTTCTAGGTTCTGTCATAATGCTTACAGTGATGCAAATATTATTTCAATAGCAATAGACAAATCCATCTACTTGGCAAAGAAAAACAGCCATTTTGTGGAAATTTGGGACAAGAAGACAGAAAAACTTTCAGAATTAATTGACTGTGCACATTTTCTTAAGTAAGTGTTTTGTTTCAGATTGATGGCCTGATGCATAGAAAGCTGAATATCAGATTGCCTTCTTTAGCATAGTACCTTAACCTGCTGGAGGTAAGGGATTATGCCCAGTTCTTTGGGCAAATGTGGAATTCATTTCCTCTCTTGTGGCCCAGAACTTCAGAATATGCCATGCAGAATCTCAGTTTTTTAAGACTCTTACTATGTTTCACAATTTGTCTATGATGTTGAGAAGATTAGTTTAACTCTTCTCAAGAAAGAAGAAAGTCTTTTGCTGTCCTTCAGGTACTAATGCTTTTGCATCCGGTTACTTCCTGCATCCCATGAATAACAATGTCTTCTCTCTCCAGCGCACAGATTCAGTAGGACATCAGGGTTTTATTAACAGTGACAGTGATTTTCATTTGCATTTAAATTGTTGCTCTCCCTTAATGTGCCACGTCCGTTTCATTTTCGTGGTGAGGTTAGGAGCAGCTCTATGTGTGCTCCTCCCGCATTGCAGTGGCATTATTCTCCTGCAGACTGGGAGAGAACAGAGAAGTAAACCTGCCTCTTGTTTAAAGGTCTTTTGAAGCAGACAAGCTGGGTCTTACAAGTCCAGTAGTTTTCATCCCAGTTTATTTCAAGTCAATCGACCGATTAGCATGAGATATTTGCAGCTTATTTTGATGATTTACTGTTAAAAAGCTGGTATTGATAGAGTTGTTTTAGTAGTTGAGGAATAGTGTGCCACCAGATTTTAATACAAATTATCTCCATATTCATAGGGACAAAGCAGAAAAACTAAATAAGGAGTCAAAAGATAAACTGGCTTATTCTGGAAGAGTGAAGACAATTTGTCTGCAGAAAAATACTGCACTGTGGATAGGGACAGGAGGAGGACATATCTTGCTGCTTGATTTATCCACACGTCGTCCTGTACGAGTTATAGACAACTTTTGTGATTCTGTTAGAGTCATGACAGCAGCTCAGCTAGGTAAGTAAAACCATCAAATGACGAGTACTTTGAAATCAGTGCCAAATTTAGGATTGCTGTCTCCTGTTTGGCATGGTGATCCAGGAACAGATTAGGATTTTCCATGTTTCTGTTCCACTGCTGTCATCTTCAGTCAATGTTAGACACTCTGGTGTTAGCTGAATACCAGCAGGCTGCCATACCCATGTCCACATAAAACAACAGCTCATACCTGGCTTGTCACTGATCAGCACGTGAACACACCGCACCTTCACTGCATCCTTGTGCCACGCTTCAGCACAGCTGTCACTGTCTTCTGTCCAATAGTCTTCGTCTTGATTTGTGTCTGCCTGTCTTCTTGCTCCATTTTACGTTTAACACTTCTGTCTTTGCTCTCTCTGGAGCCTGTTAGGTTTTAATAATTTTTCCTTGATTGCTTATTGCCTAGTTTTCTTCTACCATCCTTATTCAGGAATGTTTCTTCTAGGCTTGGGTCACAGGCAGATCACAGAAAAGCTGGGAAAGTGCTGCACACTTGGACTCAGGGTGTAGACTTGTGTGTTTGTGCTGTTCCTGTCACCAGGGCCAGTTGTTTCAAGCTGCTGTAGGCAGACAATAGTTGTGGGGTTTTCAGTGGTGATTACAAACAGCCAGAGCTCCGTAGTTAAGTGTGGGGCACTTCTTGGCTTTTGTAGCTTCCTTCACCTGTACACTTCCCTGCATCTCTCCCAAAAGTAATAAAGGCCATACCAACTCCAGAATTCATTGTACTGTAGTGGTGAGTACACTCAAAATACGCATTACTTGAAAAAGTACTCTGTGGCACAACATGTGGATTCCCATTGCCTTCCACTATGTTTTGAAAAAAACTCTGGAATTCCCTTGTCAGGGGGATTTAAAATGTGTTTGCTGTCAAAAAAGGACTCTGAAACCGTTGTTGCAGACTCAGAAACACACTGTAATCCTGCTAGCAAACTTCATACTTGCAGGCTGTGCAGGTTTTCTCATTACCATTATGAACTTAATCTGAGGACTGTTTTTTCCTTTCTGGCACACCAGCAGTATACATAGACTACAGTTAGCTCATAGTGCTGGCAGAGTTGCATGAGTCAGGAAAACTCCATCTTCCTCTGACTTGCTTTGGCCTGAGACAGCAAGTTTGTAGTCTGTTCAGCTGTTAAGAGTGCCAGCTATAGAGTACAGATTCACTAGCAGAGGATTTTCAGTACTTATGGTCCTGATAGCTGTGATATTAGTACTATAAAGGGACATTATATTTTTAGCAGTTTGTAAAGAGTAGTTACTATGAAGACAAAATTTCAGCCTCCCTTATTACTGGCATTGATAAGGAAAGTATGTTGTATAGAGTAACACAGTGTGATTTTAAGAGGCTTGAGTCTCATATTCTTTGTTTCTAGTCACCTGAACATTTTTAATCAAAATTTTATGTACAGAAAAGTTAATGCTTCAAGAGAAAGTGTTTAGCTGTGTTTGCACAAATCTCAAGAATGGCAAGTAAGATTGATACATGCAATTTGATGTGTACTTTTTCATTTTGATCATTTTTTCCAAGCAATTATTTATAAGGGCCGGATTTTTCCCTAAATTCAAAGACTTTGTTTTTGCTGGGATTTTCACAGAATTGGTGAAAATGGCACTGAGGCTGCTGAGCAATTCTTCAATAGTAACACATTGCTTGTGTGAAATGAGAGAAGACGAGGGAAATATTTTTGTATTAAATAGTTTCATTTGAGATTAAAATATATAATGTCAATCAGATGTAAATATCTCAGGAAAAAGAGATTGCCAGACTTTGAGACATCAATTTTATCTGTAGTTCATCTGTGAATATGGAAATACGATGTCTTTTTCTAATTCTCTCACCTAACACACTGACGTATATTAGACATGAGACTTATCATAGAGAATGATTTATATGTAAATCTGTAGTTTATTTTGCAAGTGAAAATGTAGACTTCTATATAGTAAGAAAGGACCCTAGTCTGAGTGAGAAACATTATACTTAAGTTCCAATCACTTTTGTAAAAAGTATGTATAGGACTGGTTGCAGAAAAAATTAGTGATGAAAAATCTGATCATGGAAGATTTGTATGGTTCCCACCAGCTGTCATCTACCATAAGCAGATTTACATCGATATCAAAGGAGAATATACTGCAGATTTCCACAGGGCAGGAAAAATCTCCCTCTGCCTTGCAGAGGTCCTGGGGGAACCGCTAGAAACGTTTGACAATTCAGAAGGAATGTGTCGTGGGCGGGAGGACACTGCACTGTGGTCACACAAAATTTCCAAGACTGTGGCTTTCACAGTGAGCCGTTCTCCAGTCTATTTATACTGCAGGAACTGACTCTCTCCTCATCTTTTCTCTGGAGGAGTGTGTAAGACTTCATGTATGAAGAGGTGTGGGGTGTGCAGTACTGCAGCTGGGATATCTACACAAGGAGGGCTGTTCCTTCCCTGGCCTGATTGTGACCCAGGAAGCTAGTCCTGTATTCCTCTACTAGCACTGCCCTCATGCTGCCAGCGGGACAGGGAGCTGCTCTGGCAGACCATGTACCAGCTTCCATCTATCTTACAAGACATTTATAAACTTGTCTTGTTGGGAGTAAGTGGGAAGTTGATGTTGAAACACTGGTGCACGCAACTTCTGTGATTTAAGCACTCCTGTCTTTCTAGTCTGTTTTTGCATTATTCAGTAGGCACTTTCCTATGATCCATCCCCTATTTCTACTTCCCTGATAATTCTCCTTTCCTACCTACATGCCATCATTGGTTCAGAACACTTTTAATTAGTTTGTATCACATTTGGTTGGTTTATTTTTTTTTATAACCAAAGTGATTACTGGTACTTTCTGCTACGCACTGGGACTTCATTTGCAGTCTGTCCCCTTGCTGTGACAGCTGTTTCCTGTGACTCTGCTACCTCTGCTTGTGGCATGTAATAGGGCACTTTGTTCTTAGGCTTGTTCAACAGGCTGGCCAGCTGAACCACTGCTTATGCCTTTGAACCCTGGTAAACCCCCACATTAAATGGAGACGTGAACTATATTGTTTTCATGTCTGGGTTTTTCATGGTTAATGATTTTGAATAAAGGGTCCAGTTGACTGAACTCTGCTTTCTGTTCTCTTAGTGGCATGATGTCACCTACTCTTTCTGTCCTTAAATTACAAAGTTCCCATTAAAATTAAAATTTGACATTTTGTTTCTTTGAAAAAGGGAGTCTCAAGAATGCCATCCTGGTTTTGGGATATTGCTATAAAAGTGACACTGAAGACAACAAATATCACAAAGGTACCTGAACTGTGTTTTATTAATTTGTATTATTAGTGGAGTAGACACTATTATGCTTGACTACCTACTGAGAGTGGAGAGTTGATGATCATCATTTGATATAATTTTGTTGTAATACTATTATTAGGGGGTTTTGTCTTTTTCATTTCTGGGCTCCATACAAACTAACAGTAACTTCCAAAAATGGGTGAGAGGAAGCCACTATTTGAAGTATATAACATAATTTGCTGGAAAACTGTATTTGGAGAGTAAACGTCATTGTCTAATTGGAAAATGTACCAAATGGGTTTCCAGAGGTGTCTGTGCTAGGCCAGGGATCCTCAATGTTTTCATGAATTATGTGGATGATGGATTAGTGAATGTGCTTTTCAGATTTGCAGACAATTCTCAGCTAAGACAAAGCTACAAGCACACTGGAGGGCAGGATTAGAATTTAAAATGACCTTGACAAATAGAACAAATGGCCTGTAAGGAAATAGGACACAATTCAGTAAGGACAAATGCAAGACCTTTTACTTAATTAGGAATGATCCGTTGTACCAACTTGAGGAAATGATCGGCTTAAACAGCAGCGCTGCAGAATAAGGGTTATAATTGATCGCAGGCTGAGCATGAATCAACCATGTCACGTTGCCGCCGAAGAGGCAAACAGCGTTCTCACACCAATCAAAAAGTGGTGTCTGTAAGACATGAGCTAATTCTTACACTGTACTGAGTGCTGATAGAGACTCTGCTGGAGGAGCAGAGCCATTTGGGACATTGCGGAATGGTCTGCACTATTAGGAATAGTCCAAAGTATTAGGTCAGACTATTAGGAATAGTCCAGAGGAGAAAAATGCAACCTGTGAAGAAATGTTGCAGGAATTTAAGTTGGTTAACATAAATAAAGCTTAGAGAGGACATGATAATAAGCTTCAAATATGTAAATACAGAGGAAGGCAATAAAGACTTCTACATAGTCCCTGTGGGTGGGATAAGGACTAACCAATTTCTCTTACAGCAAGGGAGATTTAGGTCAGACATCAGGAAAAGCTTCCTGACAATTAGGATAGTGAAGTGCTGGAACAGGGAGACAGAAAATCTCCATCTTCAGGTTTTTCTGAGATCAGTCACAGTTCATGCTCTAATTGATGCCCTTCTTCACCTCTATCTCATCCCAGTTTCAGTGACTCCTAAAAACGTGGCAACGACAGTATAAAGTTAAGAGTGGCAAGTGTGGATGAGCTGTTTGGAGTAAAATATGAATGAAACTTACAGCAGTGTTTTTTATGTTCTGATATTCCCTGATTATTACCATAAGAACACCTATTGTCTTTCTAGCCTTTTTATTGTATTTAAGAGTGCCATTACTTATACAGAGAGGAATCAGACACTCCCAGAAACCTTGGGGCCTTAGTTTGTGAGCCCCTACTCATGCAAGTGTTCTCAATTATCCTTAGTCCACTAAAAGCAATGTGAATTCTCCCTGAATAAAGAGTTGTTTGCATGAAGAGAGGTGATTGAAGAATTTAGCTTTTTCCAGTATAGTCACTACCTTATGAAATCAGTTTTCATTTTTAGTTTACAGTGAGTGGGTTTTGAGTCTTGTAAGAACTTAGGGTGTATCTGCTCGGGAAACAGAGATGAAATTTTATGTGGGCGCTTCAGTACTAGCATTAGCTGTAACTCAGGTCAGTACCTTGTGGCCCACAGGCACCAGAAATGGTTTTTTAAGTGCTTTTAAATGGTATACTCCCAAGTTTAGGAACTGGAATCCAAATCATTGTGCAAGTACAAACAGCTCGTAACCCATAACTGCATTACCTCACACACAAAGTGTCATATAACTTGTCTTCCAGGTCCTAAGCATCATGCTTCATTGAGACAACTTACGAGTAATTAAAAAATAGGCAGATAAGCAAAACCACTTCTAATTATGCAGTAATTCTTCTCTGTTGCAGTTTTCAATTTTTTTTTTTTTTTCCTAGAATTACAATCCTGTGTGTCAGTGTGGGACATTAACCTGCCCCATGAAGTGCAAAACCTGAAAAAACATATACAAATGAGACAGGAATTGACAGAAAGAATGAAGAGCTTTTCTTTGGACTGAAAAGTCACCCTGCAAGTGTCATTCTCTTTTCTAGTCTTCCATCCTAACTTACGTTGCAACATTCACAACTTTTTGTTGCTGGAGTTTTTAACCAAAAACCAGAAGGAAAATTACCGTGAGAGAAGCGGTTGGTATCCATAGGATACCAAGAAAAAAGAAGGAATTTTTTTTTTAAAATATTTGAAAGGACAGAATACTATTGAGAATTTCTGAATCTAAAGTGTTAGCATGCATCTGTTTACTTGTGAAGTTCTGCTCTCAGCAGCTGTGGCTCAACTTCAGTATAACATTGTTCATTGGTTTTTGATCCCAATTAAATTGGGGATAAGCCAGGAGACTATAAATAGCTCTTATATTTACTTAATTATCTCTACTGAGTTGAAGCTGTAATAAGAAGCAAAATTGAAGCCTCTATGTGTTTATTGCAGTTCGCATGTATGGATATGCTCTGATGATTCATGTTTTAGTAATAAGTCAGAGCTCATGACCTTGAGTATATGAAAGAAAACATATTTTTATAAAATAGCAGTGTTTAAAGGAACATATGACTGCATTACTCCTTGAAAACAACAGGCAGAATAGTCTTTATTTCTTCCATGAATAACTGACAGCTTTTCATTATCATCAGAAAAAAAAGTTGTGCTACAATAATAAAATAGCTCAGAATTCAGAATTGAAATACACCGACAGACTTCTGCACGTTGGTGTCGTCTTGCACTACTGCAGTCTGCCTTGTCTAGGAGATGCAGTCACATCATTACGAACATTACCATTCACATATATCTGTTGTATAGCTCACTTTGAAAAGCCAAGAGAAAATACAGGGTGAAAGCACTGATATAATCAATCGTTTATCAGCAGTCCTAGGTCACCGGGGAGGTTCCAGTTGACTGGGGCTTGGCAAATATGATGCCTATCTGCCGGAAGGAATATCCAGGGCACTACAGGCCTGGCAGTCTGGTCTCGGTGCTGGGGAAGGTTATGGAGCAGATCATCTTGAGTGCCGTCATACAGCACGTACAGGACAACCAGGTGATCAGGCCCAGTCAGCATGAGTTTATGGAAGGCAGGTCCTGCTTGACTAACCTGATCTCCTTCTATGAAAAGGTGACCCGCTTTGTGCATGTGGGAACGGCCGTGGATGTTGTCTGCCTAGACTTTAGTAAAGCATTTGACACTGTTTCCCACAGCATTCTTGGGGAGAAACTGGCTGCTCATGGCTTGGACAGGCATATTCTTCACTGGGTAAAAAACTGACTGGATGATTGAAAAAGAGCTGTGGTGAATGGAGTTGAATCCAGTTGGC
>VZSC01019490.1:89519-115709 GCA_013398225.1 Steatornis caripensis
GAATACCGTGTTCAGTTTTGGGCTCCTCACTACAAGAAAGACACTGAGGTCCTGGAGCGTGTGCAAAGAAGGGCAACGAAGCTGGTGAAAGGTCTGGAGCACAAGTCTTGTGAGGAGCAGCTGAGGGAACTGGGGCTATTCAGCCTGGAGAAAAGGAGGCTGAGGGGAGACCTTCTGGCTCTCTACAAACTACCTGAAAGGAGGTTGTAGCGAGGTGGGTGTTGGTCTCTTCTTCCAAGTAACAAGTGATAGGACAAGAGGAAAGGGCCTCAAGTTGTGCCAGGGGAGGTTTAGATTGGATGTTGGGCAACATGTCTTCACCAAAAGGGTTGTCAAGCACTGGAACAGGCTGCCCAGGGAAGTAGTGGAGTCACCATCCATGGAGGTGTTTAAAAGACGGGTAGATGTGGTGCTCAGGGACATGGTTTAGTGATGGGCTTGGCAGTGCTAGGTTAATGGTTGGACTCAAATGATCCTAAGGTTCTTTCCCAACCTAAATGATTCTGTGGTCTAAATGCTGCTACAACTTGTACCACAAAGAAAGAAGCATGCTACTGTAGCCAGACTGCTAGATCTCAGTCCAACTTGCTGGTTTGCTTGTCGCAATCAAAAAAAAAAAGGGAAACTTTCACTTTGATATTTATAACATGCAAAGTTTCCACTTACTCTTGTTTTAATTTAGATGATTGTTATTTTGAGGGTAAGCAGGGGAACCTTAAGGAGTGCAGGAATTGGCTACATCTTGCGTGTAACTACTGGAGTATGTTGCCACACATCTTCAGTCAAGAGATGCCTTTCACTGCTCTCTAACTCCAAGCTGCTTCTTAAGCCTGCACTGACCTCCTCTAAGTGAGTGCCTTATTCTGTCCCTCAGAAGACAGATGTCATTTTCTCTTTTTTTCATACTAAAGGAATCTGTAGAGTGCTCCTGAAATCTCAAGGAGTGGAGTATCCAGAGCCATTCCTCAGTTGAGTTTATTTCTATGGAGCTGAACAAGGTTGAGCAACCAAATAGTTCTCAGTTACATTTTTACAGTTTTGGAGAAATTATATACTAGGACAACAGCATTTGTTGTGTCCAACTGTATCATTGTTCTATTTTCTGCCATTTGTTGAGTGTGTACTCAGGATTCCTTTCAGGTATGCACCCAGTTTTTATGTAGTCTTGTATTCTGCATACTGAGAATAATTTGCTATTTATATGGGATTTTCTAATTCAGAAAATATATATTGTCTTATAATGAATACTTTTTTAAAAAAATAGAATATATGTATTGTGGTTATGTTTATTTATAAGTCATTTTGAGATGTAAGCCTTAAACCTTTTTATTAAAACCGTGCTTTGTTAATAACATAGTCTACTTTGTCATCACTGAATTTCCAAGGAGGAGCTTTTGCGTGCAGTTTTTATGGAGCTTAATCCCTTATGTCAGGATGGTGCAAGGTCCTAGTTCTGTGGGTTGTATTGACACAGCTGCGTTCCCACGTGCTCTCCATCTCATAGGGCATGTCTCGAGCCCTTTTCCTTTCCCCATTTTTGTCTTCTACTTAGCGTTCCTTGAAGCCTATCCCAAGGATGCAAGGTGACCCGTAAGCAGTACTGTCCTTGCAGTCATCAGTCACCTCTTCCGAGATTCTCTGGAAAAGAATGATCTGTAGACTGAATCTGGCCTACATGGTACGTATTACAGGGATAGCAAAGAATAAGAGACAACAGAAATCAAACGAAAGGCAGGCAGTCATTACAAACCAGACTAAACTGGCCACTGTCGAGTTGTCAGTGCTGAGAGGGTAAAATTCTGTAACAGCGGTAACCCACTGACTATTTAGTGATACACCATTCACTCATAAGGAACTCAGTGCTCCAGCTGCATTCTCCACAAATGCATTTTAGTACTAGAAGAAGAGATCTGGAGGAGATCTTGCATTGATGCTTCTTGTTATTCTGTGCTATTTGATACAGTCTGGAAGCGCATCTCTGGCCATCTTGAGCCCCGTTCAGCTCGTGCTGCGCAGCTGCCTGTCTGCCAGGAGCGGCATTTCTTGGAGAAAATAGTGACAGGGCATATGCTGTCAAATAAAAAGTGGACAGCCCTCAGCATCCGTCTCTTTCCTGAGTGTGGGAAAGCTGTGGAAGGAGGCGGCTGCAAAATTGTTTGGCCGGAAGCTGGCAGGCAGTAAGTGTGCAGGTCCAAGTGGCCAGGACACGCCACCAAGGGAGAGAACAGTACTTCTGTGTGACAACCATTTAAACCTGTGCTGTAAGGAAATCCTTTTCCCAGAAAATTCTGTACTGAAAAACTATAAGGAAAGAGGGAAAAAAAAAGATTTGTGACTTTGTGTTCCCTCTGGTTTTAGTGGAGCAGTTTGGAAACCATTAGGATGTGATCGCCTAAGAGTATAAGCTCCACCAGACATAATCCTTCCGGTATACTTAGGATAACATGCAGCACCTGAAAACAGAAACAAAGGCAATCCTTACTTCAAAAAAGAGCCTGTTTGCTGTGGGAAACAAGCAGTATGGTTTGGCTGTGATTTAACACCTGTGCTGGGACATGTAATTGTTCCTCAGAACGTGTGCAGCTGAAGGACACTGGGGTTTACACTTGAAGACGAGGAGACAAACCACAGTGTGAGCTGAATGCTTGACTAGGTATTGATTTTTTTTTTTTACGTATCTTTCCCCTCCTGTACTATTAACTTTAATTAGGGTCATCCTTTTTATTGGTTGCTTGCTCAGACAGAGAGCTGGTTCATCTGTACGTTAATTATAACCTTATTTCTTTTACAAGCAGTTCCTGGCCAATCCCACTGTAAACAGCCTGGTTTCATGTGCTTTCTGTACGATACCCTGGCATTCCTCTTACTCCGAAAGCTCCTACTTCTTCTTGCATCCCTTATTGTTATCCTGTTACTTCTTTACGTACCGCCTCAGGGCAAAACTGGGAGGTGTAACAGAGGAGAGAGAGTGAGGCCTCCTGGGTGGGAGTTGATCCTCAAACATGGTCGTTTGTCATTATTGCCACCTAATAACTATACCCATCTACCTGGAGCGAGCGAGGCAAATAATCCATTCTATGATGAGCTCTTCAGATACCAGAGTCATGAGACAGCAGTAAGGGAAAAGAATGAGGCTCGGTGAATGAGGAAAAGACAGTGACAGTCATATTTTTTCTGTCAAGCATTCTTCCAAGTAAAAAAGGGTATGAACAATTCTCACTTATTTTCTGGCCTTTAAGGCATTCATTAAAAAAAAAAATCTGAAAAATAGCTGCCATTACCTGTCTTAAGAGAACCAAATTTTCTGATCAGGACGAGCAGTTGTTCTGTTTTTTCTGACTGAATTAGTTCTTCATCTGTATTATGAACTCATCCCAGGACTGTACTGGGATTCTCACACATTTTCTTACATAAAACCTCTTCAAGGCCTTTGAACAAGTTTAAATAAAAATTATATTTATTGGCTGGCCAGCATACCATTTTCTTAACTTTTCAAATTTTTTTTTGTTAGGTAGGCATGTTTCTTTGTAAGAAATTTATTAGTATATAGTTACAGAGTGGCATAATCACATGAGACCTGAGAATCATACTTACTGCATATCTGTACTTTTAAATTCATGATTTTAAGAGGGGACAAAAAACAACCCCCAAGATTTATTATTATTGTATGAGCAAAGGGAAACCTAGTTTAGCAAAAATCTAGAAGCAAACGCAAGTGAAATTTCCAGTGTTCACCTTCAAGAACGTTTCTGCTGGGTTTGTGTGCAGGTCCTGTATGCAGACAGCGGGGCCTGTATCTATCCATACACCTCAGTCAGACTCCTCAATACTTACACTAGGGCCGCCTGTTCAATTAAGTAACAAAGTTACAAGAATGATGGAATTGTGAAAAACTTTTTTTCCCTGCACTGACCTTCTGCTGCCTTGTACCTGCCATTTACATGGTTTATTTGCACTGAGCAGTAAACTGCAATTAATTTTTTAAGGTTATTTAAAATTATGATGCACCCACAGGTTGACAAAGAAAAACCAATAATTTTTTAAAACTATCCTAATACGATTCTGCTAAAACCAGAATGAAAATAAAAGCACATTCAGGCCTTTTTTTAAATTATCTTTTTTCTTCTGTGTTGCAGACTGAGAAGGCGGCAGGCGAACACTGTCAGGTCCGTTAAACCCTGCTGTCAGTCCCTGGAATGGCTGTCGCTAATTAGTGAGAAGAGACTTAAAAATCAATTTGTATCTCTAGTGTATGTAATCACTCACTTCGCTTCCACCAAAGCCCATTAGCATCAATGACCTGAAAAGTTAAAGCGGATAGAAAAGGGGAAAGAAATGAAAATCTTCTTCTCTGTCAATTCCAGTGTTTTTCCTTCTCTGCACCATTCCTCTCTCTGCCTTTTGCCATGTTTTTCCCACGCTGCTTCCCGACGGTGTGGCTTTGCCGCGGAGCTGGGCAGGGCTGTTCACAGTGGTGGGCTTGGACCCCGCTCCCATCCAGCCAAGAAGCACAAGAAACCATTTTACAGTTGGCCGGGGGGGAGGGGGCAAAAAAAAAAAAAGGAAAAAAGCAAGACAGGAAAGCTGTCAGCATGACAGTGCTCAGCAGCACCGTCCTCTGCCCCACATCCTTCCCGCTGCGGGGGGCGGGTGCCCTGCTTTGGTGCTGCCATTGAGACCCCACAAATGCCACCCCAGCAGGGAGGGACGGGCAGAAAACGTGATTGTGCAGCGCCCGGAGGGGCTCAGGGCTCTTCCTTCCTTCTGAAAGACACGGAGGGGAGGTGAGAAGGCTGGCGGCAGCGCGGGGGTGCCCAGCAAGCGCCCTTTCCAGGGCGCTGCCCTGCCCTCGTGGCGCCATCGTGGCGGTGATCCTCGCGGCCGCACACGGCAAGGCAGCTCTCACTTGTCGTGTGCCATCACCACCGGCCCTGTGGGCACCCCAGCCAAAGGCCCTGCTCGAGGGCTGGGGTGTGGGCTGGCTCCTGCCCAGCCTTCCTCGGCAGGAAAGGAATGGAAGAGAAAAGCAAAGCTCACCCCCCTTCATCTGCTCAGCGCCCTGTTAAAGGGCAGCCCCTGCCCCTTCCCCACCAGAGCCCTGCCTGGCCCCTCCAGAAACTCAACATCTAAACAGCAGCCATGGGGACGCTGGTGCTCAGGGTCACGTCTCGGTGGCAGCGACTGCTGGGGCAGTGCTGGGCCCCCTCGGGTCAGCGCCAGTCACAGCCCCTGGGGACGTTCCCCGCCCCCGAAAAGCGAAAATCTACAAAGGCTACGTTCCCCACAGAGCAGCAAACCAGCCAAGTTTCCTGCGGTTGGAGGCAGTCTACTGAACCACTCAAGAGTAAAACCACGCTCGCAGGGAGGAAGGGCGGCCGGTGCTGGTGCGGGGTGGAGGGAGGGGCACCAGGGCTGCAGTGGCCAGGAGAAGGCGCCGCAGAGGGGAGCGGGCCACAACTCCTGCTGAGGAGCACCCAAGACCAGCCTTGCTCTACACACCATCTCTTTTCTGCAAAGGCCTGTTCGCTTACGAGGCTGCAAAAGGGGAAAAAATACTTCGTGACAAGCTCCCATTTAAAATCTTTTCTCAAGGGAAGGATGACCCAGAACAAGTCACAGAGGAAAAGGAGATGCCTTGGGTGCCCCTGCAGACCCTGGGTCAGCCCAGCGCCGTGACAGGAGCACGGCAACTCCACTCAGAGGGTCGCACACCACCAGCATGGCCGCCTCTTCCCGTGCTCCATGTTTTGGCAGCTCCCGCAGAGCCCAGCCCATGCAGGGCCATCAGCCAAGAGGACACAGCACCACAGAACAAGCCTTTATGTTGTTGAGAGAAAATAATGCAGCAGCAATGGAAGCACCCAGCTCTTTGCACTGCAAACACATTAACTTTAGTTAATTGATGCTCAGTTCTGCTTTTTCTTGCCTTGACGTCTTGGCGGTTGCCTTGAAAACATCTGTTCTGTGCGAGGCAGCAAGAACCATCCGCCTCCACGGCCACCCACCAGGCTCCTGGGCTCTGCAGTTTGGACTCTAAACCAGCTGAGCTGAGGCTCAGGCTCAAAAATGTCGGGTTCGCACCATTACCATCAGAGGTCACAATAAATATTTTTTTTAAAAAAAAGCTGCAGAGCTGTGAGCCCTTGGAAGAGCAGCAGCAGCGTTTGCAGCTGGCAAAGCAGAGAGTGGGTTGGTTTGTTGAGGCAAAGCTGCCGGCAGCCACAATGGCAGCTCCCCCGCAGCCGCCCCTAGCACTGCCTGGCCCCCAGCACGGCTCCTGTCCCTCGCTGCTGCTCCCTGACCAAGCCTGCAGCAGCCTGAAGAGGGGAAAAACCTGATCAGTTTTTCTCGGTAAAGGCCATGCAGGGCTGAGGGATATCAAGCCCAACCGCCCACCCTGGTGCAGTAGTGTTTCTGAGGGCCAGCAAGACACCGGGCAGCCAAAACCAGCCGCTTCTGGCAGCATCTGTCCCTCTGGCGCCTTCCCCCAGGGAGGTGCATCACACTCTGAAATGAGCCCATCCTGCCCACAGCCGCCCAGCGCCTGCCCCTACACCTCTCATCGGGGCCAGGAAGCAACAGGTCTGTGCACTCCAGCCAGGAAGCTGCCACTGAACCCTGCCAGGTTTGGGCGAGACCTTGCGCAAACATACGGGGAAGCCAGTTTTACACACTACCGATTTTCTTCATTATCATGAGCATTTCCTGATGAATGCCCACATAAAACTCACATTAATTTTGCCATTTTGAAGCCCACTGCTCTGAAAGTCAGTACTCTGATGAGTTACATCCATGGGTGGGCAAAGCCAGAAGAGTTGGGCTGATGCCCTGCGGATTGACTAAGCGAGTGCAGACCCCAGGGTGCTCCATTGGCACCTGTGGTTCATTTCCCAGGACTAAGGGGGCCACCTCAGATGTTGGGACAAGCCCTCAGGGCTCAGGCACGCCCCCCAGCCCTCCTCTCTGCGGGGAAATCACCCATGCAATGGGGCTGGCCCCTTCTCATCTCCTGCCAGGCTCCCTGGGTGCTGCTGACCGAGGACCAAAAGGCCGTCCACTCCCCCTGCAGTGATGCCAGCCACGTAAAGGAAGATATTTGCCCTCTCTGCATGCCTCCACAGACTGCTACAGCCACAACTCTCTCACATTAGTCTAACACTGTCAGGTTTAGGCAAAACTCAAAGGATGCTGTTAAATCACATGCACACAAGGTAAAGGTTTAATGAGTCTCCTATTACTCCAAAGAAGTTCAACATCTGAAAAGTGACCTTCTAAACTTCAAAGAAAAGTCCCCACGCTCCCAGCTGAAGCAGAGCAACAGCAGCCCCTAACGGGCAGAGAGCCGGTGGCCCGGGCTGCTTGGCCCTGCTTGGTTTAAATGCCGCGGTTGTTCATACTCACTTTTAATAACTAACTACCAGCCAGGTAATTAAGCTTTAGTAAACAGTAATTCTCAAATATTATCCATGTGTCAAAACTCACCTCCCTCCCCCTTATTTTTTCCCTCCTCGAAAATAAGTATGTGCTGAGTACTCTGCGACTGGAAAATCTCCTGGCAAAACAGGCTCCCATCTTGTTAATTGTAATTACAGGAAAGCTTGCAAACAGAAAAACCCAAACATTCCATTCCCTGGGTTTACAGCTATTAAAGCTAAACCAGGAAGGGACACAAACACCTGGGCTCTGCAGGGCCTCAGAGGTGCAGCCAGCCACGGCCCAGCAGCAAGCTGGTGCAGAGCAATCACTCCTGCTGGAGGAGTCTGAAATACCCATTACTGGAGCTGAAAAAAAGAAATTAAATAATAATTTTTTTTAAAAAAATCACTATTCGGGGTCTGCAGTTCCAATGGAACCAGCGCCAGAGACACACGGGCCCACGTGGCCCTGCTCCTGCAAGCTCCCAGCACGCGCACGCCCAGGCTGGGCAGCTTTGCGAGACGTCACTCCTCCGGTGCAAGTCACGCTGCGAGGAGCACGTGGCAGAGGTGCGCACAGATGGGTGCAGGGGGAGGCTCCTGCTGAGAGGATGCTGGTGGCCTTGGCCGCGGAGAGAAGCAGGGACGGTCCTTGCTCAGGGAGATCATAAAGCCACCAGCTTGCCCAAATCCAGGCCTGGAGATGAGGGCCCACAGACAGGGAAGCTCATCGCCCACTATTTTCAGTTCTGCTCCACCACATCTATGCACTTTTCTGCAGTTAAAGGCTTTATCCTGGGCAAACTTTGATTTTTACTTTAAAAGCCCTTTGGGCTTAGACCATTTCAGCTTTGTCCAGTGCTGCCCCCGTTCAACACAACAACAACAAAATTGCTGTTGAGGAAAGAAATGAAAATCTTCTTCTCTGTCAATTCCAGTGTTTTTCCTTCTCTGCACCATTCCTCTCTCTGCCTTTTGCCATGTTTTTCCCATGCTGCTTCCCGAGGGTGTGGCTTTGCCGCGGAGCTGGGCAGGGCTGTTCACAGTGGTGGGCTTGGACCCCGCTCCCATCCAGCCAAGAAGCACAAGAAACCATTTTGCAGTTGGCCGGGGGGGAGGGGGCAAAAAAAAAAAANAAAGCATCAGGACAAAGGCTGGGAGCTCCCCAGCTCCAGCAGAAGCTCTTGCAGAACCACACGCCATGGGGCAGTGTGTTTCCACAGCGCAGCTCCTCCCAGCCACCCCTCAGCTCACTTTGCCCACAGTGGGGGTCGGGTGCAGCGGCCACCGGCTGCCCGTGGCTCCAGCCCACGCACAGGGCTCCCCGGGTAACGGCTTTTGGCCTTGGTGCAGGCAGGGAAGCACGGGGCCCTCCTCTGAGCACACCCTGACACCTCCAGTCTGTGACGGCGCAGGCAGAGACACGTGCGTGGCAGCCCGGAGGAGATCTGCTCTCCCAGAGCCTGCCTGGCATCTGCACCTCTTGCCCCCGCGCCGCACCAAGGTCCTCCTGAACTCAAACCCAGTCTGGCTTTCTGTATTTCACCCCTCAAGTTGCTGGTCCTGGGACTCTGAACATTTCTGTTTATATACACAAAGCAAAAAAAGAAAACAAACAGGCCACAATGAGATTTTGCTTGAATTCTTGTATGTCGAAGCCATGGAGAGGGTCACACTTGCAGAGCACGCCTTCAGCTCTCCCCCACAGAAAGCACGCTGCGCCACCCAGCTTTAAAGTTTTCTGCTTTAAAGAATTTACGGACCGGCTCTCAGAAAACTCTTCCGGAAGACGGGAAAAGGTGACACACTGCCTTGTTCCTGGGCCAGCAGCAATCAGAAATCCTTTGGAAAGGACACTAAGCCACGGCAGAAGGAAAAGCATTTTGTATCATTTTAACTAAACCAGCTGAAACGCATGCCAGTGTTCTAGCGAGGCGTGCAAGGGCAGGTGGCGGGCAGACCTTCAACGCCAAACCTTTGCCAGGGCACTGAAGGTAGCAGGCAGAGTCCCTTAAGGATTCTTGAGGCATTAACTACTATGCATTAACTATATATGCAGGCAAGGATACTTTCTCTAAAAACCAGACCATTGCCAAGGCCAGATATTGGACATGATTTGCATTAACTGAGTGTTGTTAGGCAAAAAAAAAAAAAGCGTCCTTACAAGAAGTAACTTTGCAACTAAGCAAAGTGCCTTTTCAAAACAGAGGGAGACCTTCGCAAGTATCCCCAAACAAGCTCTTCTCACTTCTCGTCTTCCCAGGTAACAGCTGCAGTGCTTGGTTACCTCTGAAAAAATACACAGAGCAGGGAGTTCCAATACCATCAATGCCAAGGTGATGTGATCAAGGTGATCCCACCCCTCCTGCTGCAGTGTTACTGCATCAGTAACATGCTATACAAGGCTTCCTTAGTACCGGAGCTTCTCACAGAGAACTAGATAGCAAAATGAGGAGGCAAAAGCTGCCTCCCTGACCTTGGTTTTGTCTGTACAGTTAATCACAGCTGCATTTATACCAAATAAATATCTGCCTCTGACCGTTCCTAAGCAACCACGCTGACTGCTTAGGGCTCAGTTTGTCAAATCAGTCCCTGAAAAGCTTAAGAGGATCTCAGGCAGGGCAAGGCAGAAGAGGGAAAGTCCTTGCCCAGCTCCAGGCAGGACCGGCTCCACCTGCGCATCCCCCATCCCACCACAGACCATGTCACGGACACAAACAGGCGCTCAGGGCAGAGCCAGCAGCCGCAGAGAAAGGCTGGGCAGTGCACCCACAGTGCAGGTCCCCGCCGGGGTGCTGTTGAGATGGAAAGAGCTGAATTTTCTTTCAAATTACTCACCTATTTCTAGGATGAGAATTTGGGGGGAGGGAAAACAGCTTGGCTTTGCTTTTTTAAAGGGAGCGTGCCACACCCAATGCCTCTCCTGCTACGGAGACCCGTGCATTTCTTCCTCACCTCCCTGCCAGCGAGAGCCCTAAAACACCTGCTAGAAAAATCAGGAGGGAAGAATGAAAAGAGCCTGCATCAGGGAAATTTCCATTCACATATCCACTTCAGTCACTTCTCGTGGTCTGTCCTGCAGCAGGCACTAATACATACACTAGAGAAGGTGGTAAGAAAGATGGAGCAACAGGCAGCACGAAGACAGCAGCCACAATGTACAAGAGGATCCGTTGCAGCCCGACTCACACAGCCTCCTGCCCTGTGCTGTTCATCTCCACCTGCCACGGCACATCTCGCACAACTCGAGCACAGCACATTACTCAGCTAGAAGACAGCATTATTATAAACTACATGAATTTACTCCTTATTTCTCCACCCCCCCCCCACCCCGAATTCTCTCTCAGAGCTGTGTGTTTTGATCACATCTTCAGTTTTCACCCTGCTTGCTAGCTTTTGCAGCCTCCTCTGCAGGAACAGGTACCTCGAAAGGTGTCATCTTAACTCAGAGATTTTACAGTGACTTCTTCAATGCTGTGCAGGTGACAGGGCCAAAGGCGCTCTGTCCTGTTAAAAACTCAAGCTTGGCGTTTCCCCCTGAGCCCTAAAAACAGAGTTACTTGAGAAATATCCGCTCCCATCCCCTCATCTTGGGGCTGGCGCTGGCTTTCTGTAACACTGGGGTGCAGCTCAAGAGACCCGGAGCACAGCCACAGTGCTCCAGGTCTTGGAGGCAGTCAAGGCAACTGTGCTCCTGCTAACACAACCTACATCCTGTAAGAGCACAGCAGCAGCGGAGCAAAACCCAAACTGCGCCAGCTGGAAGCGGGGAATGCTTTTTGCCCAGGAAGACAGCAGAGGGGGACGGGGGAGCCAGAGCAGCCTGCAAATGTCATGCTATGAAGGTTAAAAATTTCTTCCCCCATGTTCTCTACGACACTGCGTAAGAGCCAAAGATAAAAAGACGCAATTTTGACCATCTTTCCTGACCCAGAATATGGTATTTTTCATCTACTATCCTCCTTTCAGAAAATATACATCACATAACATCAGGGTTTCTACTTCCCTCGGGGCACCCATTCCTTTCATTTTTCCATACTATAATTTTTGCCCACGATGTAAATAAACACAACCGAAAAAAGGTCACTGAAATCAACTATTATCTCTGGAACACCCCTGCACATGCTAACTAAGCTAACGACAAGGTGTGGTGCAAGGGTAAGTGGTACTAGCTTTAACAACCAAACCCTCTATGGAGAGAAAGCAAAAGCACAGCAACACAGGTTCGACTGATCCTGCATTCACTCCGCAATGCAGCATCTCATGTCTGGAAGTTGATCCCAAATTTTCTTCCATTAGCCACCAGCCATCACAGAAGCTTTGCTCTAGACAGAACAACACGAATACACCACACAAGGATTTAAGACACGCCAAGCTGCTCGGCTCTTTTATGTCAGAATAGAAAATAACATTGAAGTTCTGGTACAGAAAGTCAATTGAGATCCGTATCTCCCACCAGTAGAGTCTGTTCCAGGGAGAGAAGAAACAAGTGTCAGGACAAAGCCCAAAGCAGAACCAGTCCGAGCAGAAGTAGAGAAAAAACCTCAGAGGGAAATGCCAAAGAGAAATAGAAACCAAAAATTTACAGCTTTTGATTTTCTTGCTCACAGAGGACAAGACTTTCTCAAGTTGCTGGAGTTTTAATCAGGGTTAAAACAAACACAGAAGAGAACACCCCAAACCTGGCTGTCAACCCCAAGGACCTGGCTTCCTTGAACTTGTCTCTCAACAGTCAAACTGAAGAAATGTCTTTCCTCGTTTCCCCACATTTCATTTACTCTTTCATATAATTTCTGAGTTTAGGAAGCCCTTTGCTTTGCATAGCAAATCAGGTATACTGTTTACACTGTGCTCATCACCAAGATCCAAGTGTCCTGTGAAGTACATTAACAGAAGTCAGCAAAACCTGACAATGTCACAGAGATTTTTATTTTTCCATAGTTAGTCCTTTCAACTATAATATTCATTCCATGGTGAGTAAGGCCAGGGTCAGCATCATCTCCTAATACATTATTAAATCAGTTTTGCTGAGAAGGAATCACATTATCAATGTTTTACCCTGGTGGAGTAACTGTTTAACCACAGGTGTACACCAGCAGTTCAGCAGTAAGGGGACGTTTAGTTTCTCAAAACACCATCTGCATTAATAACATTCATTCCGAGTAGCATATTTACAATATAAAACTGATATTGATCTTTGCATTTATTTTACAAAAACCTTCATGAACTGTAAGGATTAATTCTGCAGATCCCTTCTCATCTGTCTGCAGCAAAATGATTCAGGTTCCCTGAAGTCACCTACCACCCAGAGACCAACTCCACCGCTCCCTCCCGGCCTAGCAGACCTCCCAACTGCCCTGAATTCTGCACTTCTGCAGTATTTAGCTGAACCAAAGCAAGGCAGCTTCTTGTGCTTTTTCCGCCCCATCTCCAGGCTTTACATACCATGGCTTGCTTACACACCAGCAGCAGGGGTACAACGAAGGTTGCATCAGAGCAATCCCTCTACCAAGAAAGAGGCGTACAAAGATTTCCTGATCTTTTGCTAGGGAGTCTTGCTTTTTATCAAAACTACAGTCAAATGCCTTATTTAAAAGGCTCCTTATTCCAAGTCAAAAAACTGTGCACACTGGAGCCCATTCTCAGAGTCCTTGGGCACTTCCACATCAACGCCAGAAGCAAGATTCCCACTGTTGGCGAAGCAGCTGTGTGAAAACCCAGCGGAACTCCTCTGTTCCGCATTACGTTTCTTCCACTAAGGAACGGTGGGACTACAGAAAGGCAGCAGCTATGACCAATGTTATGGCTTGGGCTCCACCTTACTCCCTGAGTTCTCTCTCGTCTCCCTCTTCTTCAGGATTTTCTAGGATCACTCTCCACCTGTAAGAATTGCATCTTAGTCCCCGGCCCCACCATTATAAAAGAACAAGAAACCCCAAACCCCAGTTTGTACACCTAAGAGAAATCCGGGCTCTATTACTGTCGGTCTTTGCCTGCTGCCTGGCCCTTCCACACACCCCGCTTGTACTCTTTTCCCCTCGGAGTCTGCTAGCCTTCCCAGGCACAGAACCAAGATCACTAAGATGCTTCAGTGGTCAATGGCAGTCATCACAAAGATGTTCAGCTCGACCACGAATATGGTCTTGGCAGCAATGCTTCTTTAAGCTCCAGAAGATGGTCCACCTCACTGGTCTCACAACCTCCTATGACTCCACATCCATACAGAAAGACAAAAAATTACACAAATTGTTTTGTTGGTTGGGGTTGGTTGCTTTTTTTCTATAAAGGCTTCATTTTTTGCTGCCCGTCAGCACTGTCTCAACATATTGCACAACATTTTCTTTATTATAAAAAAATGTCTTCTGTATCAGGCAGGAAGAAAGAAAATTTTCTCAGGAGGCTAATGCGTACTATTGTCTGTAATTAGAGGTAAGTGGTTGCTTGTGTGGCCATCAGGAAGCGGGACCTAGTCAAACAAAAACAAAGCGTTATTAATGGCTTGTCCCGAAATAGACCCTCCTCTCCCTCCCCCAAAACACACGCTTCTTTATTCTTGGGCATTTCTTGTATGCTTTTTGCCTGGTCTCTCAAACAAAAAAATACAGAAATGTGCTTGCCTTCCCTCCTCTCCCCTCCACTCGCATAACCATGCCAGCTGGCAAACTTCAACCAAATTTGAGAGAAAGGCGGAAGTCTTAAAGGCTACCTACAGTCTTAAATGGGAAAAATAAAATTAAAATAACATCAAGTAGTCGCTAGAGGAGTGATCCTATTGATGTCCAGTGAAGGGAAATTAAAGACTGCTCAGCCCTTTCACACCTCTTGGCAGTAGCCTGCAGGCTAATCAGCAGCAACAATGAACCCCTGCAGCAAACAGTGCCTCATCTTTAGTCAGCAGGCCAAGCAGAAGAAGAGTATGTGAGGGCGACTGACAAGGCCTGGGAAAAGATGTAATTTTTGTAGCAATATGAAAATGAAAAGAATATAGTAAGGACGATAAAGGGAATGTAGCAGAGAAACCTCTAAGACACTCAGTTTCATTAATTCAGCTTCTTAGAGAACGCCTTGCTTCCTTATGTGTTAGGTTTTCCAACTATTTTTAAAAGCTGTTGAATCTCTGCTCATATGAGTGTCAAGGGGAGGGTTTATTGCACGCATCTTAAATTCTGCTGGGACCGAGTCCCAGAGTTGTCCTTATCATTCATCCTCAGACAGCTGTACCACTTATTTAATACTTAGAGAAAATTTTTCTTACCGATGTGGATCTGTAAGAGCTCAGTCTGAAACGGCAAAAAATAACTTCTGCTACAAATCTTCCAAAGCCATGTAAAATTCCTGCAATGTCAAACAAGATCTAAATTGTCACAAGTAGTAAAACTGCAGTATATACGGAAGTAGTACAACAAAACTCTACATGATACTTAAACAGGACACAGTGCAGTAAAACGGTTATGTAAAACACTGAGAAATTAACATAAAACAAGAAACATCACGGTCCAGGGGAATTTTAACATTCTGAAATGCATCAATAAAAGCAAAACCAAAGCTACCCAAGCAAATGTAATTCCCTCTGCCTGGCTTTCATGGACGAAAATACATTCTGTGCGACAGAAATATCTACTTCGAAAGACAGCTCTTGGTTCAAGGTCTTTTTACTATGCTCTCTTCAAGTGAAAGCCAAGAAAGGAAATAACTCATAATCAAGATACTCTATTAATAGTCTTGACTAATAAGTGGATCGTGCCTTTTCAAATCGGTTTTTCTTTGAAGGGCCAAATCCTGCAGTACATTGACAAGTTACACAAGAAAAATCCTCCGTGTGTGTGTCTGCATGCGTGCGCCCGCATGTCCATCTGTCCCTCGGAACAGCAGAAACAGCATACTGCGACACCAAAACTGAGTGGCTTCCATTGCACATTTCAGTGCACACAAATGAGCACTGCATCTTAAACCTGCTAGAGGTTCAGGACTCCCCTGTAATTTTCCCCTAACCTAATCACCATGACAAAAAAAAAATTCTAATGAGACTTAAGAGGAAAAGCACTGATTGTTACCTGTAGTTGAAAAAATTCCCCCAATAATGCCACAGAGCCTCACTAAGAACTGCCAAAAAGGCATGTGTTCTTCTGTCACTGTCACCATAAGTGAGCTGATGTCATATTTCATGAATATTCCTGACACCCCATGGCTGCCAGCTGCATGGTTAATTACTCTTTCCTAAAAGGAGAGAGAGGAAAAAAAAGTTAGTCACTTCTCATTAGTCACAACAAAAACAATCTTAATAGATGTGATGACAAAGAGCTACTTAATCAGTTAGCAATCAACAGACAACGAAGGAACATCTACATGACTTTGGCCAGTACCTTCTAAAAGCCAAACATCACTAAACAACAACTTACTTTCCTGGTCATTAGTCTTCTGGGCTGCATATCAATATTCACTATCATGCCCTGGTACTATTCTCTCGAGATTTGCTTTAAACAAGGACATTTATAACTAGGTTGGTTTTGATAGCTGTAAGGACAATTGCCAGAGTCCTGGTCTAGCCTGCGAACTCAAGCGACCGCACTCGTCTAATGCAGTGCCCCAACTCTTCCTATTTTATGCACTACTATTAATCACTTAAATCAGGATGAGACCTTCAGGATACATGTAAGTTGCTGAACAGCCTTAGCGATGGCAACTTTCCCAGAGGTTGTACATAGATCTACATACTGCATTCTAAGACTCATTAGGCTTCATCCTCCTCCTTCCTTGGAGTGTACCTCTAGATTCACATGCCACAGAGAATTTAATTGCTAGTTCTTAAAAGTATCAGGGAAAATCCTAAACTAGAGCATACTGTAACAGAAATTCAGAATCTTAAGTTAAATTAGAACAATGCTTTTTTTTTTCCTCTGTGCATACTTACACATGTGCCATAATCCATTAATTTGATAAAAAAAGGCAAAAAGATCAAAATTTCTGGGGTCTGAAAACTGAACACCAGTATCAAGCCTCTTCTCAGAATTTCTGTCAGTCAGGTCATTTCAGACAACAGTCACGCAGCAAGAAATATACCTCAATAAAAATAGTAACCACCTCACCATGACCACTCTAAACAGATCAGACATCTCAGTCCTAATCCAAGAACTTGTAGAGTTTCTCCTCATTTGTCCAAATTCTTAAACCAAAAGACCCTAGAGTGTGGCTGCTATAAATCTCTACCTTTTTAAAAAAGGTTTCAGGAGAAAAAAACCTCAACACAATCTTAAGTTTATTTCAAAAGTTTGCTGTCATTTTGTTGTTAGTGAAAGGTGTTGAATAAATACATTGCCAAGTAAGTGTGGCTGAAAACGTACAACGGCAGCAGAAAAGAGCACAGCTGACTGAAGACAAACTCAGCCATGTCTAGGCTAATAAGAGTAGGGAAGACAGACAAGCAAGACTGAACAGAAAAGCTCCGTTTCATATCACAGCTCCATTTCACCTGTAGATTTAAGTCTGTGCTCAAAAACTATGCCTAATATATGACAAAATCAAAAGCAGAATACCACTTTGGAAAATACAGCCTAGGCAACTTCTCCAGTCAGCTAACATTGACATAAACTATATTCTTTCTTTTGCCACCAAACCAAAGTAAAAAGGATGCCAAAATAACATATTAGTTATGGTAATGCGTCACAGAAACTTTGCAATGGTTAAAAAAAAACCAAAACAAAAAACCCCAAACCAGTACAGAATGCGTTCTATATTTCCAGAGCGTAACAACATGCAGTGTTAAAGGATGGATGATCAGGCATACTAAGAAGGAAGACACAACTGAAGGTAGTTAAACAGGGGACAAAAAAAAAATTGTTTGATTTTCCTCTATTATTTCCCTAAGCCTTATTGGTCTTTTGAGGTCAAATGGTGAAAAAAGAATACGAAGTTAAACAGAACACCCAAAACTCCACCCTCAAAAGATACATAATTCTTTTTCCACAAACCATTTTGGTCTGCTTCTAGCTTCTACTGCTGCAGAAGATTTAATTGTGGGTTGCTAAAACCTGCTGAAAATAACTAGCCCTGCATCACGTGTCTCAGGCATCAGTGAAGCCTTGCTAGAATTAAATCTTTTTAACATAGATAATCACAGTACCTCAAATGTCAACAACAGTGGAGATGATTCTGCCCACACCTTTCAAACTCTGCTTCTTGGTCTGTTCACCACTGGCAATTTAACCCCACCATATTCAAGTTTTAGCCATAGCTAGCCAACCAGCTTTTTCCAGGTCTGCATATGTGCCTACACTTATAAAATAAATGCATTAAGTTGTTCAGTGGAAAATGATCTTAATAGCCTTTCCCAGCTCATCTGCTAGAGGTATTTGGTTTCCAAAGATAAATACAAATGACCTTTACAGGCAACAAGGCCAACTACTGAGACAGCAAGAGGAAGCGAGTATGTAACACCACTTTACCTCGACTATTCACAAGCTTTTCTCCTGAGCAATATGTGATTGTGTTGCAACTTTCATAAAAAATACATGCCCACGAAAAAATTAAAAAGAGCTGAGACTGCACAGTTAATTGACAGAAACCATCTTTACAGCAGCAGGAGAAAAAAATTTAATACAAGATAAAAAAAAAATGCAATAAGGAGTAATATAAGCAGTTGACTGATGTCCAGAAGTTTAAGGAGTGCCTTAGTTGTTGCAGAGTGCGCAGAGAAAACACGAAGCAGATTCCTAGACCAGCAGGAGATGGAAATACATTGCATTATGAAATTCCCCTTCATTCCTCTCTTTACTCCAGCTTTCCTGAGTTTCAGAGTGAACCTTTCCCTCCAGCAGTCTGCATGTCCCAAGTTGAACACTAAGGCATCACCTCTATCCTACTTCCGCTACCTATCTATTTTTCAGAAGCATAGCACGGCATTGTGAGGAAATAAAGATTTTTTTCCCCCTTGGAGAACACCACGAACTGTGTCACAGTGAACTGCCATCCTAATCTCTGAACTTCCTTTCAACTAAAGGCTTCCTTCTTAGCGCTTGCTTTATCTGACATTTTTAATTATACTTTTCGCAAAGATTTTTTTCTTTGGCTTTTGAATAAAAGATCAAAACAGAGTTCAGTGTCTGGAAATGAGACATGTAACTGGTACACATAAGGCCTTTTTCTTATTCACAGCAGTCTTTCAAAATTAATACCTTATGATTTGCCCACATACTATGCTACAATAACTACTTTCTTTATGGATTCAGAATTAAAAGCCCCTCTAAGCCCAGCAGTAGAAGCTCTCTAGTCTGAAGAATAATCAAAGGCTAAACAAGACAGCTGAGAGAGAGATGGTTTTGGTGTGATTAGTTTTTCATACAAACTACCTTAGTTTCCATTTTGAACACTCCACAACCAAGTTCATGACATTCAAGTGAGCTGCATTTTTCGGTTTGCTCCCCATGTGGGTAAAAAGCTAAAGGAAAGCTAAAGGTGGATTAAGTATTTGTAAAGCTACGCACGAGATTACAGACCTAAAACTTACAAGATTTCCCCACCACCATCACTATTAGTATCCAGTGAAGTGGAAATGACTGGGTATCTATCAACAACTCTAGTGTCAGGCTCCAGATCTACAGATGCAAAACAGTAATGCAAGCAGTCAGCAGGTGTCACCAAGCATATATATTTTACCATCAGTACTGCATTATTTACAGATAAATCTAGTGCACTGACATATTCTACAAAGACATTCTTCACGCTAGAGGAGTTTTCAAAACCACAGTACAACTAAGTCCCTGTTTTCACATTTGAGCTTTTGCTAAGAACAGTCACTGTTAGATTTTTCTCTGCATGGTTTTCTCTTACTTCTACTTACCCTTTCTGTGACTGAAAATTGATGAGTTTCTGCTGAAATTTTATATGTATGGAGTTTCGTTGGCACAATTGTGATAAAATATTGGAACATCTGGTTGTCTAGAAGAAAAGAAATCTCACTGTTGAATTAAGTACAGAGTAGAAGGCCATCTGAGACATTCACAAATAATCAAACAAACAATATTTAAAATATTTAGTCAGCTAAGTCATTTACACTAGGGACATTCTTCAACAAACCCAGCACTGCCAAGACAACTTCAGCACCATCTGCATGAACGAAGTGAGTTTCCATAGGCAAGGCCTATGTCACATTTTTACTCAGAGAAATTTACATTTTACCCGTGTAATGAAAAGATTAATTAAGGTCAAGCCAATCAAAGCTTAAAATGAAATGCATAGATAGTGTTTTCCAGGGCAGTAGAACTGAACAAGTTTCACACAGTCACATTTTGCACGATACGTACATCTTGACAATGGTTTGAATAGATTTTAGCCATTGAATTGTCTGTACAATGCTGGACACCCTTCCAAACTGGTTATGGTTTTTCGCTTGATTAGACAGACTTCCAGACAATTCCTCTAAAGCAATCAGCATGCTTATGCATTTATGATTGCTCTGTCTTCATGCAATTCCCTAAGAAAACATCACTGATAGACTGAGACAATTTGTTACAACTACCCTAAACCATTCTGTCTGGAACAGCCAATGGACTAGCCGACTTGAGAAAACAGCAGCTTTAGAAGGTTCTGGGGATCACTCTCATTGGGAATGCAAGTCAGAGGATGAGGCAAAGGTAGCTCTGTAAAGTAGGTTACTATACTCCTTTACTTATACGTAAGGAACAAAGTGGTCCGCAAACCATTCCTGTAGTAGCATCACAAAATACACTGTGCAAGCAACAAACCAAATACAGAAATAGAATCCAAGACTCACAATGCTTTTTTTTTTAAACCAACTCAGACTTATTTTTCCCCATTACAACAACAATCAGAACTATGAATCTCCACTGTAGTATACTGCTGCAGAATTCTTTTTAATTTGTTAGGACGTACTGTAACTTCAACATAATACAAATCTGAAAGAAACTGCAAATCAACTTCAGCAAAACAGCGAAGTACAGCAATACTGATATTAAACAGGAATCATGCATTTACGATGTCATGTATGTAACTGAATAGTGCATCGCTTGCTACCAAATTCAGGAAAACATGCTATTTATAAATCACGACATTCATTAAATAATATTTTAAATAATTATTGGAAAAATATAGAAAATAAGATGCTTTTTTAAACACATAGCACTTACGATCTGATGCTATTTTTTCTGTTCCGTCCAAAGGATTAATAATTCCCGGAATAAGCTCTCCAAATGACAAATGATCTATTCTGTGAGAGAAGTTATAGGCTGAAAGACAACACAGATGAATGAAACAGCATTTTTAAACTATGAGATTCTGTATTTCTCTCAGAGAAAGAGATGTACTCATTTTCACATTGGAAAACACATTAGTTACAGTATTTCAAACACTGGTGTGCCCTTCATTGGATTTGTGCCTGTGACTATTGATACATCTACGTACGTGTTTCAAACAAAAGTCAAACCCAAAACATTTAACAAAGAAACTCGATTTTTCTAGAAAAGAACCTCTAAATGAAATTAGAAGTCTATCTGAATCAACTCTGGAGTTGAAGAGTTAAAATTTCATCACAGGAAATTTCTAGTTGGTCAAATACTGAAGTTATTCTACAGTTCAGATTCTTCTATGTAATCGTATTAAAAAGACTAAAATACAATAAATGAAATGTACAGAGGAAGCATAAGGCAACTATCAAGTTACTACATTGCCTGATTTTGCAAAGGTATTTGAGCTCTGTAGTATTACACACTTGTGCTGACATAAATTCATGGGCAGACGTTTGAAGGTTTAACCAACAAAAAGTTCATTTTTCACAGTAAGTCACCCTCACCTCACATTAAGTATGGCAGCAACACACATTGAGTATCTAGAATCATAACCTAAAAATGAAGTTTCTAAGGACAAAGGTCAGAAATTTTTAACCTTATAAAAACCACCTTTGCAGGAAATAGGTAGTTTGGATGGAAATACAGGAATTTCATACGGTACCTGTGTTAACAACAAAGTACATCTGAGATTCCTGTGTTATCGTTACTGTACAAGCAGGCTGAAGATAATACTAACAGTGTTAAATGTGTGAAAGTCAGTCACTACTGAGTCGTAACTGCAAAGAATATTCTTCACTTTCTTCTACAATGGAATTGCCCAGCTAGAACATCTTTACAACAGCAACCTATGTTAACATATGAATTAGGAGAGTCTGAACGAAATGACACACGTATGGAGGTGACAGAAAGAACTTACACTCGTGGCTTACAAGGGCTGCCAAGTGCGCATGGCCTCGAGGGTGTGGTATTGCCCTAAAGAAAGCAAGATATGTTTTATAAAAAATCCGTTTAATGAATCCACACAAAACACCAGTTTCCCTAAACAGGGCTATGTAGAAAAATTACCTCTCCCTATTTCAATAAATACTATATATATAAAATGTGCACATATATATAACATATATATGTTTAAATCTATATAAAATATATATGCTTTACAAATGTGTGTACATATATTAAAAAAATACTACTTTTCTATTACTGCCAAGTACAGACAGCCTGAATGACACGGTACAGGAACACCAGACTCGTTAAAATCTCCTCACACAAAATTAGTGTCTTGCATTTCTAAAAATGTCAAACAGCAACAAGTCACTAGGCTACTAGAAGAGCCCCCAAGGCCCACCACGTGAAAAGCTGCAGAACTACTCAAGTGACTTATTAAAAACTTTACCGTACTTGTTCTATGACAAAGCAAGTTAACTACGCTCTGTATTTACTCCCTGACTACGCACAAGTTAACTTCAGCTCTAGACATTTGTTTGTAGACCTGGAAAGAACGTACAAGGAGAGGCTGGTATCAGTGTGAAAGCAGTGGGGGGAGGGACAAGTGCAACTCTGTCTGGAAAGTAAAACAGTCTCTCAGCCACACTTCATGCCTACCAGTCCAGCCAATAATGCAGGAAACTTTCCCTACTTAGCTTAAGTTAAATCATTATCAAAACCACTAAGTTTTGGACAAACAGAAGGTGGAGAAAGACAATGCAATCAGTCAAGACAGGACTACAATAAGGTACAAAGGCAGCCAGTGAGAAAAGCCATAAAAAACAAACCACTACAAGAACAGAAAGTTTTTAGCAGAAGTACAAGAAATACAAATGTAATGATGAGCAAAAGGAAGCAAAGGAAAGCAAAAGATTATTCAGAATTGCAGAACTAGACATGGGAAGAAAGAAGTGATGGCAGTACAGATGAAAGGCTGAAATTATCGGCTCTGAAAAGGTCTTAAGAAATTGGACATCTAGGGGCAATCAGACAGGTGGTGCAAGACCAGACAGAAGTGACATTTGGAGAAATACCCACACAAAGACCGCAGCTGGAATTACATGTGGATAAATCAGAGAGCACAGATTGCATGCTAAGATCCTTGGTGATAGGCAGCAGGAAGACAAGTGAGGACAGCAGAGCTAGTGAGCACAGAGAAAAGCAAACACACATTTGTATGCAGTGTGTGTAAGGCAGTATCACTGCTGAAGTGTATCAGAAAGTCTCTCCTCAAATCAAGATGAACGGGCATTTGGCTCCCTAATTATGGTTCTATAACTACGTTATCTCAGCACTGAAATGGCATATATCTACACTTTATCGGTGTTAGCAAACTGTGTACTAACAGAAAAGAGAAGTTTGGACAGGCCCAAGGAATGGAAGCAAGTACAAGCAGTCCACTCCACATCACACACTTACAGAGGACCCATTTTCAAGAGTTTTCATCCTGTGAGACACTGGAATTCATAATCACTACATTGCATGCAACAATGCACTGCACTGCATTGTTCCAGTAACTTACGAAGACATTTGTTTTTAACTGTGCAAGAAAAGGTACTACATGGAAAATAATACCAAGCATGTGTACAGGAAGGTTAATAAAAACAGTCATTAACTCAAAAGTGTAAAAGCATACATACATATATACATGCATGCACTATAGATATGTGAAAGTAATTTTTTTTTCATTTTATTTTCAGGAATTGAACAGAACATACTTGCCCACAGTTATGTGAAAGTTCCCTGCCACTTTATTGACGTAGAGATGGCCATGAATTCTGCATGCATCTGGAGACTGTAATGAATTATCTTCCCTGTTCAAACAAAAACAACATAAAGAATACTTGAGAATATTCACTAACAGAAGTAACAGCAACGCAGTTAGATTTCTTTTGCCTAGCATAAAGATACAGCATTATCATCTACCTCTCCTGACAGTATTCTTCTGGAATTATAGCAGGGATGGTGGAAGGGAGGGAAACTAATATCAGACTGATGAAACCAGTTAGTTTTCATTCATACTTGTATTCATAGATCTGGCCTACAAAGCTAACTTACGATACTTGAAGATGTGAACTGAAAACCTAAGACCATTAAGTATATCTTACTGCGCCGGGTTTTTTTTTTCCAATAACTTCCACAAAATGGTTTGTTGGAAAATTTTTAATGTTACAATGAACAGAGAAAAATACATTAGTCACATTAACAACAGTGTAGCAAGAACAGCTTTCAACATTTATTTTTTATGAAACTTTCCTCTTCCCACACTTGTTGGGATGTCCACAACTTAGAACGTATTTCCAAATCTGCTCCTTAGAGGGAAATGAAAAAAAACAAACAACAAAACCCCACCCAACAATTTTTTAAACACATCTCAAACATAAATACGATCTCAAATACTGCACCAACAGGTATCATAGAGGTACAGAGGTACAGAAGGACTTAATAAATCTGTAGACATCAACTAAATTAGAAAAAAGATTTTTTGAGCTCTCTTCAGCCTTGCCTTAGGAAGAAATGATGTATTTAGTTCTCAAACAGGGAGATTACAACATGGAAAGTGCATACAGTGGTTCTGGTGTTTATTTGATTTATGGCTTGCTTGGGGGGGTATTTTTGTTTGGTTGGTTTCAAAGGGAAAGGAATTTCAGCTTTCATGTAGGAAGTGTTTTCACCTGGGGGGGGGGAATTACATAGCATCTAGATTCAGGCAGACCAAGCCTTCTCTGCATTACCGTCTCAGCATTTTGTAGGTAGCTGGAATAAAGCGTAAACAGCAAGGTTTCTCCACACAATTTTAACAGTGCTATCTTCAACCAGGGCACTTACTAACAAAACAAATCTTTATCAAAGGTTGATTCTTTTAAAACCATAAAGTATGAAGTTACAGCTAACAGCAGGACTTTTTAATAAAGTTGTTGGACAGAAAGATATTCTTTCATTTAAAGACTCTTGTTTAGTATTACTTTGGCATTGCTAACTCATATTAAGAAGGAAGCATCAGATAAAATAGACTAAACAGGGGCGTGTGTGTACTATGTATACACATATAGGTATAAATACACACCTAAAACCTGGAAACCTCCTCCAAGCTGGAAACCCCAGAGGTTTTCATACAACAACAGCTCTCCAAAGCAAGCATCAAGTATATTATTTTCAAATGCAATAACATGCAGTAAGGTCTTCTCTTCTTAGAACCTTACCTTCTGAAAAAACCAACCCCAAGCCCAAAAAACATAACCACAGTAAAACGTGAAGTCTAATTAAATTGGGCAGGGAGAGGGGGGGAATGATGACACAACATCTCAATTTTTCTTACCGTGGCGGCATTGCTGTAGCAGCACTTTTAAATGCACTTTTGAATATCACATCTTGAAGAGAGTGTTCTTCCTGCAGCCTACTCTGAATTAGCTGCAGCATCCTAAAGATTACATGGACAAGTGTTAAAGCATGCCACAGTAAAACAAAAAACAAGCTAACAATTAATTATCAGCTTCAGTTGCAGATTATAAATTGAGAAGTTAGTAACGTTCATGACAGTATTAAAGTGTTACATTCAACTTTGAGAATGGTATTTTACACAAAGTTAAAGCTCTGGTGTTCACAGCAGTGTGTTACTAAAATATCGAAACTAGCCAAACTCCCAAGTAAGCGTCAGGTTCCACTAGATGACTATCAGTATAGCGACCACACACAACCAAGCTACTCCAGTTTAAATGATAAAAAGTGTGTCAATTCAGTTATATGAAAAACTCAAACTCATTTGCTTTCACAAGAACATGCCAATTTGTTGCTATGGTTCAGCTTTGACATTTACATATCAAGCTGTGTTACACATCTGAACCCATAATTAAAACCTGTGCTACGAAGCATTTGGTTGGAAATGTATTTGAGCGAGTCCATACATCTTAGCTTGCAACTGCACGACCCAATTCCACAAGTCCAAAGTCAACTTCTTCTATAACAGAGATCTCAAATCATGAGAAAAGCAAAGTAAATTAACATCTTTTCACAGGTTTGCACTCTTAAATTAAAAGCAGGAGCTGTTAGACCCAAGACATAGTTCTGTCATGCAACTCTGGTGTACCTCAAAGTCAGTTCCAGTACAAATAATACAAACCACAAGCATACATCTCAGTGCTTTACCTTTGCCATTCTTTTTGTTGTGGGCTGAGATCAAATACTACCTGAAACAAAAAGAACACATCTAATAAAACATGCAGGAAGCATTGAAGTCCCATTCATGAAATCCAGAAGAGAACCGGGGTGCGGGAAGAGGTGGGGAGCTACAATCAACTTCACACTTGGTACCAGATACTGGAGTTCATGAAAGGACTTTGCACTCTAAATATTTCAAGTGTCCAAGTATGGAAATTTCTGTCCCTTTCCCCCCAGAATTATTCACTGTTTGAATTTATAACTTCAGGATCTTTTCCTAAACCTCTCATAACTTGAGTGAGCAGTCTGCCATTCTAGTCTGACTAATGTGG
>VZSC01019490.1:135316-191713 GCA_013398225.1 Steatornis caripensis
AGAAAAATACTTAGGATAATTTAGGCTGACAGGTATGGAAAAATCTAATAATAGGGATTTAAAACAGAACGTTGCCACAAATTGAGGTGAATAAAAATAGGACAATCTTTTCTTAGCACTTTCAACAGTACAGAGACCATTAGCAGGATAAGGCCCCTGTTAACAGATAGTGTGGTGGAAAAGCTTTCCACTGAGAAGCTTCGTTATTTTATGTTGCAAGGTAGTGGCTGTCATGTGAAAAACTGTTGCTGTTGTCCTGGCTCTGTGGATATTGTCCTCATATGAATTGTACTTTAAAGCTATAGAAGAATTTTAATCTCTGTTTTACTAAGGGGTGTCTTTCATCTTTTATTTGTTTGCCAAAATATAGCTTGATATTTTAAAATAAAGTATGATTGACTCTTTAAAAGCATATAGGTAAATCTAATTCAACATGTGCTCTTCATACTGGTCGAGTCAGTTTGGCAGGGTTGGAAGGACCATACCCTCTGGCCTGTGTTGCATGTACTTTGCAGTTCTTGTTTTCTTTAAGAAAGTAATTGAACAAATGTCTTTCAAAAAAAAAAAACCTCTTTGGTCAAACTGTCTTTAAAAATACCTAGGTTTTGTGACTAATGTGAAGCACCTTGGCTTGAAGAGCTTGAAACAAGTATCAGTTCTCTTGGAAGCAAATCTTTCAGTGTAGCTAAAATAGTGACATGTGAAAAGCAAATATTGGCTTTTAAAAATCTTTTCCNAAAATACCCAGGTTTTGTGACTAATGTGAAGCACCTTGGCTTGAAGAGCTTGAAACAAGTATCAGTTCTCTTGGAAGCAAATCTTTCAGTGTAGCTAAAATAGTGACATGTGAAAAGCAAATATTGGCTTTTAAAAATCTTTTCCATTGTCTTATTTGCAGAGACTTTAGATTATTCCTGATAAGGTCATCAGTATAAATATAGCTTCTCTTAACTCCTGCAAGTCTGATGCAACTCTCCGTTTTTAGTGGAGACCCTGTTTTAGAAGAGAAAATGTGCATGGTTAATTCCTACAGTTGTGTGGCTTTTGTGTATATAGCCTACAGCACTTCCATGAAAGCCTCAAAATTCTGTTTTCTTCTCATAATCATGGAGGAAGCTTGTATGTGGGCTTAATGGGGCCAAATAAAGCCAGAGAGCATGCTTGGGAGTGTAAATCTGCTCTACTCGGTGTGGTTTCCCTTCGTTTGCCTGTGGAAGGACACAGCAGAATGCCCCGGTGGCTGTGGGTGACAGCAACCCATAGGAGCAGATACTCCTGGGTAAAGCACTTCTTCAGTCTGGGTCTTTGTTGGTATCTCAAAATGTGTAACGGAGCTGACAGAGGTTCTCCAGACAGCTGTGGAAATGTTGCTATGTGCAAGAAAAAAGCAGGGCATGCCAANAGCAGATACTCCAGGGTAAAGCACTTCTTCAGTCTGGGTCTTTGTTGGTATCTCAAAATGTGTAACGGAGCTGACAGAGGTTCTCCAGACAGCTGTGGAAATGTTGCTATGTGCAAGAAAAAAGCAGGGCATGCCAAGGGAGGAGATTTATTTGTGGCTCCCCAGATTGGACGTCGCTTTGCATTCCCACCCGGAGGGCAGCCTTCTCCAGCGGGATGGCAGTTCCATGGGTTTTTGCAGTTTATTATTCAGGTATAATAGATCATCACTAGAAAAATAGATCTAAAATCTCACTGTAGCTATTCTGACAAAACAAAAAGCAAAGCTGTATCTCAAGCCCTGAGGAATCATGGTTACTGGCACAAGGGTGGAAAGACTACTCACGAGGACGGTGGTAAGGGAACAGGACCCTTTGGGAGTCATCTAGAGCTTCAGCTTCACCATAGGGCTGTGCTGATGCAGTTCTGCACTGCTGGTGCTCTAGCTTCAGCCTTTGTCCACATCACTGGAGTCAGTACTGCTGTGAGCCTGATCCCATGCAGCATGGCACCGATGGGCATGCTCCCACGGTGTCTGGACACAGCAGCCAGAGCTGGGTACTGGTAATAGGGTTTGTCAGTACCCCCAGGCTCAATAAAGGGTGAAGCAGGCTTGGGGTTCATCCAGGAGGTCTAGTTGGGAGGGAAGAAGAGGGAGAGGGGCCAGAGGCAGTCCTGCAGACCAGGCTGCAACACCTTGTGGAGACTGGGAAAGCTCTTTGGCTTCCTTTTCCTCATATGTGTCTTTAGTTGTTTCTTCCTGAGCATATTCCTTTTCTTTTTTTTCTCTCTAGTCCCCTCTGCTGTGTTTTCATGTGCAATAATCCATTTTTTCTCTTGAATTTAGGGAGAATAATGATTTCTGATTAATAAGCCAGTAAAGCAATGACAATAGAAAATTTTCAAGCACTTTTGTTAATTGATGTGAGTCAGATCCTAGAAACAGCCTGGTGTAGTTGTACTGCATGAAGGCACAGATTCTGAGTAAACCAACGTGTGATTGCAACCAGGTATGTGATGGCCTTCTGATGCTGCCAGCCATACTGCCAGCTCGGAAATGCCAGGACCTTAGAAATAACATGAAACATTATATCTTGAATATATCAGTATATATCTCTCTATCTTAAACAGCATTTTGAAAATCACACTGATATTTTAAAACAGACCTGCTCTGTCTTTTTTGTCTTTGGTGTTGATTACTACTATCAGCAGCGCTGTACCTGCCAGGGAGATAATATTCAAGTTGAAACTGCATTTCTTGTTTGCGGTGGGAAAACCAAAGACTTCAAACACCTGACTTGCACACAAAAGATGAAGGGGACCATGGGGTGCTGTGTCTGTTAGAAAATGAAGAAGCTTCTCATAAATTACAACTACACTTTACATCCTTTTAAAATGTGGAAACGCTCTTTTAAACAACTATTAAATACAATTTTGAAAGTAGTTGTTCGCTCTGGGATGCAAGATATGGATGAGCAGCCAGCCAGCGGGATGTGCAGCCGAGGAGGCTGGGGAATGGGGTGACCTTCCTCTCCCCGTGCCCCTGAGCGCCGCAGAATATTCTGCTGCTGTCCTTAGCTCTCTCCTCATCAGATCTGTGAAATGAAATACTTCTCTTATTTTGTTGTAAGCTTATACTTAATGCTGTATTTATTATTCAGTGCTACATTCTTCCAATGTGTAAAAACCAAAAAATGCACAGTCTTTGCCTCAGAGAAATTACACTTTAAGCATAAGATACGCTTGAAGAAATGAGAGCAGAAACAAAAGAGGAGAGAGACAAATGTAGCAAGGTGGTTTTGCTTTCCCGACCATTAGATTTCATTTACAGTTTTGGCTAGTTCTTTATGGATGGGGTTCATCTCAGTACGCTTCAGTTGCTTAAAATACAGGCATCTGTCATAAGCTAGGGAACTCAGCTTCCCATAACCAAGGAAAGCAGAGGATACCTCCGAAGGGGGATTTGTCCCTTTAAGGTAAGTATCTAAAGAAACTGGTAGGATGGACAACGTAGGGATCCCTGTCTTTCTCTGTTGACTCTAAAGTAAGCCCAAGTGACTTGTTTAGATTAAATACTTTTCACACAGCAAGAATAAATCCCAGGCTCAAATAATTTTATTTCTTGTTGAAACTTTAAAGAAAACCAAATTTTTTTTCCTGTTGTTTTTCACACTTTCATTATGGGGGAAAAAATCCATATACCTGAAGCGACGTTTTTATTCAGAATGTCCATCAGAGGAAAATGCGTACCTGGATGCGCTGGTGCCAGCTCCCAGTCAGCTGGCATCCAGGGCCAGGCTCTGAAGCGGGGCTGGCGCCTCTAGCTCCGCCCTCTCTGCAGGTTAGTGTGTGTGAAGGGAATGTATGCCGAAGTGCTAGCAGTCCCTGTCCGTTGTGTGTATTACGGATATGCCTTGGGCCTAAGAAATGACAAACATAGGACCTGTGATGACTTGAAAAATCACGCACCAATGCTATCTACCCTCCAGCCAGCATGGGACAAGTGATGCAGTATGAATCCAGATCCTTTACCAGTGGAGAGATTAAAGAAGCAAGAAAGAAGTTTCTTAATCCCTGCCTCAAGCCGTTTGAAACCTCCTTCTTGCTTGGGGTCCTACATAAATCAAAATGCAGGACCGGCTCTGTTCTGCAAATAAATCTTTCTTGATATTTACTTCTCACATAACTTCTCTGTAACAAAATCTGAATTCCCTACCAAATATGCTAATAAGCGTCAACCATTCTATAATTTAGTAGCATCATAATAATATTTTCTTCAGTTGTACGTCACTTTCAGAGAGCACTTGACATACTGCTTACACATAGAAAGTAAAATTAATATCTTAATATAGCATTTAGTCTTTTATTTCTTAATATTGAAACTCACTAAATAGAAACCATCTGTACAATACTTAATCATGCATGAATACAACCCAAATGCAGATTAAATTAGCCTGAAAAAAGTCTCCCACAAGTAATTTCCACATGCACTTGAGGAAAATAGTTTCAAAAAATGTAGGTATATGAATTATTTATGCTAGAGTGAACAATCATTGTAATGGCAGAGGACACTTAGTACTGAGCATTGCAATAGGATGAAAGAACATGTAGCTCTTCTTGTTTCTGAAAGAATAGGAACTAGGAAAAGAAAAGCGATTATTAGTTTATAAAACATATTTTGCACATACAGAAAACCTTCTGTTTGAGGATGTGATGATACTTTACTGTCCTGAATTAACCCTTACAAGCAGTCAGAGGAGAACTGGTAATAAATGTGTCACAACTAAAAATGTGTACCCAAGACAACCTGCCGTTCTGAAACTGGAATCAAAATGCCACAGGGTTCAACAAAGACACCAGAAAACAGTGGCCAGTTCCGTGCATGAGCTGGCGAATGCTGTTTCGGAGCTGCTCCATCACTGTGTTTGCCGCGACCACGCGGTACACCGCACGCAACCCTGTGCCGTGCTTGTCACTGTGGGCAGTTACAGGTAAAGCTTGTGCTGAAATGCGAAGCTGTGACTCAAGTTGCCGTGTTGTCTTTAGCTTTAAATTGAAAAAAAATTAGTGCTCAGGGCAGTGATCCAGAGCTTGAGCTAATTTGAAGCTGGCTTGATACATCCACACAGTTGCAATCACAGCTGTCAGGTAGGCATGTTTACAGTCACCTCAAACCCCCAGATCAGCCCTTCCAGACCATTTGCACCCCTGTTGTGAGGAGAAGCGCTTTCTAGCCCGCGTTCAGATAAACCAGTGCCACTAGACTTCTGATGTTAAGTAGCAGTAAAGACTTTGACGTTTCATTGCAAACCAGACCAACTGAGCAGCTGTTTAATTAAACAACAATTAAAGAGTTGTGTGCCAGCACTTTAAAAAATACAGCCTTTTCAGTTGCATTAACTTTTTCTGCCGTGAACTTAACCTGTCACAATTGTCTTTCACTGCACACATTTGCTAATGCCAGAAGCCCCGGCAGAAAGAGTTCACAAATCAAGCCTTTGGCAGGTTGCAGGCTGGGTCTCATTCTAACCTACACCACAGTGCCTCGGGGGACACGCTGTCTTCTCCTGCTGAAGTGCACAGGTATGCCTTTGCTTGCTTCTCTCAGTCAGCTCTGCTCATTTCCAGCTGAAACACTTGGCTGTCTGAAACCCAGGTAAGACCTCTTCAGTATTTAATTTTCCTGCTAAGCATGGAACTGAAGTATGTTGGAGTTTTGCCTGTCCTTGTTTCTCTGTTAAAGGGAGTCATGTTTGAAGAGTATAATTTGTATTGAACGTTACGGTGTTAGAAAGGGTAGGGACCGGGACATGTACCTACAAAGATTACTCTACCTATATTTCACTACAGTGCTGTCACAGTGGTTGTAGCTTGAGTCACTTCTGAGTCTATGCATTATTCTGACAAATTATAAAATTTAAAGTCCAACTCGGCAGGAAAATGACTGCTCGGTTTTGCCTCGGACACGAGCTCTGCTGCCAGCTCTCTCTCTAGCTGGGGAGCCACGCATATCTGCGTGGGTGCTTGCCGGCATCACCTCACTGTCACATGCCAGGCTCTCTGCGGTCATGGCAGATGAGAGGAGCTGAAGCAGCACGAATGGCTGATGGCCCTTGATAGCTTTCCCTACCTGTGGTTGCTGAAATAGCCACATAGGTATGGCTGTGGTGTCATGTGCTGTGTAGAGCCGTGTGAAAATAACATAATAACCTGTGTTAAACCCTGCGTATGTGGAGCCTGTAACATCTGAAATGCTCTGAATGCTTTTGCTGTGTTCCCCCTGCTCTGGGGGCTTATTTCGTCTTGGCTCATTCAGCACAGTGATGGCTGTTTGAAAGTGAGGAACAGGAAAGGAACCGGGAAGGGGCACTTTGGGCACGCTTGCCTAGGGGTGCCCCAGCAGCCGGAGCTGCATCAGGGTGTGCTGGCCCTGCCGGTGCCTACAGAGGAGAAAGAGCTGGGAGGCACAAAGGTGGAGGGCAGGCTGCAGTTTGGAAGCTCTGCTTGGTGGCAAGATGCTGGATTGTCTTTTATACTCATGGCTGCCTTCTGTTGTTCCAACAGAGGTTTTGTGTTGGTAAGTCTTATTTTCCTCCAGGTGAGTAGGAAGAGGGTGTGATGTAAATGCCACAAGGAACCTCCCTTGGGTTCATGCTGAGGTTCCCCCATATGAGTCTTTTGTGTTGATACTTACAGTACCTGGTTTTCCTCACCACACTTAAAGATGTGATTATAATCTTGTCTCTGCCAAAATTCATAGCACCTGACTTCAGGCGTTTCTCAGTGGCATCTTCATTAGGACCTCTGTCTTTGTTTTAAGTCTATGCAAGAAATGTGAAGCTCTAGAGAGGAGTTAGATCTCTGCAAACAGCCCTCCTGAATTAGTTAGGATTAAATAGCTTATATTCAAATACTACAACATGTTTGCTGATGGCATTTTGTTTTTTATTTAATCTAAGTGTGAATATGTTTTTATGGTCTTCTCCAAAAGCACTTGTGAGGTGTTCCTCTGCTTTCATCCCAATTTCAGTGCTGAAAATTGTCAGGAGAAATTTTTACTAGAACAAAATCGAAGCCAGGGTTTCCTTTTAACCTTTATATTTTTATTATGGCTCTGTCACTTTACTAAAAGCTAGCTGTAGGTAAGCCTACGTGCAAGGGGTGCCTCGGTGAGGCAGAGCACTGGGTGACCTACCAGTTCTTCTCTTGCAGCGGCATCAGTTTGAGCTTCATGAGGAAGCATGAGGCTGGGGCTGGCCATCCTGTTACACCTCAGTAAGTACAGATGTTACAGTTATTCAGGCCATTTTAAAATATTATCACGTTATTTATATATCTCTCCAAGATTTTGTTACAGTACTTCTTTTAATTACGCTATTAAGAACCACTCTCCTGCCTAGGGGCTATGAGTGATATTAAACCCTTAAGTACAAAGAAAAGATACGTGTTGTAATCGAGACTGAATAAGGGCCTGAAAGGGGCAGTCGATATCTGCTAATGACTAATGAGCATGGATCTGCATAAGTAAAGAAGAGCAGGCTAAACATATTTAAACATTCCTTTAAACCTAAAGAGTCAAGTATCACTCATTATCTGAAGTATGCCTTGAGCCATAGACTGAAATCTGGCTATAAAATAGTGTGTATTTACTGCTATAAGTGCATTACTGTTTCTAGTGTTCTGTGGGATCTTCATGTATTAATTGTATTTTTTTTCAACTGCACTTTTTATAACAAGTTGAGCCAAGTAAAGCTGAACAGATAAAGCCTCCAAGGTACCCATTCCTGTTCAGGGTTTCAGGACAGAACTTGTTTAAAAGGACAAGCCCTGTAAGGGAAGTCTTAACATAAAGGGGAAAATATTTAAAGTTGTTTCAGGCAAAATAAACCAAAAGATCCTGCAATTATTTAGAGAATTCAGAATTACTGTGTTTAGTTATTAATGACCATTCCATAGGGCCTGAATGGAGAGTTCTGGGACAGGACCAGGAGGTTCATTGCAAAACATCAGAAAATCTGAGGGACCCCTGACATCAATCCTGGTCTCAATTCTACCATTATCACTTGGAAATCAGCAGAAATCAACATAATTAATCCAAATGTGGCTCTGCTCACAGAGTCAATTGAAATGCCTGTGGTTCTGCTGCAGGAGTGCTGGCTATGGGTATGCCAGAATAGGAAGAATAATAAATTATTGCTTATAGCAGACTCGCATGTTTACTGCACAACAATGTGCTGAGTATTTAAGTTGTATCACAGATTTGCAATACGCTAGCTATATTTTTAATAATGATTTTGCAGTGGGTGTGTTCATTACTAAAGCTCTTCAAGATTCTACCAAACGGTGTTATTACGGATACGACAAAAAGAGTACAAGAGTACAACAAAAAGAGGCAAAGGATAATTTGGTATTCTGCTGATGTTGGGATGTAAGTGATTTTCTCTGGAGAATACTGCTGGGTATACAAAACAATTTCATCTCTCTTTGATCTTCTTTTGCACTCAGTGCTGATAAGACTCCAGCATGCACAGGATGACTGTGATGCTGGGTCTTGCCACCCAGCCGTTGGGGACCTCCTCCTGGGTCGCAGCAAGCAATTAACGGCCTCGTCAACCTGCGGAATGAACAGCCCTCAGAAGTACTGCATTATAGGCTACCTAGAGGTTGGTTTGCTCTTTCTTTTTTAACAAACTCAACTCTTGCTTACTAATGGTATTCTCATCTATAAAAGGAAATTGCCCAGACTTGGAAGTTTCTGTTGGAGTTGTCTGATTAATCATCAGACAGCGTGACATAAGTCTGGTGTAAGGCTATGCCTTATTGCAGCACATATGGAGGGTTTGGCAGCGAACAGTCTCCACAGTGATGTATAGCTTCTCAAGCAGGAGAAGCATCTATGAAATGCTAATAAGCACGGGGATTTCTGAAGGAGCTTTGCTCTGCGGGTCCTTTTCCCACTCACACCTCGGGTGAAGACCACAGTTTGCATGTGTGTGAGTGCTTAGCAGGAGGAGTGTAGTCCTGCAGGCTGTAGGTGCTTCCTTGACGGGCCTTCACTGGAGGACGTGTCCCATACAGTGTTGAGACCTGAGGCAGCCTGTGAAGCGATTCACACCATGTCCTCTCTTGCCTTTTGATCTGAAATTAGACCAATGCTAGTAAAAGCAGAAAGCCATCTTTGGCAGAGGGAAAACCTGGTGGTGTAGCCCAGTCTTTGGCTGTGTGGGTGGGCAGATCTGAAATGTGGGCGATCAGAAGGATCCCTCTCCCTGGCCACAACAATGGGGGCCATGGGGGACCAGCGGGTGTGCAGAAGCTGCGCCAGGCAGAAATGGGAATTCCCTTGTTGCATGTCCTGGAGGACTTGGCTCCGCTGAGCTAATAAATCGTCACAAATAGAAACATTTTCACTAAATACCAGCTTAGGCTGAAGAGGAAGTTAATAAAACACTGCTTAATTTATAAGCAATTGAAATTAATTGCACTTTATGACCTTCTGGCAAAATGCTATGACGTGTTTACAGTGCAAAGCTCTACCATACTGAGATGGCACCAAGCGCTGTACCAAGCAAAAAGCTACCGTTTTCTGCAAAATGTAAATACCTCTTTCCTCTTCCAAAAGAGCCTGTGAGCTGTTCTTCAGCCTTTGCTGGTTTTACCCACGCTGTTTGAACAAGTGGATCCTGGGCAATAACTCATTGCTGTGCTCTGAGTCTTGGCACTGCTTGGTAGACAGGCACAAAGAACCATCTCAGAGACATCGTCTTTCTGGCCCTTAGCTGGATGATTGCCTTTTTTTTCCTCTTTTTAAGAGGAGATCAAAGAGCAATAAAAAATTAATATTTTCACTAGCCTGTACTTATCCTTTGAAGTATGTAAATACAGACTCATGAAGAGGAACAGCTGTTCTGCAATAATCCCTGTGATTTAATGCTGCTTCAATGTATCTTGACCCCTGGTGACTGTCTCCTGAAGAGGATGAGAGCTACGTATTCTACTGCTTTGCAGATCTTCAGAGATAGAGGCTTATGCTCTGGCAATGTGATCTGCTTTACCAGCTCCCCTTAAATGTGTGTGTCACCAAAGGTATATCAGAGAGTCCCAGAGTCCCACTCAACTCGATTCTCTTTCTCACCAACACATTCTTGAATGGTTTGCTGGAGGCAGGCCAGGAAGCTTTGCATCTTACAAAGCCAAGTTCCCCTCCTGATGACCTGTGTCAGGCATCATGATGAGAGCAAACCTTACTTGTGGAAGTTTGGGTTAGTCAACGTGGCAAGCTGCCAAGAGCCGGGGCTAGGTTGGGATATCTTATTGAAAATTCAGATTGAAAAAAAAATAGGGTTCAATCGTTTTGTGTTTGAAAAGAAGCACAGCAAATCATTTTCAGTCTTTAATGTGTCTTATTGTTTGTAAATGTAGGTTAAGTGGTTTTTAGCCCTATGATTGGATTTACTAATTACACGTTTTGAAAGGAAAAGAAGACTCAGTCTTGAGGAGAGTATAAAGCTGCACACTTCAGAGGCAAATGGGATCTGCCAGACTTGCCTTAAGTGGACATGCATGTGCTTGTCCTTTGGAGCACAAAAAGATTTTTATGGAGCAACCTTAAACATAAGTTGGCTTAGTGTCATATTGTACGTGTCTGCATTAACCAGAGAGTGGTGTGCGCAGTCCTGCCAAATGCTTCGATAACCTGAGCTGTCCTTACCAGAGCTTTGTGAAACAAGATGACAGAGTATTTTTGTAGTTCCATCTCATCTTCTATATTGTACATTTGTAAATTTGTCAAGTGTAGTATAGAATGACTGAATGTAACATATATTTATCATAATGTTTAAACCACATGAATTATACCATACCTATAAATCTATACTTCTTAATTTATTTAAATGTGAATCATTCCCAGGTGATTTCATAATGCAAAGATGTCCAGACCATTCCTAATACTTCTTCATAGACCCTGAGCGTCCCAGGCAGGGTGCCTCTCTGCCCGTCCCCATCTGGGTAATCTCCACACCAGCTCCTGCCACTGACTTCCGCTTTTCGTTTTCAGCAGCATCCCTGCCAGCCTCCCACCCAAGGGCACCGAACCTGTGCCTCCTCCTTCAGCTCCCCCTGACGTGCTGTGTCATTCCCCCTTCTCCCTGCGTGCGTCCCTGCCAGCCAGGCACACATCTTGGGCACCAGCTTCCGCTTTGGCTTATCCCTGAGTCCTCACACTCGGCCTCTGCTCAAACCTCATAGAGTCTGTCTGTATAGCACAGCCACCCCTGCCCACCCCAGCCATCCCCCAGCGCAGCCACTGCTGCTTGCTTCCTCGTGCCCCTGCCAGCTGCGATCGCATGTTGCTGGGGCTTGCCATGTCTCCCGCTCAATTCCCCTCTTATCACCTTAAACAGGAGCTCCTTGCCCTTGCTTTCAAAGCCATTTTGCAGGGCTCTCAAAGCCTCTCATGCAGCATTGAGATATTGGCTAATCATTTCCGCCCTCGTCTTCTGCATGTTACATTTTCAAACAAGACCCTTTCATCCTGTTGACATCCTGATTTTCCTCCTTTCATCATTTTTAAACTTTTGAAGTTTCCCTATGCCTAGAAAAGGCACTGACAGTTGTTGGGGTGGTGGTGTCCGCCCAACCACCTATTTACATTGTACCTCGATCCAGCCTTGCCTTCTATTTGTACAACAGCACCCGTCTGCTGCTCCTGGCTGGGTCTCTGAGCTGCTAGAAAATGAGTGAGAGAGGAAAAAATGTATAAAAGATTTAGTGAATTTTCCTCTTCAAGGCTTCTTCAGAAGCCATCTTGAAAGACCCAGGCCTCCCTTGTATCCCCTCTGCCTCCTCTGGCTGAAAGTTTCTACAGCCTTTATGAGACATGAATAAAAGGTCAATTTTTAAAAATTAATTTCTCCCGAGAAACTCTGGCAGCTAAGCCCAGAATCAACACCTTGACAAACTTTACTTCTGTGCTTTTACTGAGATCCCTTTTCCACAACTGAAAAAGTGTATTGTTTATAAAGGAGTACCTGGCGGAAACCGAGGCCAGTGTTTACTATATGCATGGTTTGTGCATATGATGATTTTCTTGGGCTTGTCCCTTGTATATGAAAGCCTGAGTGATTAAAAGCACAGGCTCTCAAAGAAACATGACAGGCTCCTATCTTGCAATGGCATAAATACATGTACATCCACCGGATCTTTAGAGGACAGACCAAATTAAACTTTTATCCTGCTCGTTTTGTTTTTTAGGCTGAACAGAAGTGCTTTCTCTGTGATTCCAGATACCCATATAATCCCTATACGCAGCACAACAGTCACATGGTTGAAAATGTTATCACAACTTTTGAGCCCGATAGGAAAAAGAAGTGGTGGCAGTCAGAAAATGGTAAGTTTCTTTGAGAAAAATATTGCTGCAAAATACTGCTGTGAGATTTATTTATGTAATTGGTGTTCACCACGTTGCCTTCATGAAGAGATGAAACAAATGTGGATCTATTCTTTGATTCAGTAATAGTGTTTTAAACCTATTTGTGTGTAGCAAAACAGGATTTAAGAAATTCTGTTTTTCTATAGATGAATTTTAAGCACAGTATCTCCAAGAGGACCCACAGCAGTGCTGTGTTATAGACGGTGGCCATGTATTTTTCACAGGGCATCTGCCTTTCAGGGAAATGTGATTTATGACAGAAGGTACGTTTGCTTACAGATGCATAATAACAAGAGTGTGTAAAACACAAATATCCATTTTAAAAAAAAAAGTACTTGCAGTGTAAAGCACTAATAAATTAGGAAAGTAATTAAATAAAGCCTGGCTATCAGCACCCATATTGCCACATGTTAATTTTGTCACAAGCTTCACTGTAGTGTTTCTTCACTCGTCTCATAGAATCATATGATGGTTTGGGTTGGAAGGGACCTCATCTAGTCCAGTCCCCCCTGCAATAAGCAGGGACATCTTCCACCAGATCAGGTTGCCTAGAGCCCCATCCAACCGGACCTTGAACACTTCCAGGGATGGGTCCTCTACCACCTCTCTGGTGGTAGACCTGTTCCAGTGTCTCACCACCCTCATTGTCAAAAATTTCTTCCTTATATCTAGTCTGAATCTACCCTATTTTAGGTTAAAACCATTACCCCTTGTCCTATCGCAACAGGCCCTACTAAAAGTCTGTCCACATCTTTCTTATAAGCCCCCTTTAAGTACTGAAATGTCACAATAAGGTCTCCCCGGAGCCTTCTCTTCTCCAGGCTGAACAATCCCAACTCTCTCAACCTTTCCTCATAGCAGAGGTGCTACAGCCCCCTGATCATCTTCGTGGCCCTCCTCTGGACTCACTCCAACAGGTCCATGTCCTTCTTATGTTGGGGCCCCCAGAGCTGAACGCAGTACTCCAGGTGGGGTCTCACCAGAGTGAAGTACAGGGGCAGAATCACCACCCTCGATCTGCTGGCCACGCTTCTTGTGATGCAGCCCAGTATATGGTTGGCTTTCTGGGCTGTGAGCGTACACTGCTGGCTCATGTTGAGCTTCTCATCAACCAACATCCCTAAGACCTTCTCTGCAGGGCTGCTCTCAGCCTGTTCATCCCCCAGCCTGTATTGATACCAGCGGCTGCCCCGACCCAGGTGCAGAACCTTGCCCTTGGCCTTGTTGAACCTCATGAGGTTCACACGGGCCCACTTCTCGAGCTTGTCCAGGTCCCTCTGGATGGCTTCCCTTCCCTCCAGCATGTTGACTACACCACACAGCTTGGTGTTGTCTGCAGACTTCCAGCTGTCCAAGCTGAGGGTGCACTCAATCCCACTGTCTATGTCATTGAAGATACTATTCTTACACCTTCTCTGTGAAAGCATGCTAGGAGGAATAGCATTTACTCTAGCTTATTTGACATACAGTGTATATGTAAAAAATATTGGACTGGTTGAAAATTAAGGCATAGAAAAATTAAGATCATACATTGCTCCTGTTTTGGATGTCCAACTAAAAATTCATAAGCCTTGTTTTTTCATGGAATTTAGCAAGGAATTGTCATCAGTTTTGGACACCACTGCCAATAAAGCTGCGGGTTAGCTGTGAGAGGATCTTTTCTTGCTGTCCCCATCTTTCTTCTGGGATGAGGTCTCGTGCACAGCCTGGCTAGCAGAAGCCCTGGGATGCTGCATGCAAATGTGAACAATGGGAATATTAGCTGAGCTCCTGGAACTCTCTACAGAAAATGTGTGAATTGTGGGTTTTTTTCCATACTTGTTGCAATTTTGGAAGATGCCTGGTGCAATAGCTCTGCTCATGACAAATTTCAGGTGTGGCAGTATAGAACGGTTTAACAGATCTGTTTAGCATGAAGAAAACCCCGTAGTTTTATAGAGTTTCATTTTGTTCTTAGAAATAAGCAAACTATTTGTATGGATTTTAAAAAAATCTAACTGCATACAGGAAGACATAAACCCAGAACCTTACCATCACTTACAGTGTGAATGATCTGAACAGGACCCTTAACCATCTCCTGCAGTCTCAGTGACATGCAGCATTGCCGGTGCCAGTGCCAGAAGGGCAGCGCATTGCATTGCCCTCAAGAGAGTTATCCAGCCACATGCTGGATTTGTGCACAGGGGATGCCCTAAAGAGCCCAGCTGCTGTGCTGGAAAAGACATCTTTAAACTCCCTACCAGAAAGCTGTCTCAGCAGCCCCTCCAATGCACACATTGTGCTCTTCATTTTGATTCTCTTTTTCAGGCATTGACCATGTCAGCATTAGATTGGACCTAGAAACTTTATTCCAGTTCAGCCATCTTATCCTGACTTTTAAGGTACGTCTTTTACCAGAGCTTATCTTTTACCAGAGATTTTATGTAATGTTATACTCTAATTATTTAACCACAGGAACAAATTGCTTAGAGAGGCAGTGAAAGCTCCATCTTTAGAGGTTTGTAAGAACAGGTTAGATAAACACCTGTCAAGTATGGTTAAGTTAGAGTGGATCCTGCCTTAGGGGAGGACGATAGACTGAATAGCTGCCTATTCGTGCGCTTTCTGGTCCTACTTTCTATAAATCTGAGAATGAAAGCTGAAATAAAAATTAAATTCCAATATTAAGGCCTAAAAAATTAGAATATCTCTGAACTGTTGTTTTTTCAAATGTAGTTCAGCCTTCTCATGCATATCCGTTATACTCCAGATGGTTAGAAATTTTTTTCTACAAAATTCCTATATCATTATGGTAAAATTCCTTACTTCGAAAGTAACCTTGTGTCTATATGGAAGATTACTCTTCCCTTTTGCTAGAGAGTGTTCAAATGAAGAATCTGGCTTTTTCAGAGAATCATGTAACCAGCACAGTGGCCCTGTAGTGAGCCTACAAGCTCCCAAACACAGAATTTTAATTGGCAGCTGTTGGCATCCCCTAAACAGGAATGTTAATACAACAACCTGTGAAGTGTCTTCTCAATGTGTGCCTAAGGAATTCTTGAAATAATGTTTCTTGCAGACATTTCGGCCTGCAGCAATGCTGGTTGAGCGCTCCACCGACTTTGGTCAGACCTGGAAAGTGTTTAGGTACTTTGCACAGGACTGTGCAGCTTCTTTTCCCAACATCTCTTCTGGTCCAGCAAAAAGTGTGGGAGATGTCATTTGTGATTCAAGATATTCAGACATTGAGCCCTCCACTGAAGGCGAGGTATTGCCAAGTGTCTGTGTTTGTATGAGTTCAGATCACATGTGGCTATTTTTCTGGAGCTGAAAGTCTCTCGTCTGTATCCGTCAGATTCACTTACACAGTTTCTGAGACATGAAGTGCTACGGACTTTCTTGAAGTAAGAAGGAAAGAAAAACACTGTATTTTACTCTCAATTTCACACCCAAATGAATTCATAAAACAACTTGTGTAAAACCTTCTAGCGCTCTTTCCTGGTTTCCAAATTCACATGGAAGGCTCCCTTGTAAGAGATCTTGACTGCCCATCAGCTTCTACCGCTAAAGGCAGGGGCCTGTCCTTTGATCCCTTTGGTGGGTGCTCACACCATCTCTACATCACTCCAGGGCACTGCTTTTCCTTCCTCCTGGCAGATCGATCTACCAAAAGGTCTTTTTGCCTTGCTCAGTCAAGACCAGGTTGAAAGGGTGAGAGCTGAATCAAGGCCACAGCCTTGTTTTTTTCTTTTATGGGATCAGTAATGTGGCATGAGTAACTAATGGGTCTCAGGTGACAGTCTTTTTATCAAAAAAAGAATAGCTTCAATGATCTATAGAGCTGTATTAATTTGTTTTGCAGGTTGTTCTAAAAGCTTTGAATCCCAGCTTTGAAATAGAAAATCCATATGTGCCATATATTCAAGGTATGGACAGTACAGGTTTTCTCCAGAGATACTTTGCTGGTGTTGATTGTTTTGTACACTGAAAGGGTCAACAGCTCAGCTGGTGTAAGTCAATGATGTTGAAAATTAGGTACCTAGAAATGTTAGGGAGATCTTTTTATCTATTAATAAATAAAATGAGTCAGTCTTGTTCTCTGGCCCTGAGGGCAAATGTCACAGCTCTGCAGAGCTCAATCATGCAGCTAAACGGTCTTTCCTTCTGGGATCAAGTGGCCCAATCCACACTGCCTTTGGGAAGCAGTCCCAGAGGTGTACATGAGCCCACGAAGGCAGTGGCTGGGAAAATACAGGTTGGCCCCAGCCAGAGCCATACCAAGGAGGGTGCTAACGCTTACGCAGCTGTGTGCCAGGAGAGGGTCTGTGCTGTGGCACTGTATGGGTTACTGAGCTTGGCCGATATCAGATCATTTTCGCTATTTCTTTGGTACAAGGGAATTCTTGCATGACTGATCCAAGCTGAAGATTTCATACTGTTCATCTTTGAGTGAACTTGGGCTCTTGATTTCTCTTCTTTCCTCCCAGAGCTCATTACGCTGACAAACTTAAGGATCAATTTTACTAAACTCCACACCCTTGGGGATGCTCTGCTTGGAAGAAGGCACAGTGATCCCCTCGAGAAGTACTACTATGCTGTCTATGAGATGGTTGTGCGGGGCAGCTGCTTTTGCAATGGACATGCGAGCCAGTGTGATCCTGTGCAGAATCTGCGGGGAGATGTTTTCCATCAATCTGGGATGGTGCGTCGTTAACGCTGTCTCCAGCAAGGGCAGTCCCTACCTGGTATTTTGGGGGAGAAAGAGATTGAGGGAGAAGGAGGAAGTTCTCTGATGACCATTGGATTGACCATTTGCAATTCCAAGTTCTGAAATGTCTCAACACAGCTTTTTCCTTTAAAACCCTGGGCTGGATTGCTCAGAAGCTGTCTCTGTTAGGACTAGTATGGGGTTTCAAAAGCAACTGGGGCAAGACATGTTGAAAGTAGCAGCAAAATACCAGAGCTGTAATGGTGCAAATGTAATGCAGTAAGTAGCCTGTGGTGTGTGCAGACTTGAATGGCCACTCACTGGGTGCGTTCCACACTCCAGCTGGGCTCCAGGGGCTCTGCGGCAGGAGAGGAGGCGCTGGCACAAAAAACAGCTGATAATGCAAAGCTAACCCATGAAAAATGGATTTCTAAAAAATTCAGGAACATGATTGCAAATTCTTTCCTTCTGGGAACAAGAGGTTTTTCCTCCTGAAAAATATGTATCTCAATATAAAGACATGTAGGGAGAGAGAGAGAATTTAAAATGTTGAAGTCTCCTTTGATATGTCTAGAAGTGTTTTTTGCCTAAATGTTGCTCACTGACTTTGAAACTATTTGGTTAAAGTTTGCAGGTATTCTCCAGACCTTTTACTCAAGTAACTGAGAATTATGCCAGCTGAGGGAGCCAAAGAGCTTTGAATTTTCCTGATCTTGCTGGCATAGCTAGAGCAGCTATCTCCTCTCCTCTCATGTCACCTCATCTCCTCTCTGTTCTCACTGCATTGCAGGTCCATGGGAGATGTATCTGCCACCATAACACCGAGGGTTTGTCCTGTGAAAGATGTAAAGATTTCTACAATGATGCTCCCTGGAGACCTGCTGAAGGGGCACAAGATAATGCTTGCAAACGTAACTCAAACATATTATTTTCCTTTCCAACAGCTGGAGGAGTGGGTGTAGCATAATCCCAGCCCAATGCATAATGGGATGGATGGGTTTCTGGGCAGGAGACTTTTCCGTGCCTCATCTAAAAAACCAGATGAGTTCCTGTATCCATCGGTGCTATGTTGCCCCACAAGAAGGAGAGCTGTTTCATGTTCTTATGTTTCACAAAGAGAAAAAACCAATAAAGAGAGAAAAAGCAACTAATGCAAAAAAGATCCTTCATTGGTTTGCATAGGGTCTTTCTTGTGAGTGAAAGAAGAATTTAGACAAGGCTAAGTTATTTATTCACAATAGTGAGTAAGTAGGATATACAAGAATAATATATTAGGATCTGTGACAAATATTCAGCTAGATCTTTCTTCAGTGGAGCAGTGTTCCCCACTGTGTACCAGGCACACTCGCCTGCACGTGTAGTTTTCCAAGTGTAGGGCCCAGTTCTGTCCTAAGTCTCCAGTGTTTCCCCCCAGCTGTAATGCACAAGGCCTGGGAAGCTATAATCTTGCTGGGGCACTGAAATCGTACGAGTAACACGTAACCCCATGTTAATAGTAGATAACAATGGTGACAAGACTGCAATAATAGGAGTTGTGCAAAATACCCCACTGTTTGTTTTTGTTTCAGGCTGTAACTGCAACGGCCACTCTGGCAGATGCCACTTTGACATGACCGTGTACCAGGCCAGTGGTGGGGTCAGCGGTGGTGTTTGTGAGGACTGTCAGGACAACACCACAGGGCAACACTGTGACCAGTGTAAACATTTCTTTTACCGGGATCCACTCAAAGTCATCTCGGACCCTCACGCATGCGTCCGTAAGCTTTGCTTCTTTAGCTTCTGTAAGAATGACTCCAAACGGGATGGTTCTGGTTCTCTTTGCTCTGAGCCCTACGGCATCCCCATGCTTAAATGTTGGGAGGGTCGTAAAGGTGTTACCAAACCTATAACATCCAAACTGTTGTATAAAGTAGCTGCATGGCAACATCTTTGAACCAGCCTTGTGAAAAGGGCTGCGTATTCCAACTCATCGCTAAACTGAGTTTTGAAGTCTAGCAGGGCTATCATCTTTCTTGAACAACATCAACATAAATATGAATAGGAATGTGCTGTTGCTTCTGTGATAGTCTGGGATTACAGGAGAGGTGCAGAATGATGGGAGGAGTAATAAATTTTGCTGGATACCTGCCATATATGAGAAAAAAAGCTTTCAGGCCTGAAAGCCCTTCTTATGAAAAATGAGCTAAATTCAGTATTAACGTAGGATGGGGAAAATGCTCTGAGTATAATTTAATTGTAGTAATTGGTTGGCATGACAAGGCCTTAAGGAGCCCGGGGAAGATTACCCAGGGAAATGGTGTGGTAGATGTTAGCTCTGCTATGAGAAATGGTTAGTGCCTTAGGAGAAAATGGGATGTGTCCTGAAGGCAGTGTACCCTGCTGAATCCTTTCCTTCCAGTAAGTAATTCAGCTATGGCCAACTCAGACCAGCTCTGGAGAGGTCGCTCACACTTGTTACCCCTCTGCAACCCTACAGCTTTCATGAGAGCATCCCCAAAAGTTACGTTTTATATTTATAGGCACCTCTCCTCCCCAGGTACTCTAGAGAGGGTAGGGAGTGGATGAGCGATTCCTATTTCTACCCCAAGGAAAGAGTGTATTTCTACTAAAGTGGAGACTGTAACTCTCCTCCAGAGAAAAAGTAGATCTTGGAAACACTTTCATATTTCTTAACAGAGTCTAGGCATTAACTGTAAAGCATCCAACACAGTGAGCGTGGATTAACATCTCTAATCTTTACAAGAGTCCTGAATTTGTGCCTACTTGCAGCTCTGTAATTGCATTTTGGTGCTTATATCTAAATGTGCTTTTCTTGTATGTCTCCTTGACCATGCCTGTAGCCTGCAACTGTGACCCAGAAGGTACGTTGCACAATGGCATGTGTGAGAGCCGGACAGATCTTGCTCTGGGAATGGTTGCAGGCCGGTGCCCTTGCAAGGAGAACGTGGAGGGTGTCCGCTGTGACAAGTGCAGAGCGAACTACTACAGGCTGAGCGGCAGTGACCCTCTGGGCTGCCAGCGTATGTAAACCACCTCTTTTGTTCTTCTTTCCAAAGCACTTATAAGAGTTGGAGGTAGTTGACTCCACAGACACACACACTAATGCACAGATACTACCTGCTTCACGAAATACCCAGTTGCCTACTATAATTTAATGTCAATGTAATTTAATGTACCTGGTGCAGCATCTGAGATGGAAAAGATGCATAAAATCACTTGCATTATGTTATAATGGATCAGGCTGTTGTTAATAGAAGCATTGTTAAATATGCAATTTAATTGAAAAGGGAGATTAAAACACATGAAAATAATTTTAGTATCAAAATCAGAACAAGGGTGAATAAAAAGCCACAGAGGGGATCCCAGGAATTGCTGTTAAGATACTTGGACTCTGCACTGCACAGTGCAGCGTCAAGATGGCAGGAGCTGCTGCCTTGCCATAAGAGCTTCCAGCCAGCTGTTCCTCTGAGTGAAGCTCACTGAAAAACACATCCCGCACTTCCCCAGGCGCACTGTAGATTTGTGAGCACATTATGCCCACCGCATGGTACTCAGTGACATGCAAGGACTAGATGATCTTTAAGGTCCCTTCCAACCCAAACCATTTTATGATTCTATGACTGTGCAGTGCAGATCAGCACACATCACACAGCAAACCACCGCACTGGACTTCTGCCAGTGCCCCTGTTTCCCCTGGAGAGGGCCCCCACTGGGGAAACAGTGCATTCCCTGAGGGCAGTCCAAGGGCTTCAGGGTGTCAGGGCATGTCCATCTGCAGAGCATCTGTCTGGAGCACGGAGACTGCCGGACACGCTGATGCCACATCTAAAGAAAACGCCAGTCCTGCTGCTGTCACTGAGGTGCGCAGGAGTAACTGAGCATTTCTCTCCCTGCAGCCTGCAACTGCGATCCCTCCGGCAGTTTGCCTTTCTCCATCTGTGATCCTGCCACCGGGGAGTGCCTCTGCCAGCGGTTTGCGACAGGGCGACGCTGTGAAAAATGCCTTGTACGTACTCAGTTTTTGTTATTACTGCTGCATGTGGTTTTAGAAGTCCCCTCATCCATCTCCTGCCTTTTCATTGCCAGAAAAGTAAACAGTTAGTCAAAATCCAAAATAACTTTACAGCTGTATGCTCCCATTTTGGATTGACACATCTGGTTCTTTTTTACTGCTTGCAAACATTTGTGCAATTAAATTGCACTAGGAGAAGCACTCGCAGAAGAAGAAGGAAATGCAAAATCATGTTCTCAGACCATCTTTGCTATTTCCAGAGCGACTTGCTTGCACAAATGTGTAAATATCTGGCTATTGCAGTGGCTGAGCACACATGCAATCTGGTAAGAAAGAGAAGCAATCTCACATGGCCAAGCACAGGCAGGCAGTCCAGGAGTGCTCCAGAGCATCAGGAGCATCAGTGCTGTAGTTCATCCAGGGGAATAAGTTCTGTTGTGCTTTACATACTTAAATATTTGCTGTAAAAAAACCTTTCACTTTCTTTTTATCCCAGGTAGGATACTGGGGTCTTGGCAACAGCTTGTATGGCTGTTCTCCATGTGACTGTGACATTGGTGGATCCCAGAACAACTTGTAAGCTAATGTTCTTCAAGCATTTTCTTGGTTTTAATTTTTATAAACTTCTAGGCTACACCTTCTAATTAGGTTAATAGAGTCTCAGTACAAATGGGAAAATAGACTGTAGATGTAGTTTCATCACATACAAACAGTGTAAAGTCATGTTGGGATCTTGGAAATTGATTTGTGATTTTAAAGGGCACTTACCTTTTTCCTTTGAAGCCAACTTTTAATCGGCTTGAGTCAAGATTTGTTTAATATAAAATCTAAACTGCATGGTTTGAAGGAGACAGAGGCCCTAATATTAATAGAAATTACAAGTAAGTTAGAGATTACATTTTTAATTTAGCTTCATACATCTACTTTAAAAGCTAGAAATATCTTAATTTTTTTCTGTTGTACTGGCTCCTATTCGAAATATATACTTTCAGAAGCAAGCTTGGTTTCAGTTGGGCTCCTTCAGGAGTTTATTGGGCAGAGGACTTCACTACTGCTGTTAGACTTCAGACGTAAGAGCACATAGTCCGATGCTGTAAAGCAGCTCCTTGGGAGCAGGTAAATCAAAGCCAGTAACCATCTGATGTGTTGAATAAGAGTGTATATATGTGAGAATCACCATATCACATCAAATCAAAGGTCCTTCTGGTCTCATGTCCTGCCTCTAAAGTTACAGGTGATAGATAATTATGAGTAGTGATAGATACAGTAATAGGTACAGGAACAGATACAAGAAATGAATACAGGAATAGATAGTACTGGATGCTCAGGAAACAAAAGGATTTGTTCTTCAGGTATGGAATGGATGGAGAAAGATAAAGCATGCTACACCTTCTAAGCAATGAAAAAGTAGCATTGAATAAATTCAGCACTGGGAGGAGGAAACAGAAGGGGTGGGTGGTAGGAAGAGTTTTAATAGGGGAGGTGATCTGACAATGGAAGAAACGAAGCAAAGCTGAATCAAGGGTGGAGCTGAGCAGCTCTCGTGCTGCGAGGACCCAGCCATGCTGCACTCTGACATCCTCCCTTTACCAACTCTCTAGGTGCTCACCGAAAGATGGTCAGTGCAAGTGTCTTCCCAACATCGTGAGCCGCCAGTGTAATGAGCCAGCCCCAGGCTACTTCTTTTTACCCCTGGATTATTATATTTATGAAGCTGAGCATGCAAAGCCCCTTTCTGGCTCTGCACCCTTGGTATGTAGTTGGCTTTTTAGGTGTCGTACTGAGAGGGGATCCCTGCGGTGGTGGCACAGGAGCCGAGGCTAAGCAGAGGAGCCCTTGCTCAGGGAGCAGCTGGAGCAGTTCTTTATCAGGAAGATATAAAGCGAATCCCTTGACCATCCTCAGTTTGTTCTTATTCTTCATGGACATGACTATCCCATAACTGTGGCCCTTACCAAGGGACAGTCACTACAGCGTGGTGTGATCTGCAAAGCTGTCCTTGCTGCTCTTCAAGTGCGGGTTTGTCTAGCATGAATTAGAGAATTATTAAATTAAAGTGTTTGAGTTGCCAACAGTTATCACGAACTGTGATATTTCTGGGAATCTCCAACACGGAAAGAATCAAATTCCTCTCTACTCCATTGGACTCATTCCTACTGCCTTATATAATGGCACTGATTGTAGCCCAATTTCCTCAAGAATTTGGCATTCATCTGTAATGTTTTCATAAAAAATGATTTTTATTTAGTTTTTCCCCCTCAACATGGGGGTGGTTGTTCCGCATGCAGAGTACAACTCTGGAATGCATCTCTTCCGCTGCCTATGTTTTCACTAACATTTCTTCTCCAATGTGTTCTCCAGAAGCTATAGAGAAGAAATAATTAAAAAAAAGTCTATTTGTAGGTCACATCCACAAATGTTTAGCTATAATCACAACCAGTAATCATCCTGCAGTCCAATAATTAAATTGAAAACAGATGTCTGGGACATAGTTTATGAAAGGAAATGCAAGTTAATTTTAAGGGAGTGAGGGAACAGGGCTTCCAGCAGCTGCTGGACCATAGTTTTAAAGTTTCACTCAGCGGAGAATAGAGCTTTTTTAAGAATGTGAATTTTCATTTAGCTGCTCACCTACCCTTCAAAATTGTTGCGAGAGTGCTGCCCCTCTCTCATTACTTTATAGGTTAAACAAAGCACTCTTCCAAGGTGTGACATCTACTTCCAGAAGCAAGGGTATGAATTCATGATTGAAAATGGAAAGATTGTGTTAAACAAGAGCAAGAAACGAAGTGTAAGAAAACCTGGTCTGGAACAGGTAATTGGTATTTGAATAGTTACTTAAGATTACACCAAATACTAACGTTTTATTTTGCAACAGAGGCCGAAGAAATGTCTGAGCACATGGGATTTGCAGTCGTAGATGTTATAATCCTGACACAAATGAAATAAATTTTTTGGTATGCCGTTGGGCCAGACATTTTATAATTCACACCAACAGGTTTGCTCAGCTGTGTCCAGTGCCACTGTAGACTCAGGTTCAATTAATTGTTTAGAAGAGAAGAGCCCCCATGAAATGTAATTTTTGTTTCGTTTTGCTTGCAAGACATTTCCAACATTTTCCAACAAGTTTACGCAGACATTAACATGATACCTGCTGCATTTAAATGCTGTCAGCTTTGTAATTCTAAGTATTGATATTTATTTATAAATATATATTTACCGCCACCTCTGTATATAGGTGGTGATAAATAGCTCTTTTTCAAACTGGCAACTTGTCATAAGTGGGGTCCCCCAGGGACTGATATTGGGCCCAGTGTTGTTTAATATCTTCATAAGTGATCTGGATGATGGGATCAAGTGTACCCTGATGAAGTTTGCTGATGAAACCAAACTGAGTGGGGAAGTGGACACTTCAGAAGGGAGAGCCACCCTGCAGGAAGACCCAGATAGGCTGGAAGAACCTTGTGAAGTTCAACAAGGACAACTGTAAGTTCTTGCACATGGGAAAACATAACCCATGAGTGCAGCACAGGCTGGGATCTACCTGGCTGGGGAGCAGCTCTATGGGAAGGGATCTGGGGGTCCTGGTGGACAACAAGCTCAACATGAGTGAACAGTGTGCTGCTGTGGCAAGGAAAGCCAACAGGATAGTGGGTTGCATCACTAAGGGTGTCACCAGGAGCGATAAAGAAGTGAGTATCACACTCTACTCAGTGCTTGTAAGGCCACACCTGGAACACTGTGTTCAGTTCTGGTCCCCACTATAGAAAAAGGCTGTGGACAGGCTGGCGAGGGTCAAGAGAAGGTCCACAAAGTTGACCAAAGGACTGGGAAGCCTGCCATGTGAGGAAAGGCTAGAGAGAATTGGGTTTGTTCAGCCTCAAGAAAAGAAGGCTTAGGGGAAACCTCATCACCATGTTCCATGACTTAAAGGATGGCTACAAAGAAGATGGAGACTCCCTTTTTACAATGAGTCACATGGAAAAGACAGGGGGTAATGGGTACAAGTTACTCCTGGAGAGATTCTGTTTGGACACAAGAGGAAAATTTTTCACAATGAGAACAATCAGCCATTGGAACAATCTCCCCAGGGAAGCGGTGGATTCCCAAACATTAGACACTTTTAAGATTCAACTGGACAGGGTGTGGGGCCGTCTTGTCTAGACTGTGCTTTTGCCAAGACAGGTTGGACCAGATGGTCCTTGAGGTCCCTTCCAACCTGCTATTCTGTAATTCTATGGTTTATTCAGTTTGTAACGAAAAGTCCAGCCATGTATGAAATCAAGCTTAATCTGTTTAAGGTTTGCAATATGAATGCTTGGAGATGCAAATATACAGAGATGGATGGATTATTCTAGTCCCGCTTGTTGCTGTTGTTGCAAAGCTATAGGAAGCTTTTCTTTATATGTGACCCTAAACATCGTGCATTTGGGAGAGTTCTTATATTGTCAGTCTCGAGCTTATTCAGAAAATGAGGCTGACTGATGACTAAAATAAGTAAACAACATGGCAAAAATATTTCCTTTCTTTTTTCTGAGTTTGTTTTTTTTGTGTTTTGACTTTTTGTGTTGTTGAAAATGTCAATATGTCTTTTGCAGGGTGTGATGCAGTTTGGACAGGACTCAGCTGTGTCAGTGGTTTTCAGGCAACCCAGTGCTGGTCGGTCTGTCACATGGACGGGACCTGGCTTCGCCCGCGTTCCCAGTGGAGCTGGGCTGAGATTTGCCATCAACAATGTTCCCTTTGCTATGGACTTTGATATCACGATTCGTTATGAGCCTGAGGTACTTGTGATGTCTTTTGTGTCTTGTGATGTTGTGACAGATGCAGGATCTATTTTGCCAATAATAGGATGCAGCAACTTGTCCCACTCTTTATATTTTAAATTAAAATTGTTTGTCTTTTCATCCTTACCAACCAAGTAACATGCCCTCCACTGATCCCCTTTTCTCTTTTCCTCTTTCTGCTCAAATCTGAAAAATCAGCACTGCAAGTGCTTTCTAAGCACCAGCCAAGATTTTGTCTTCTGGAGTTCCTCTTTTGGTACCTTTGCCTGTACTGGACTTCTGTTCACAAATCAGATACATGCAAAATGCGGCTCCTTTTAGATGGGCATCCTGTATTTCTAGGTGGGATTCCCTGGGCGGGAAAATGTGCACAGGCAGGAGTGATCTGAGTAGATATTTATCCAGGGCTTTTGCACACAACCAGCTTCCCAGTTGCTCCAGCTGGGCTCTGAGGTGATGATAATTGTAGGAAAATTGGTAAAATCTTTTTTTTTGCCTGAACAAAATTTCTCAATGATGAAGACATGTCTAGGGAAATCTGGTTAAACCCAAGTCCACACCCATGTCTCCACAAACACAGGCAAGTGTTTTATCGAGTATATTTGTAATGCCTTGCTCCCTCGCTTTGCAGCTCCCTGGGACAATCCCACCACTCAAGATCCTCCTTCTGTCTATTGTATTCTGCTCTCTCGCTGTTGTTCTGAGGCAAACAAAACTCCCAGTGTCTTAAAACATGAGAACAATTTTGCCGTGGGCTAGTTTGGTCTAGTCCTCCTAAGGATTAGATTAAACAGTTGAATTTTAAAGACTTTTGTTACAAAGTCTTTTATGTTTGTTATTACATGTGAGAGGAGGCAGAAAATGAAGGATATCTCTGGGACGACACTGTGCTAAGAAAGGAAACAACTCCAATGGCTTTAACAGAGCTGTTTCCATTTGTACCGTCTGAGGTCCCATTTCTGTCTCTGCTCTTCAATTAGCCATTGCAAATACAATGCATTTTTCACAAATAACATTATTTTTTTAGTTCTGTAAAGAACAAAGAGCAAATCTGTTTTGTCATTGCACCGTGCAATCATTCAGATGGCTTTTGTTAACCCTGGCAAAGAGAAAGTGTGTTTTTCAGATGTGAAAAATGACCATAATTTTTGTCCTTTGTTTATAGTCCTTGGAAGACTGGCTAGGAAGTGTTGCCATCCAGCCCACTGGTATTTTATCAAGTCAACACTGCAAAAACAAGGGCCTTTCACAGAAGCTACATGCGTTGCCTCTCCCAGCTACAAAGAGGTCTGACTATACCTATGGTTTCTCCTGTAGATTTTCTGCATACAAATCTTTTACTGAAGCACTGTGGAGCAATAAATGTGTGGGAAAGTGGGAATATTAGAAACACATGTGTGGCTTTTCCTGTTGCTGTCACACCACTGTCCCACATAGGCTCTAAGGAGGAGTCTGATGCTCCAGTCCTCAGCCTGGTAAAGGTTTGCACAAGCCAGGAGAGCAGCCTGAGATCCTGCTGGGATTAGTCATTGCTTTGGCTAAGATCCAACTGCAGCTATTGCAGTATAGAAAGAAAATACAGATTTAAAGTCATTGTCCTAGCCTATTTCAAAACCAGCTTGGACCTATGTAAAAGAATAGAGAGGAGCCAAGAGGATGTGACCAAAGTCGTGATCAAACAGGGACAGGAAAGGACAAATACAATCAGTGAGTTGCAAACTCCTTTGCTTGAAGCAGTAAAACCTGCCATTTTCAGTTTAATCTCACCAGGTTTAAATTGTGCTTGGTGAATCATCCAGGCAGAATTCATGCAGCTTTCCCAAAGCCTGCGAGCAGTGGGGCTGGGTGTGCTCCCCACAGCAGCCGGGCTTGCTCGAGGCTGCAAACATTAGAATGCAGGTACAGAAGGGAGGGAGAGCTCAGAGCATCCCGTAAGCTTGCCTCGTCCCAACTCTGGGCTATAACTGTGTTTTATTTCTGCTAAACAGGATTGCACTTCTGCAAACTCCAGTATGCCTGGAGCCAGGAACAGAATATTCTGTGGATGTGTATTTTTCTCAGCCCTCTGTCGCTGACCCAAAGGAGAAATCATTCATCTTGATTGACTCAGTGAGTGGTTCTGTCACAATTCCCTTGAGTCTATATTTATACCGGTGTGATTTTTTTTCACAACTTATTCAAAATATTTTAAAATCATTTATAGTGTGTTTTAATAGAAATTTAGGGAAGTGTGCTTCTGCTTACCTCTGCTAGCACTGTGTATGTGTGTTTTTGTATGGAAAGACAGACTTGTATCTATTTTAATTTTCATGGAGCCGTACCATAATAGCTCGTCAAGTCATACTTGTTGCATATGTTAATATTCAGAGTATGTATCTCTATCTGTTGCTCATTTATTATAAGCACACTCCACACATGTTGACAAGATGCTGTGGTTATAAATTCACGCTGTTCTTCATCACTTAGGTTTTTAAAAAATCTCTATAATTTGTCTGAATCTGATTAAAAAATCGTGGATGTATTTAAAGATGACATTGGAAAAATAAAATTAGTTCTGTACATGCCCAGGAATTGGGTTCAGACATTTCCCAAGTTTCCACCAACTCAGGAACTGGGTGTTAGTTTTGGGTCCTTCTCTTGAGAAAAGTATTTTTAAGTCCATTCCTCTAACTACTTTTGTAGAATTGGACCTGACAAGGACACAGATCCTTCAGCTGATTTTTCTCTATCTCGGTAATACAAGTAAAAGTTTTGGCCAGATACTGCTTTTGGAGTCATCAACATGGCACCTTTTAGAAGTAAAACCAGTTCTGAGCATATATCTGAGGGCTTATTACAATCTGACTTTTTTATACAGTCTCTTTTATTTTAAGAACTCAGGGAATGTCTAGACTTTCAGAATAAATGTGAATTTAGATGACTGAGCAGCACAACGGCAGATTTGGAAACGCGGTGCTCCAGGCCTCTGTCCCTGCAATGCAGAGCACAGTAAGAGAATGTGGGAAATTCTGGTTTTCAGTATATCTAAGCAAAAATATTTTCTTTTCCCTCTTAACGCCAAAGCTTGGACTTATTCCCAGAATTGGCTCTGTGGAGAACTTATGCAGTGAAAAGGACTTACATGAGTACCAGAAGTATAACTGTAATGAAATTGCATCAGAAGTTGGACCTCAGGTCCTGCCCGAAGCATGCGCACGGCTCATAGCGAGCATGTCAGCCCGTATTCACAACGGCGCCGTTGGTAAGGAGCAACCTGCACAGGCAGCTCTTTTGGACAGTTACTGATTTTGCCTTGGGTTTATAGGATATGTTGACTAGAGAGTTCTCAGCCCATGACAGTGTAGGTAAATGAAGCCAATCACCGTGTGGTATGTATGGATGTGCGGGATATGTCCCACTGAACCCTGAGTGTGCTGCAAACATCTTTGGGTGGCATGGCTCTCGCAGTCCATCACACCTGATGACCTTCATGGAGCAGCATGACAGGGACCATGGCAATGCTTGTGTCTTTTCTGAAGAGCATTTCAATCAGATGCAGCTTCACCAGGTGGCCAAAGCAGTAACTTTCCTAGTTTTCTGGCTGCTGTAAAATGACAGAGGAGATTTTAAGCCACCTCCCTGGATGCTGCAGGCCAGCTGGATGCCCTGGTAGGACTCCAGGCATTGTGGCACACAAGCTGATGCACTGGAAGAGATTCACCAAGAAAACCTCAGTGGTGTCCCAGCAAGAAGGCAGTGGCAGATGGGGTTTGAAGCCCCAGGCAGTCTCCTGGACCCACCATGGAAAGAGCAGCTGGGCTCAGTGACTCAGGAGACTTCCTTAGTTTCGGGCCCAGAGACACTGAGCTTCTCTGCAGCTCCAGTAACAGGAGGGGCCTTTCTGGACAACTTTGATGGCCAGCTCCTTTCAGAGAGCCTTGCCTCCAATGGACCTGATAGCATCTGTTTGGTTTGGACTATTTTTAGAAGGACCAGTACCTCACTTACACACCTTGTGATGTGGTCATGGCTGTGCAGCCATAGACCCCCCTCATTTAAGTTTAGGCTGTGCTGACTCCCCATTAGCCCGATTCGCATAGTGATGGGATTCTCCTAATGAAACAAGGCACTTTGGCCTTCTAGCACTAGCACCTGGGCATCCTGGACAAACATCCTCTGTGAGTTAATAGACCAGCTTCACTCAAGAAGATAATCCAAGGTGTCCAGAAAACAGGAAACAACACACAGGTGCAGGCTGCCTAAGTACCGCTTGCAGGTTATGTCCAGTGCTGCAGCTAGACATAGATTTATATCAAACCCTTCTAGACTTCAGGATATCTCCATTTTGGATCTACATTTTGCTATGCCCTCTTCTGTCCTATCTCAAATATGTGCTGAAGGCAGTGCCCTGAATGTGGCAGCTCCAACACTGAGACTTGTGCTGATGCCTGACACACCATCACCATTGATGCTACAGCATCACATAATCCAAGCCATGGCCATCAGTGGTTAGCGAACTCCTGATGAGAATAATCAAGCTCTTTCCTTCCTATTTGTAAGTGTAAAACCTGCAAGTTTACGAGAGCAGTCACGCTCCTCTATAACCAAACCTGTTTTGATTTTCTTTCTCCTTGGCAGCATGTAAATGCAATCCCCAAGGGTCGCTGAATGCCAACTGCAGTAAACTGGGAGGCCAGTGTCAGTGCAAAGCCAATGTCGTGGGACGCTGCTGTGACACTTGCTCTGCGGGCAGCTACGGCTTCGGCTTCCATGGCTGCTACAGTGAGTACTTGGCAACCAGCGCCAGTACCAGTGCCAGTACCAGTATCTTGTTCTTCATGCATACCCCAACTTTTTAGGGCTTCAAAGCAATTTAAAAAATGTTTCCACATGTAATGAAATTTCTATCCCTGCTGCTCACACTGCCTTTGAGCAGTGTCAGCAATGAGTGGGGCTGGTGGGAATACACTCAGGACACAGCTTTGCTTTTGGTGTTTTCCAGCATGCGAGTGTCACCCGCAAGGCTCGCTGAGCACGCTGTGCGACCAGGTGACGGGGCAGTGTTCCTGCCGCCGGGAGGTGGATGGTCAGCGCTGCAGCCGATGTCTGGCTGGGTATTTTGGATTTCCCCACTGCCGTCCTTGCATGTGTAACGGCTACGCAGAGCTTTGTGACCCGGTGACCGGAGTGTGCCTGAACTGCCGGGGCTTTACAGCTGGAAGCCACTGTGAAATGTAAGTTGGTGGGCAGCGCTGCAAAGCTCACCCAAGCGCTAGCACTCTCTGGAACGCATGTGTAGCTGGGGACCCACCAACATTTCCATGAATGCATCGATGACCTTAACTGGAAACGCATACCTAAACCCAGAAATAAACTGGGCTTACCCGCTGAATGATAGGTACCTACTTGTTCAGCAAATGCAAGTGGGAAGGTGCATGTAATGCCTACGGGAGGACTGCAGGCATGGCATGCACACAGCGTTGCAGTGGGTTCCCTACAAGAAGGCATGTGAGACAGGTGCCCCAGCACCATGTCCTTGTAGATGTGTGCAAAGTGCTGCGTATGAGATGATACACTGACTCCTGCTAGCCTTTAACTTGGCAAGAGGCTAACCTTGTGCTGAATGCTCAATACCTGCGATTATCTCTGAGGAGCTTAAATAAACGTGCCTGTTTGTTGGTTCGTATTATTTCTGTATAGAAACCAGCAAATGACTTTTCCCACATGTTTCAGCTCCATTCAAAACAGTTCTTCTATTTTTTATTATGTACACTGGCAGCAGTATCAGAGTTCAACATGGATGTCAGAATTAAATTCGTTAGCTGTTTGGTTTAGTTTGGCTGCATTGTACCTTGTCATTCACTTTTAACAGGATTTCCCCATGAAATCTATTGAGCTTTTCTTCCAGTGCTTTTGGACAATACAGCATTTGGCTATTGTGCTTGTAGGTGGCAAATAGCTTAAAAATGGGAGACTGAAATACTTGTTGCTCTGTGCCTCTGCAGGAGCTCCAGACCCCAGGGTGAGGATAACTGAATATGCAACACTTTTAGCCTGGCTTGTATATGTATAGAGAATTGTGTTCCCATTTGCCATAGTAAAGCAGATCAAAGACTGAGGATGCTTCAGAAGCTGCTGCGTTGCCGCAGCTGCGGGATCGTGGGAGGCTGGGACGTGGAGGTGGCAGTGGCAGGCAGGGCAGCAAGGAGCCTCCCACCTGTCTGAGTAACAGCACAGCCACCACCACCTCAAAACAGCCGTCACCCTGGGTTTGCAGAACACGTCAGACAGAGCATGGCTGATTTCAGTACATATACTGCATCTAAAATATGCAGTATTCTCTGAGTGCTCTGAATGAATCGTTTTGGTGGTTTTGCCCTTGCCAGGACTTTCTATTGTCATGCCAACCACTCTTTGTGTGTGTATGGAAATAGATGATTATATGTGGTGATAGGTGAATACACAGAATTTTTACATGGCAGCTTTTAGCTGTCTATGCAGAACATGTGTGGTATGTCATATGTATATATTATCATTTAGATTAAAATTGTTCCAGAGGAGGTGAAAGTCTTCAGAAATATTCCTTGAAAAGAAAACATATGTTTTTTTCTTTTTGCCCCAGATTTTGGGAGTGCAGCTCTGATTTTCAATTTTAGAACACCTTGAACCTTGATATTTGTGTACCAATTAATGGGCATAGCATTACAATGTCCTGGAATGTTAAATTAATTATACATACATATAAACTGACTCACCTGCAGAAAATGAAAGGAGCACTCGACAATTTCTGCTGCTTTGTGTTGACTGCTTTGACAGGTGCATGGATGGCTATTATGGAAACCCCCTGAAACGAGAAGCCTGCCACCCGTGCATGTGCCCAGGGGCGCCTACAAGCAATAGGTATTTTGCACGTTCCTGTTACCAGGACTCCCAGTCTGCACAACTGGTCTGCAATTGTCTCGAGGGATATTCAGGTACGACACAAAATAAGGACTGGTTTTGATTCTATTAAAATTAATGTAAGAGAAAAATTACCATCCTCCACCCGTTCAGAAATGACAGGTGAGGTAATGGTAATAAAACAGATGAGAAAAGTTAACACTCAAATTTACTGAAATTAGGTGGGGAAGTCCTGACTGAGAAGAGTAGGAATTGTGCAATTAGTGTTTGAAAAAGGGATTCACCTACATGGGTACAGTGAAGCCATGAATTAATTTGATGGCACTGTCTGGAAACCCCCTCCTTTCTGGAGGCACTACATTAACCTGGTGGGGAGAGGTGAGGAGAACTGCAGTTGCTTGTTACCTCTGAAAAACAAGTGTTGGAAGCTGAAATCGGAAAGAACAGGGCATCAAAAAGAGCTGATAAGATCTCCTAATCAGAGAAAATCTTTCTGCGTATAGAGGAATCTTGCTTTGACGTTGTGCCCAAAAGTGACTGTTTCACCTTTCAAATGGTCACTTTAGAAATGAGATTTCCATTCTCGACTGTCTCAACTCCAGATATTTTTGCAGCAAACTGGTGCCTTGCTTCCTAAGATCCTGTTAACTTAGCTTGAATTTCTGCAGGGAAAACTGAAGATATTTCCCTTCCCCTGGGCATTAGAAAGATCTCCAATGATGGAGGCAAACCCTAATGGGAAACACTGCCGAAAACTAAACCAATGCTCTCATCTTTACTTAGGCCAGGTTCCTTTATAAGTCAAGAGCAGTTTTGCTTGAGTAATTGCTGTAGAGCCAAAATGATCCTTGATGGTCCTCATGCAGGGGAATTCTGTCCTCACAAACTACTGCAATCCTCAGTTCTGGACTTTCTTCTCCCACTCCTTCCCAGCAAGGCCCTTGGTCATTTCTGTGGCACCGGGCTCATTTCCTCAGAGATTGTGAAAGGCTCCGAGGACCATGGCAAAGGAGCAGAGCCTTGATTGAGGATGAGCCAGGGGATAAGATCCCAGCAACACCAGCCTACCCAGAAAGGTTTCTGAGACGCAGAGAGGTAGAACTCCAATCATCAGGGCAGGCATTGGGATGGCGTGCAGAAGTTATTGCAATGCCAGCAAGCAATGACAGAGTGTCCCAGAGATCGTCTGACCTCCTGGCGATCCTCCACTAGGTTACAGGAAGCAGGGCAGGTCTGCTGGGCTCTGGGTTATTCCAGGAAAGGGCACCCCCCACTTTCCCATGCTGCTGTCAGGGTGAAGGCCCCAGGGAAAGTTCTGCAAATATGGCCAACCCTGATTACTGCCATTGAAAGGACTTTGCTGGAAAAAGATGTTTGGAGGTGTTGTGTGAGGGGGTATCTATGTACTGCTACTGAGAGGACTTTCTTGGTAACAACTACTTGGGATGAGGAGAGTGTGTTTCCATCAGATTCCAGTGGGGGAGATGTAATTTAAATGGATCACAGGATTAAACAGCAACAGTCTCAAACAGATGGATATTTTCCATTGGAAATGGGCATTTGAACAGACAGTCTGAATCTTTTAACAATATCACTGGAAATGACATGTTTCACTTGAATTCCCATCAGCCAGCAAATATTTTTACCTTCCTCTCTGGCAGGCAGTCATTGTGACGAGTGTCCTAGTGGGTTCTACAAAAACCCAGGCAGCCCTGGGCTTGACTGTGTGCCGTGTCCCTGCAATAACAACATTGATGTGACAGACACAGAGTCCTGCAACAGGGTCACCGGGGAATGCACCAAGTGTTTACACAACACCCATGGAACAAACTGCCAGTTCTGCAAACCAGGGTATTTTGGCTCAGCCCTTGGTCAAAACTGTCGAAGTAAGTAAGCAACAGCACTGCAAATGCATATTACTACCTAGAGAAGTTTTAAAGAAATTAGACTATAGGGAGGCTATATTAGGCTATATTAGCTGTTGGAGGAACCGTAAAACCAAAACAGATCAATGGAGCAAATGTATTTCTATCCAGTGATACAAATACCTGTTAATATGGCATTTATTAAATTCTTTGCCATCCAAGTCTCACTAAATCTCATACTGAATATTACTCCTAGGAAATACTCATTCATGAAATGAAATCAGCACACTCTGTTAGAAAAATAAATGTGCATTCAGCCCATTCAGGAAGCAATCAAGAGTAAAGGAATCAAAGATAATTGTTTATCCATGTTGCTGGCTGATGCCAACTAAGCAATGCTCAGTTAACCAGGCGATCGCTTGCTAAGCTCCCTGCCTTACCAGTTGTTTTCATTAAGTGGCTAGAATGAGTCCATTCAGGCAATTTGATAGACTCCATGAGGACACTGTCAGTAACTCAGCACTTTTAACAGAAAGGTGGGAGTGTAAGAAAAAGTAAGGCACAAATTTCTTAATGTTTCTCAAAGACTCTTTTCACAGATGTGCCTGATTAAGGGTCTAATTTCTACAAGCCAGACAATTATAGGTATTTTCAAGAAACCCTTTTTCTGGGAATCTCTAAAATGCAGTTTGAGCCCTTTCCTTGTTCATTCTTGGAAGATAACCGTTACAAATGATTAAGAAAGAACTTTTGGCTCCTCACAAGGAAGGCTTCTTATCTTACTTGGCTTACTGGGGTTTCCCACGCTGGACAGTGCCTACTGTAAATCGGCTTCTCCTTACCCAGCATATTTAACATTTCATTCTAGTGAGATTCAAAATTCACTATGCCTTCATTTTTTGTGCCTGTATTAAAAGTAATAAACGTTTCCAGTAAGTTTGCTTAAAGTGATATATAAGCTATTAGAGAAAGATAGGTAAACCATATGAGATTAAAAATGTGTTCAAGATTATTAGAAGTAAACCTACAGCATGGGCTTTATATACAGCTCCGATTTTCCATCAACTGCCTATATTATCATCTGCTGTAGTAACTGCCCTTCTTTTTCCAGGGTGCACGTGCAATCTGGCAGGTGTTCGCCCTGCCATGTGCCCAGGGGGGGATGCAGCCTGTCTGTGTGACCCAGCCACGGGAGCTTGCCCTTGCCTGCCCAACGTGGTGGGCAGGACTTGCGACCAGTGTGCCTCTGGCTACTGGGACCTGGCTAGTGGAAAGGGATGTCAGATCTGTGACTGTGATCCAAAAAACTCCCAAAGCAACCAGTGCAACCAGGCAAGAAGATTACTCTGCTTTCTGGGAACCAGGGTGGTGGTGTTTTGGCATGGCGTGGTGGGGACCCTCTTATAAATGAGGATAGTTTTTTGTCATGCTCCCTGAAAACAAGACATCTGCAGAAGTTTGCAGTTGGTGCAATCACACGTTGAGGTATTATATCAAATACGCTGTTCTGATACTATGGCTTGTGAGCAATTTCTCTTTGCCTGTAGATCTCTTTGTCAAGTAGATCTTAGAAATACTTTGTAAGAAAATGTCACGTAGGAAAAAACTGCCTTGTAAGCATATGTGTAGGGAAGAAGGAAGTCCAGGCTTGGACCCAAGAGTCTTATGAGTAGTTTTTGAAGTGTTTTTCATAAAGTAGCAGCTGTGGCCATTACATTAATCGTGACTCACCTAATAACTTCCCAGAGTACCTTTTCTGATCTTTAATTTCTGTGCATTCTTTAGGGCTAACACGTAGAAAAAAAATAAAACAGTGTGTCAGAATAGAGAGGTGAAATTGTGGTCCCATGGAGTCCACGGCAATTTTGCTGTTGGCTTCAGAGCACCAGGAGCTTACCACAAGCTCTTGCTGATGCGCTTTCACATTGTCTTTTCAATATGCTTTCTGTTTGTTCCAGTTTATTTAGTAGATTTATTATTTTTCCTCGCAAATGTAGCTCTTAACCTCAAAAAAGTACTACCGCTTTTCTCAGATGTACCAGTTATCAGAGCTGTAATTCCCTCCAGTTTAATAGCTGAATTCCAAAGTAAATTTTCTAGGGCAATGTGCCTAATGTATCCTGGAGGTTTCCAGTTACAGTTAATATATCATGTAGTCAAAAGTTAAACTGTTAAGAGGAGTACTTCGCTCCAGCAAAAATATGAAATTAATCTGTTTTGCAGAGGAAAACAATCCTCTCTCGGATCATAGTTGGAGGATGAGTTCTCAAAGAGCATCTGTAGACTGGAACATACAAAATCTTTCATGTTAGTAAAGTAAAGCCACCTCTCAAAGTCAATTTTGTTTTCAAAGCCTTCAGGGGGAAGATGGCACAGGTGGGCCAATACTGTATAAATACGGTGTTCAAAGACCTTGTGCAAGCAGTGTCGCTGCTGTTCCCATACAGCTAGATGACCTAAGTCACAGGGAGCAAAAGAAACCCAGTAAATAATATATGTCCAGCCATATGACTCTGCAGGAATTTATTTAATCCTAACTGTCTTTACAGCTTACAGGCCAGTGTCCATGTAAGTTAGGTTACAGCGGAAGGTGTTGTGATGAATGTGAGGAAAATTACTTTGGCAATCCCCAGAAGCATTGCATTTGTAAGTATTACTAAGCAGGGGCAACTGGATTAGAAACTGCCTCAAAGGAAACATTTACCTTTTATATTCACAGGGGAGACGGGACATACGTCTAGAGAACAGGCTTGCATACATTTGTGTGTATGAGATGGATGAAAGTGTTTATATTATTTATCTATATTGTTCCTTCTACGGTTATGATGGGAACATGGAAGTTACAGATGAAGAAGAGACGTTAGCCAGGCAGTCCACTTTGCTCTAACTCAAACACCGGTTTGCTTTTATTGTCTGGAAATGCATGATTGTACCTTTTGCATGTGTTAATCCCTTGGAAAAGGAACAACTGGGTGTAACTTGCCGTCCATTTCTTGCAGCCTGCGAGTGTAACCCAGAGGGAACCAGCCAGCCCAAGTGTGACAAAGCCACGGGCACGTGTAACTGCCGTGCTGGCGTCACCGGCCGGTTCTGCGACCAGTGCAGCCGTGGCTTTGAGAAAGACTTTCCCTCTTGCCGTCAGTGTCATCTTTGTTTTGATCAGTGGGACACTGAAATTACTGCCCTCGCTCGGACTGTTCAGGGGTTAATGAGGTTTGCTGCAAATCTTGAAGATAAAGGAGGACAAATGCCCAGCTGTGACATGCATTTCAAAGCCTTTGAAGATGCCACTTCTGAAATTGAAAGAATTCTGAGACATCCTGTTCTTTCACTGGAGGCCCTCTCAGGCATCAAGGATTTTCAGGACTATGTTAAGTAAGGGCTCAGCTTCTCCTGAAAAAATTCCTTGGCAGAGAAAACATTCTTCCTTGGGGCTTCACCAGGCATCCTTACACATCAAGTCCTGCTTCTGATGGGGCACACAGATGCTGGACTACTAAGTCACTGTTTTCAATAGATCTGTAAATAAAATAATCCTTATATAAATTGTCTGTCCCCTAGAGGCATATACTTAAATGCTGGAATTTTCCAGTTCGTCCTAAGCGTTTTCTAAATAAGCCATTACAAGTAAATGTTTCCGCTCATTTACAAATTTCTCTCTTGTCCTCTAAAATGTTGTATATCTCAGTTCTAGTTTTAGAACAATCTGGTCTGATTTCTACATAACTGCCATTTCCCTTTCAGACAAAAAGTTGCACAAATGGATCCCCTTCACGGTACGCTGTATGAGTTTCCTGACCTTAACAAGAACATAGAAGACATTGGGGAAGAAGCCGACCTTGTGTATGAACTTCTACAACAGAAAATACATCTGCATCAAAGTTTTCATTACTTGAACCTCAAAGGTAAGGCAGCCAGCAATTAATGGTAATAGGTGAACATTTTCCATGAAATTTCAGAATGTTTTTCTCACTGTTGAACCATACCACATTTCAAAGATGCCTAGATTTTAGCTTCCTATGGTAGCCCAAAAATGTAAATACTAGCAACACTTTATACTGACTTTCCAAACTCCCGTTTATCTTAAAATGCCATGATTTTCAGCATCCCAAATTTCAGATGCATGTGCCAGGGTCACGTCAGTCAGAAGTCTCATTAATCCCGATGTTTACATTAGCTTTTAAAAGCTACCCAGTTTCCCAGTATAGACTCACAAATCATACAGTAGAACAGAAAAGGATTTTTTCCCCACTTCTGACTCCTCTTACTCTTAGTGATACCTAAAGAATGTTGTACAGCAATAGTTTGTTTAATTAAAGCAGAGAGTGCAACATCTTAGTGTTCCCATGGGAAAATACATGATTTTATGTGGTAAGGAAATAGCTCTCCATCATCAAAAAATGTGAAGTCAGAACTGAGTTCCTTGGCATTTTTGAAAGAATTACACTGTCTGCGCTTGAGCTAAGTACAGTCTCCATCAGCTGCTAATAGCAGTAATGACAATGTCACAGACTGGTTTCTGGAGAAAGATGAGAATGTATCAGTCAGGGATCTCAAACAGATGGTAGATCATTCACAGTGGCAGGACATTATCAGCAGTATACTCTCCAAAGAGATGGCTGCCAAGACATGAACCCCAGAAGACAAGGTACAAACCACGGAAGACACGGTACAAACCACGGAAGACACAAGCAATGCATGCCCATTTACAGTTCCTCTGTGTTTCGTTCAGGCGAGAAAAAGATTGGCCTAGACAAAATGGAAAAAAAAAGAAGGAAAAGTCAACAGAATATGAAGCCAAGGGAAAGGAAGAAGGGAAAAGAGGGATTAATTAAGATTTAGGGCTCCCCTGCCCTGTTGTACTTGGCGGTGCCGCCGAGACTGGCTCTTCCGCTCAGGTCCCTGTGCGAGCAGTCAGCACAGCTCTCCCAGGCTCCCCTTCCCCATTCAACTGAGTCTTGTGCAGACTCTGAGAAAGGCAGGAAGGCAAAGAAACAATAAATCCCAGGGAGGTCAGTGAATGCACAGCTGAAGCATCCGTGGTGCAGTGTGGTCACGTTGCAAACCCGCTTCGTCTTTCGGCCTCAGGAGACAAATAAACAGCCCTATAAAAAGCACATGGGGGTGTGGGGAGAGGAAGACCTTGAATTTAAGCCGAATTTCTGGTCAGGGCCGCAAATATTCATTGGTCTTGCTACCAAGCATCTAACAGCACAGAAATAACATTTTCCTCAAGATAACCAGCTTCTCTGATACCCGGGAGAAAGCCGGGCTCCCTCACCCCATCTTCGTTTCAGGACCAGCAGCACATTGTAGGTATGGCTCTGTTTGCTTTTTCCTATTTCTTCTTTGCTGGCCCAAGCAAGTGGAGTAGAGGAGGATATGTCCATGTACCACATCTGGGGTATACCTGGCATTTGTGCTCTAGACACACATGGGGAACAGGCTTCTACCTAGCTCTCTTTGCAGAGGATCAAATGAACAAGAATTCAGCAGAGGCTTCCTCACAGGCATACATTCAGCCAGCTGACCTGGAAAAGTCAGTATCTAATGATGAATTAAAATCACTGGAAAAAACAAGACACAAGTGTCCTTAAAAGAATGCTTGCAGTTTATGAGATCTCATTAAATTACTGCTTTCCTGCCTTGGCCCCTAGCTTTGCAGCCCCTGTGGTATGGTAAGGCAGTGAGTATGGCTTCCTAGGCTGTAAATCAAGCCTGTGTGAAGACGCTGTGTTTAACGTAAAGGAACTTGGAAGCTCCACAGCTCTATCACAAACCAAGCATGAAAAACGCATTTGGGCCACTTAATGGAGAGCTGAATCACTGTAAAATATTCCTGTGATGGAATCGTTGCACAGAAAAGAGTCTCTGGCTTAGATAAGGAGTTACAGCAGCCTCTTGCCCAGTATTTTGTATTAGGAGCTAACTTTAAAGTGTACATTGTTTCCAAGAGTTACAAGATAAAACAAATAGCCCTGGTTCCACACAACAACTAAACCTTGTTCAGCTTCAATAAAAGCAAGGCCAAGGGCTTTAGTGCCTGATTCAAAGCATGCAGGACTTGACAGGTGCCTTGTCACTGACTTCAACCAGTGACGAAGTCAGTTACCAGCACAAAGAGCGATGTTAATCAATGACCTCTAACGCTTTTTCACTGCCGACACATCAGCTCATTGCACATACTTCTCCCTGGGGATTTAAGGAAAACTTTGGGTTCTCTGGAGGTCTGGGAAGCCTCGACAGCAGCAACTTTAAATTATGTGTTTTGCCAAAGGCTTGAGTCATTTCCTTAGGCTATTAATCTGAAAAAAATGTAATATTCTCCAACCCTTTTGAGTCTGCTTAAGGGAAAGCTTACACTAAGCAAACAAGAAAGACTCTTGCTGGAAAGTATTTTTTGCCTGGCCTACAAGCTTATCATAGAAATTATTTATTTTTTTTAAAACGCATCAACCCTGAAATTGGATTTTCCAGAGCCAAAGAAAACTCATAAATTCCCATTTGTAATCTAAATTTCAGCCTCAGTTCAGCAGACCATTTAACTTTTGGGTGCTATGGTGAACAGAGACAGGAAAAATGCTTTCCTGACTCACAATCAGAGAGCTGACCATACCACAGGTTTTACAACTGGCAGAAACACTTCTCCTGCCTAAACTTCAGCATAAATGACGGGAACTTTATCAAATCAATAATGGCAGCAATGCATGAGCTACTGATGAATGCAGATCAGTAGCAGTTTGTGTCACTAATGGGATCCCCTTCATACTTTTGTGTCTTCCATTGGCTTCTCATACATCTTGGACTCTGAAGAATGACATAGGATCCACTGTATTTTCATCTCTTTTAGCAGGTTTTACGGGTATCAGTAGCTATTCTTGTTTGGCAGCTGACTGAGTAAAGGATTAAAAAGCTTGACTGAGGAAATGACGGCTCCTGTCCCTCCTTGCTGTCCCAAATGAAACACCAGTGACAACAAACTGAATCACCTGTCACTCACCATTTGTCCACAATTCAAGCAAATACATTAATTAAATGCAACCAAAATACAGTCAGTACTAAACCTTATTTCTGTTGCTACAGAGGCCATCAACAGCATTAGGAAACACTTTGAAGTATCATTGCTGGCAGAGCAGAAGGCCAGTGGGACAACCCCTGTTGTAAGATACTCAGAGTACATCAGGAACCACACGCTCGCTATGTTGGGACATCAGGCCTTGAAAGAAAGCAATGTGCTGGAGCAGCTCAAGATGCTCAAGAGCCCCAATATCCAAACCTTGAATGAAAAGGTAGGCGCTGTGGATTTTGAATGGGAGCTAAACAAAAATCTCTTTTTTGATGCTATTAGTAGCTTTTATTTTAAAAGTGTTCTTACATGCATTTTAAATCTGGAAAATGACACTTCCCTGGCACAGACATGCAGTCACGTCAGAAACAGCTGCACTTCTCAGCTGTGGTTACTACCACCCTTCTGGAAGCCATTGCTTCCAGGGCAGGCCCAGCACAAGGAACTGGTTAAGCAGTCTCTAGTCTCAAGATGTCTTCCATGTAAATTCAGAAAGATTAACCCCAAACTCCTCCATCAAGTGGCTTAAACTAAGCGAGCATCTTTGCACTGGAGTGGATAGGAAGTGCTCATATATCCTTTGCATCGCCCATGTGAGAGGAAGGGATTTCTGTCCTTCTGTGGGGCAGCAGTGAATAGCTGATAGCACCTTCAGCCAACACTGCCAGAACTGGAAGAGACCATCCATCTAGGCCTTTAGTTTCAACATCTGTGTCAAACTATATGGAGGGTACCATGCCTAGCCTTCTATATACATGGGTTGGGGCAATCCCAAGCATAGATAAAGGCTGGGCGGAGAATGGATTGAGAGCAGCCCTGAGGAGAGGGATTTGGGGGTGTTGGTTGATGAGAAGCTGAACATGAGCCAGTAATCCACACTCGCAGCCCAGAAGGCCAGCTGTATCCTGGGCTGCACCAAAGGAAGTGTGGCCAGCAGGTCGAGGGAGGTGCTTTCGTGAGACCCCACCTGCAGTACTGTGATCAGCTCTGGGGCTTCCAACATAAGAAGGAAAGACATGGATCTGTTGGAGCGAGTGAGGAGGGCCACGAAGATGATCAGGGAGCTGAAGCACCTCTCCTATGAAGACAGGCTGAGAGAGTTGGGGTTGTTCAGCCTGGAGAAGAGAAGGCTCCAGAGAGACCTTATAGCAGCCTCCAGTACCTGAAGAGGCCTAGAAGAGAGTTGGAGAGGGACTTTTTACAAGGGCATGTAGTGTAGTGATAGGATGAGGGGTAACAGTTTTAAACGGAAAGAGGGTAGATTTAGATTAGATACTAGGAAGAAATTATTCACACTGAGGGTGGTGAAACAATGGCACAGGTTGCCCAGAGAAGTTGTGGATGCCCCCTCCCTGGAAGTGTTCAAGGCCAGGTTGGATGGGGCTTTGAGCAACCTGGTCTAGGGGAAGGTGTCCCTGCCCATGACAGGGGGGTTGGAACTTGATGATCTATAAGGTCTCTTCCAACCCATACTATTCTATGATTGTGTTTTGCTTGAAGCAATCTGGATGCTTTAGAACAAGCCATTGACCTATGGGCTGGATATGGCCAGGGGACAGTTTCAGCCCTTTTGCCACAGAGGAGTGAAGCAAAGGTCTTAGTGCAAGACATAGAGCCCAACAAATGACTCCTGCAAGGACGGGCTCAAAGCCATGGGCTGTGGTTGCATTCTTTAATTCAGGGAAGAGGGACTTGTAACTAGCAGGGCAGCCATCTTTGGAGACGCCTGACCACTGTTTCTTCAGGAAAATCCAAAACAATGTTCAATGTTCATATGATGTCAAACATCTTCTTTCCCCCAGGAGCATATCTCACACCCCAAGAGGAGTCCTGACATAAGCTTCTTCCTTGTTGCAGATCTGTGGTGAGCCAGGAGACCAGTCCTGTGTCACAGCAGCCTGTGGGGGAGCTTTGTGCTGGGACAGTCATGGAGTCAGGCAGTGCGGTGGCCCAAATTGCAGTGGAGCTCTTCCTCTCTCAACTGATGCCTTCAGAAAAGCTGAGGAGACTGCTGTATTGCTAAGTAACTTGACTACTCAGCTACGGGAACCCAACAATCAGGTGGCGTACATCAAACCTGTATTTGTTCAGTGAAATGGATGGAGGATGAGATTTGAGAGGTCCCAAATCTACAAAAACTCACCTGCTCCTTGGACAAAGAGCAGTGACCTAGTGATGGACTCTGTCCCAACACCATAGACCTACCACGGTTCAGTACTGGGAGTATTAGGTGCCAGTCCCATTGAAAGACTGTGGCTCTAGGTATGCCTTCCTCTTCCTCACAGCTGCCAACATCTCATGGGTCATGGTGCCCTGTGCCTATGGAAGTTGGTGGCATCAGGCTAGTGTTGCCTATATTTTTATTAGGAAATATTCAAAGGTGCCTGCTTGTCGGTAGCCTGAGTATGGCCCATGGTTACTGCAATGGGATTACTGCTGTGCATAGTCTTAAGATCAGTTCATACAACTTCATATTACTCTTATGTTTGCCATTAAAGAAATTTTGCAAATAATTTCAAGCCAAAGCTTTTCTGCCCCCAGTGATGTTTAGAAGGGCACCAAGTAGTCGGCTGTACTGCACAGTAGCGGTGAAAATAACTCATGTAAATTGTGGCCAATGCAACATGTGCAAAGGAAACAGAACAGACAAATCCCAAAACACCAGTACAGACAGTTTCTCATTAGCAATTGGAGATGATGCCTGTTCCATTATAGGCAAAACACATTTTCCAACAGAAATGTCATTCTGCTGTGGCTTTGTCCTGTCCCTGCAGGGTGCCTGGGCATCCATTTCCTCCTTTTAAACTAGATGTGACACTCAGAATCACAGCTAAGGGGTTTAGAAATGAGCAATCGGGGCACGTGCCTGGGCCCTAGGACACAGAGGGGCAGCAGCAAAAGGCATCCCATGCCATCGAGCACCAGGCTGCTGGGACATTGCCTTTGGGGTTAGCAAGCTTCAGACAGCTCTATGATAATAATATGTCAGGTATTTTGAGATGTTTCAAAAGTAAAAACATTACCATTTTTCTTCTTGCATGGGGAAACAGTGAATCTCTTTGCTCCACAGACCAGAGAGGTGGTACCTGTGGATTTCACTAAAGCAAAGCATAGCCCCCGGTGAAGCAAAATACTGTTGGCATTTGATGATGAATCTACAGCTCTCATTTAAATGATCAAGAATACTAATTTAATGGCAAAATGTAACTTTTAAAGACAAGCCTTAAACTCTACCTTCCTTACTGTGTCCTCTTAGGCGTATTTTTAACATCAAGTCCAATGTGAAAAGGCAAATGAAACTGTGCCTTTTCTGTACCGAATCTGATCACTGACATGCTGCAGTACTGTCACAGACAATAACAGTCAGCACCTTCTTTTAGAAACAGAAGGGCCTGTGGTTTAGCAGTGGCTGCAGAGAGAAAAAAAAATGCTTGATTTAGGCTTTTTCTGAGGCCAGATGAAGGCCATGATGTAGCAACTTCTGGAGTTCCCCAAAGCAGTCTCCTACTACTTTTCAAAGCCACATCAAGTGATTCCAGCTGAGGCTTGGACCAAAATCATTTTTGTGTCAGAGCTCAGCTTGCCAAGCAGTGATAGATAACCTCCAGAAAATGGCACTGCTATTTCTAATAATATTTCCAGATTGAAAGCATTAGAAAAATGTCAGAAGACAGCAAGTTGAAAGGCTCACAATTTAATGGGCAACTGGAGACAGCTAAGAATCAAATCGAAGTTGACCGAGAGATCACTAAGGAGTTCATCCGAAAAGTGAAAGACTTCTTGTTAGGTAAATATGCAAAGTTCTTTTTGACTCATTTTTAATATATATTCCAATATAATACAGCATAATAGATGGTCGAAGATGGTCTTGCTGTATACACATCAAATTTCTTGTCTGCCTCCTGATCCGTGCAATCATTTTCAATCTCTTTTTTCTAGTGCTTCTTTCTTCCATGTGACAGTACTTTGTAGTACTTTTCCAATAGATCTGTTATGTTCTGATTGTCATCTTCTGTTAATTTGAAGCATGCCAAGTAATTCCCTCAGTACCTGGTTTATCTGAGTAAAGGACCACTAACATAATTTCATACAATATATAGCGTCCAGGCATGTCCAATGCATCCTCAAATTGTTATTCCACCCCCTTCTTCCAGGCCCATAAATAGAGGCTCTCCGTAGGGAGCGTGGGAATTGGGACACATACTGGTCTGTTGTCCCCGTAAAGCTGTAACTTGAGGAATCAAAGGATTCTGGTAGAACTTCACAGCTCTCATAAAAAATAACAAAACAACCATATATACCCTAAAACCTTTTCCACCCTCACAATTGCATAAAAATGCTTTAACAAACAGACCCTAAGTTTTTTTACCAGATGCACATAAAGGAGTTCAATTGCGGTAGGATTTTTTTAATCTCTTGAATGTAGCTGATCTCATAAGTTTCTAAGGCTTGCATGTTGGCAGTCCTTTGGCATTCATACTTCTACACCCAAATGGGAGCGAGGGCAGAGGACAGAGGACTTCCTTTGTTCAGGAACATTTAAGTTATTTTATCGAATTGGAAGAAAAACTCCATTTAAGTCCTTAATAGTCTCAGATTTTTATTTGATAGCAATTGAAAAGTCCACCTTTGGCTCTTCATTCTTGTTTCTTAGTAGAGCTGTGGCATTTACTAACAACTACAAAAGCATTTTTTCATGAATTTTTCTTTGTAAATTGAAGTTTAAGAACTGTAACAGCTGAGATGTGTACAGTTACATTAAATCTGCTGTACTCTATATTGATATGAATGGTAGTTTTAGATGAATATATTTCCACAGAAAATAGCTCTCAGGAATGCACTGCTGTTTGCACAGTAAATGTCTTCTGTTTAGTTCTTGATAAGTTACTTTGGAGCATCAGCACAAACATTTAATATGTTTCAACTGTTTTATCACCCAAGGTCTTGTCTATAAAGGGAAGTGAGCAGAAAACAGAAGTGATGTGAGACTTCACAAGGCATTGACTACTCTGTGTGCCTGTGCCTCTTAGCAAAGAACTAGGACGAGCTCATTTGTAAGGGGAGTTGTCAAAATACATTTTTTTCTACTGTAAATTTCCATCCTATCTGAGTCTGACCCAACTTCCCTCTGTAGCTTAGCCTTTCTCATTAACCAGTGAAGGGACCACTTTCTCAATATTGCGGTGACTCCAGGGAAGGGATTACACCCACGGCCAGCTTGGAAAGCTCCATTCACATCCCAGTCTCTCCAGTGCCTCTTTGATCTGGGGGCCGAGGGAGAAATGGGCTCTGACACATCTGGCTGTGCTGTGCACCAACTTAAAACCTTCCACGGGCTCAGTTCTACATCAGAATTTTAATAACCCAGTTCAAAGTGGGTTCAAATCCTCCTTTTAGCCAGTTCTGATAACACTAACAGCAGTTCCTGGAAGCATAATATTAAATTACAAAATGTTGGAGATAATTCGCTTGCCCCCTTGCTGGGCCTGTCAGCTTTATTCTGCCACATAACTCAAAGGGCAGGCAGCCATAATGATCATTTACATTTCACTGGGAGGAAGGAGTCACTTCAGATACCCTCAACTCCGTTTCTGTTGCAGATGAGAGTGTGCCTCCAGAAGACATTGAGAAGGTGGCAAATTATGTTCTGCAAATAAACCTTCCCCTGACTCCACGAGAACTCACAGGCATGCTTGGCAGAATCAGGAGCATTATAAACCCCTGTGAGAAATACAAACTGAATGGGAGTAAGAGAAACAGAAAAAGGGAGAAAGCTCGGACACTGCTCGTGGAGGCACAAGAAGCCGAGTGAGTAGGATGTTCTCGTACTGATGTGTCAACGCCAGCTGGGGTGGCACTGTGCACGGCAGGACTGCTCCATACCCCAGGCAGTATCCTACTAACACTGGAGGGAAAGCTCAGAAGACAGCAGGTATCAGCTTGCAATTTCCACAAGGCCTCTCCAGCAGGAACTAGCCACGACCACTCGGGTTGCAGGAGCGGATGTGCTGCAAGGAAGCAGCTCCTGCCGGCTCCTGGCTCCTCCGCCTGCTGAGTCAGAGGCCAAGGCAGCTACGTACTTCCACAGAGGACCTAGTGAATCATTATACCTGGTTTACCGGGAGGTTTAAAACAGGGAGAGAGAAAACATGTTCACCCATAAGCGAGCTTTCCTTACCAGCAGTGCACCACCAGGCAGCTGGCAGCATCCAGCCTCACCTTTAATACAGCGCTCATGCGCTCCCACACAAGGTCCCTTACTGAGGTTTTGCTTTGCCAACTTAGGAACCACAATTTTAATGGCTGTTATTGGGCTCGAGGGAACATTCCTGCATGTGAGCATGCGTGCATTTGAAACGTGTTCTTGCTTTGCTCTCCACACCATGATACTACACGTGTTTCTATTTTTCCATTTTAGCAAAGCAGCTAAAGCTCTTCCGTCTGTGGATGAAATTAGTAATAAACTAAAAAATGTTGTGAAGTCCCAAGGACACTCCAAAAACACCTTCATAAAACTAAATGAAGAGATACGAGGCATCAGAACACAAATCTCACAGGTATCTCACTGTACATCTTTTAATTTATTTAGTACATACATTTTAGAAAAAGATACTTCATCTCAAAGTTTCCTTAATGAAAACTTAAATAAATAAAACCAGAATGTGGCACAGATATGACACCAATTCCATTCCATTAATCTATTCCATCTGTTAATCTATTGCATCCGTTAATCATCAGTTGACATTATTCTCCCTCATTACCACGCTCTGCAAGCTGGACGGTCATTGCATAAGAAACCATAGCCTTCAATTGCTCTGTTTTAGGCTGAGAACCAAGTGAACAAGACAAACGACGAATTAACTGACTTGTCAGCAAAACAGTCTGAGATGGAAGATGAAATTGCCACATTGCAGGCAAAAATGCTGATGAACAAGAATCAAGCTACAAAGGCAAGAGCAGGGGCAGAAGCAGCACACAAGCAAGCCCAGAATATTGATAACGTAAGCCTTTCTGCCATGTGTTTAGGGAAAAAGGATTCCATGTTTGATAGTATTTTTGATTCAGAAATGTAATTGTGTTGCCCTGCTCTCCTCAAAACTGTGTTAACATTTTCCTTATGCCATTCAGTGTGAAATGCCACAGGTTAAGAATAATTTCTTTTTTATTTTAAGGCTTCTGGCAAATAACACTTCTGTTTGCTTGAATGAAAGAAAACATACTTGTTTGTCTCGCTAGGCTACTCCATCACATTTTTCCTTGCACTGTATATAAGGCTTGTAGTCACCATGGGCACCAGTAAACACAACAGAACAAATCACAAAAACAGATATTAAAATACGTGAGTGATGGAAGCAGCCTGGCCGTTCAACCCATGCCATTCTCCTTCAGAGAAAATTGCTGTGAGACTTACTTGGAGTTTTTGGTTGGCCAGGTGCTTTTCAGTAGCTCAAATTTTTGAGAATGCATTGAGGCAGCTAGAAATTTGCTAAAATTGCAAGGAGAACCAGGCACCCACAGCGCAAGCTTGGAGCATGACCGGGCTTCCAGGTTAAAAGAAACCCAGCAGAAATCTAAACTGCAGCCTTGACAGCAATCTAAATTGGCATGGAATGGAGTTAGACACATAAATATTACTACAGCCAAAAACGTAAAATAAATAAATAATTTTAAAAAGATGCTAAAGGTAATTCATTAAATTTGAATTAAGTCTCATAGCAAAAATGAAATTTGCAGAAAAGCCCTATCAAAAGAAGTGAAAACAGCATAAGCTTTAAAAATCTTAAACCATATTTTCTTTACATTCTCACCCTCCCTTGACACTTTACATTGCTCCACTGGCAGTTTAATTGATTTTTTGTCAGGCTTTGCAAAGCATTGTTCAATGTACACTCATGGATTTTTTTTTTTTAAGATTTAAGGAAATGAGGTTTAAAGTTTGGTTCAAAGAGGGTATTCAAAAAAGGTATAAAAATCTCCTTTGGCACATCAGATTACTTATGAGATGCTCCTAAACTAAGTAACGGCTTCTGGTTACAGGAATTTGCTGACATTAAAAGAAAATACACCATTCTTCAAGAAAAGCTAAAAGCCCAAGGACCTCCGAAAGTAACACTAGAAAAAGTGAAGCAGCTGAAAGAAGAAGCAGAAAAACTGGCTGAAGAGACTGAAAAAAAAATTAAAAGAATAACAGGTAGTGTTCTCACTTTCATAGCAAGTGGTGAAAATTGTGACAGTCATGAATTAAACTGAAGTCCTTGCCCACAGACACTAATAGACCAGGTTTACCTGAAATCACATTTAAAACAATTTAACTGGTGAAAATCCCTGCTTGAAGCTACCCAAACAGTTTAAAAGCAGTTACATTGATTTGGCTTATGTACTTTTTCTGACATAAATTGGTTGCTGTAAGCACAGTTTAAGAAGTGTCCACACAGGGACTTGCAGTGATTTGATTCAGACAGTTTAAAAGCAGGACAAGTGCAAAATCTGCATAAAACTTGGCTGCAGATTTAGCTGGGAGCTTTGATTTATACAGTTGCTTTTGGCATTTGGACCTTAAACCTTTCCTCTGCACTCTGTCTTTTCTTACATTACTCAAGTGATGGCTCGTGTTACAGAGAGCAGCAGAGTAGCTGTTTTCATCCATCCATACTTGTTGCCCTTCAGACATTATCTCTGAGCAATGGCAGAACAAACCAAGTACAAATACCTGCTTGTTCAAACACGCAGAGGAAGATCCATGTCCCACAGCAGGGCTCGAGTACCTGCCTCGGTCACATCGGTATACACTCTGGTGTCATCACCCACGCGCGCTGCCATGGAGATTGAAGCTGATGTGCCCTGGACCTACGGGGCTGCGGCTGGGAGGCAGAGGGGTCGTGGGTAGTGGAGACCATGGCTGCTGCAGCACTGCTCCTCACACAGCCTTTCAGGTGGGTTTAGAGGGTCACCAAAGCAAAAAAGCACATCACATGTAATTGCACACAGGGGACCTAATTCTGCTTGTCGTGAAGGTATGGGCATTTCCACTGGGAATCCTTGAGCCTGGGATCCTGCCAGGCTCAACGTCCAAAAAATACCATGTAACATCAGCAGAAGAAAAGCAGAAATTCAATCCCAGAAACAGGTTCTTCAGAACAGGACCCAAATAAATACTTTGAGCAGAAACCTTGAGGAGAAGCATTAAGAGCATCCCAGTCACTCCAAATGCCCCGATGATAAGTGCATTGCAAACAGACAGTGAATAATGTGGTTTTGACTCATTACCAGCATGTTTACACTGGTGTGGCTTCACAGCGACCAGCAGAAATTTTGGTAAATGAGGGAGACCTAAGACCATCATGCCCAAATTGTCTAGGCTTCATACACTGTTCCTCTGAGTGTTTCCATTTAAGCCAATTCCTTTAAGAGCTCCATGTCCTGCCCCATCCTAGCTGATGGACAAAAGCACATGCTGAGAAATTAATTTCTTAAAGGCTGTCATGTTTCTCTTGCAATCCAGAAGCCAAACTTTTCCCTCGAGTTGCATATATAACATTCCCCATTTGAAATGGGCTTATTGCTTCTGAAACTGCTGCGAAAAAAAAATGCTGTTAATCCCTGGATTTTACTTGCACAACAAATATGAGCATCACTGCATGTCTCTACTCTTCCAGATTTGGAGAAGAAGCTTCAGGACCTGAATCAAACCAAACAAGACAAGGCAGAGCAACTGAGACAACTAGAGGAACAAGTGATAGCCATTAAAAATGAAATCATGGAGCAGGAAAGCAAGTATGCAACATGCAAAAGTTAGGTCTGAATAGACCATTACATAAAGTGCAACCGAAGTCTTCATGCTTACCACTCCTGAGCTTCCCAACATGGAGGGCTGTCTCTGTAAATTCATCTGAAGGTGCATATAATATTTTGGCACAGTGAATAATGTAACTTTCTCTTGGTTTTTTTATCCAGTTGAGTTTATATGGAAACAGGAAATAGCTTTTAATAAATCATCTAATAAAGTAATCAGGACACAGTCTTTGAGGGAGCTCTAAAATACCCTGCTGCCCACAGCCCAGGGCTTCTCCTCGTAGGGGGTTAGAAATGCAAAAGGAGGATTGCTCAGAGAACTGCAGGTAATGGCCTCAGAGACTCCCAACACCCTGTGTCTTCTGCTGAACCCTACAATAACCTGTGGCTGTGCCCCAGGGCTGCACAGACCGGGATGGGGCAATGCAGGTGACAGGCTGCTGGCTTCTATAGCCACCCCTGCTGACAACCAGCAGTGTCCCCAAGGTACTGTCACTCCTCCATCCCCATCTCTTCGCTGGGACAGAGTAAGGGGGGTCACCAGAAACCCCTGATCATCCGGGGGACCCCCTGTGTTAACGGAAAATGCGCAGGGACTCACACTACCTCCGTGCAGCGCTGGGCCACGAGAGGTGGGTCACAGGGAGCCAATTCCCCCGTGCCCACTGGATGGCAGTGCACAGATGCTTAATGCCGAAAACAAAATTATTGTTTAAGTTGTTAAGGGTAATTTGTCAATGCCCTCTTGCAACACCTTTTTTTCTCATGCTTATAAGGGGTCTCCCATGTTTTTCATTACTGCAACCAACTGGAGAATAACTCCAGTTCTTAGGTTTAAGCACTGAGTCTACAGGGCCACAAATGTTGAGAAACAGTTTCTCCAGCTTTTCTCCCACATGCAGCACTTCACAGAACTCAGGCTTCACACAGCAGTTTCTGGTAGCCATAAAGAACACAGGAATTGACACAAATGTTAGTTTATAATTATTTTTCTTTTAATATGAAGAAGGAGACTGGGGCTAAGCAAACGCTACAGAAGGGCAGAGGTTTTAAAAAGACCGAAGGGAGCTACGTCTCAGTTTCAAAATCCCAGCCGTATTCCTGTAGGATGCTGAACAGACTAACAATGGCTTTTCCTCAGTTCAAACCAGTCCTGTCATTCCCATCTGGACCATCCCACAGCAAGCATCCATCATGGACTTTACTCAGCTGGTGTGAGGAGCCCAGCTGCCTTAAAAGGGGGAATGCTCTGCAGGAACACAGCACTCTTAACATCTACCCGTCCTCAGGCCAGCAGCATGTGTAAAACAATCCTTATCTAAAAGCAAGCATTGTTTTGATTCAACTGAGATAAACCCTCCACAGTTATCACTCAGTGTTTATAAGAGCTAAAGTAGCATTCGGATGCAGGGGGGGGGGCGGAGGGGGGGGGAATTGCTGGCACAGATGAGATTGCAGAGATATTCCTCTAACTCAAACCAGCTGTGCTCCAGGGCAATGTGCAACATGCATTACCCATATAATAGCTTCTATTGTGAAAATGATGGAATCAAATTGTAACTTTGATACAACGTAACAGAGATACCTGAATGCAGGTATGCACGTAATTTGTAGTTTAGCTTTTTCTTAATTTTAGCACTTTAAAAAATCATCTGTGAGGTGCGAGGCTTCTTTAGAAGTTACTGGGCTGTAATCAGACGAGTGTATTTAGATTGACTTCACCATAATGAAATTGAGCATCTCGAGTTTACTCAGAGCACACAACTCATCAACCTGCTCACACGCAGGTCTCGGGGTAATGAAGGATTTCCCGCAGGTTTCAATGCGGCCCTGCTGCACTGCACCTGAAAACAGGCAAACTGAAGCTCTTAGAAAGAAATTCCCAATTGTATATAAACCGAAATTATTTCATTCATGGCTTTAAAAGTCTAAATTCACAAGCAGAAAGTTGAAAGAGACCTTCCTTCTAAAATTCACCATCGGCTGTGAGAGTTGCCATATGGCTTTCAACAAGCCACAAGGATGAGAAGTCTGTAAACACAAGGCAGTTGTGGCCTGGGGGGGGGGAGATGTATCCTTGGGGGAAAACAGGAATCGCTGGAAGAAAAGCGGAAACAGGAAGAAGAAAGTCAGCATGGAGTCTGTCCTCCCCTGCCTTCCTCCAAGCATGCTCAGACACACAAAGTGAGCAGACCTGGTGGGACCAGCGGCTACGTGACACCAAATCCATCTGCGACAGCTTCCAAAGTTTACAACTGCGCAGCATCCCTCATTGGAAGTGGTGCAAAAACTTTTAAAGTGTTTTTGCAAAGTTAATTTGTGGGGAAATGATGGATTTGGATAAAAATACCTATTTTGAGTTCCCTTGGTGCTCTTTCTTGTGCACAGAAGTGGCTTCAGGAAAGTGTTTATTGAAAAAATTATTGAAATCACTATCTTGCTGGAGAGCATTCTGACTTCAATGACATGAATCAAAATGCAAACAACATTTAACCAAAACCACATATAATCAAAGGTATATTTAATAAAAAATTATCTCATCAGCTCTATTTGCTAGGCATTCAACCACTGCAGTGTTATAAGAAAATGGGTGATCAGGCAGGTCCCACTGAGTTCAAATTCTGAACCTTGGTTCTTCAAGAGGACTTCCAACCCGGCATACCCAAGGCCCCAACACCCCAAGACTGTAAAGCCATTTCACCAACCACAGGGATAGGACACAACACAAAACTGAATTTTTATCATTTGAAGAATCAATCAAATTAAAATACTCCCACTAGCTATTGCTCACGAGCACTACAGGGAGGGACGGATGTGAACAAGTTCATTACACCCAGTTCCCCACACAGTGAATGCTTGTGGTCTCTCCCAGGATTCAGCTACCTCTGAAGGGCGACCATGGTTACAGGTGACAGTGGCCACCCTGGTCCACGGCTGTGCTCCCCACACAGGGTGAGTGGTCACCACTGCAACCCCAAATCGATCCCTGATGCCAGGCAGCAAGGTCATCCCCAGGCTGGAACGAAGTGCATTGTCACGCTATCCGCGGCAAGGCACGAAGGAGCCTAACCACAGTGGCAAGGAGCTCCAGAGGGCAACTTTAGCCTGTTTTAGGTTTAGGGGAGAATAGAACTTCTACAAGGCTATGAAACAGAAAAAAAAAAAAAAGAGAAAACTTCAATAAAAATTGAATAAATATAGGATAGAAAAAATCCAGTGGCAATGAGACACTGTGTCCTCGCACACAGAGCAATGTGCAGAATGCCCCTACCTGTTGCCTTCGTCTGGGGCAGTTTCTAACTGCAGCAGAATAAAACTTTTTCTGTTAGTACTGGGACAAAAATGTTTGTTGTATTGAAGCTTAAAAACAAAGCCAGACTGCGATTTACATGAATTGTGGAACTGGATTAGTTTTGTGAATTTAGAAGACCACATTGCAGAAGAGTTTTAGAATTACAATGCCTGCCCTGTCAGCTTAAAATGGTTTAATTTCCTGGATATCTTTAATGAAACAGCCCCACGATTTCTTCAGTCAGGAGTCCTGGGTTATGTTTCAGACCTGGTGTTTAACCTTTAGGGCAAGTCACTTGGTGTATCTCTGTTTCTGCTTATCCATCTGTAAAATGAGAACGAACATATTTACCTACCTCGGCAGGGTTTGCTGGGACGGACAGACCGTGGTGTGTTTCCACTCTGGCACTGCACATAGTGAGGGCAAAGTGTTCTTGAGGGACACTGGTACCTGGTAAAGATTTACACAAGTTTACGTGTTACACGTGCGCAAGCAAAACTTGGGTATATAAACCCAGGCATCTGTCCCAGCCTGCACCCAGCCAGGGCTGCGTTCTTCAAACGTGTCCATTCTTCACACCCGCTCCGCAGCATGTGTTTACCAGTGACCCTTTCCCCTGGGTGCCAAGGGGACTCTGCCGCCAGCTGACGAAGCCCCCGTGTCCCCTGGCAGAGCCCAGGGAACCAAAGTGGGAGGCAGGGGCACGGGGAGGGGCACGGGGGCTGCTCTGGCACGGCCGTTCACCCCTTGCAGCCACCCCGGAGACCCTGGGATGGCAGCAGCACTGCATGCTCCCAGCTAACGAGAAACAGCCTGGAAGCGGCCAGCCCGGGCTCGACAGGCCTCTCTGCCCACGCCTGGGCCAGACACAGGCATGTATGGCAGCACGGCCACTGTCCCCAGGAATCGCACTCCTGAGCCACGTGTTTTGGCACCGCAGCACCGGGCGATTTGGGGCCACTGAGCATCATGTGCAATGGCTGCCAACCCCATGGCCCTTCGCTGGGTTTTGGGCCTTGCCTCATGGTTACGCTCCATTCACCACCCACACCTCCCAGGCGCCCAACCCCACCAGCACCCCATGCAGAAGGCAGGATTGGGACAAAACCCCCATTCCCACAATGCTTCCTTATGGACAGGGGCAGGGAGAGGGGTCGCCCCGTCGGCGATCCCCCCCTCCCTCCGGTTGCTGCATCCTGCCCAGAGCCCGCTCCCAAAGCTGGGGAGCAACGGGGAGGACACAGCCTGTGGTGGCGGAGGGGCTGGAGCCCCCTGCTCCCCCCTCGGAGCTCCCCAGTCGCTGCGGGGCGGGCATCCCCCTCCCCGGCCGGGCCGCTCTCCTCCAGCCTCCCAGCCCGGCTGGGATACCCTTCCTCGACGGCGGCCGCTTCTCCGTTCCCTCCCCCGGGCCCGGCAGCCCCGGGGGCGGGGGCCAGGGCAGGAGGGATCGCATAGGGCGGCCCGGCCCGGCCCGGCCCCGTGGGGGCGGCGGGGCGGAGGAGGAGGAGGAGGGCCGGGGGGCGCCCGGCGGCGCGGAGCCGCTCCCCGGGAGCCGCGGGGAGCTGCAGCGCCTGCGTGGAGCAGCCGGAGCAACAGCTTTCGGCGGCGGCGTGGAGGGGGAGCCCCGTCCTGTCCCGTCTCGTCCCG